>CM060983.1:189578993-189971493 GCA_030765065.1 Deroplatys truncata | reverse complement strand
ACATCTCTAGCGTTAGCATGGCTTCCTTCGGAAGAGAAGTACAGGGAAGTGTCGTACATTTACGGCACGTAAAAGAACCTCAAGCCTGATAAAGAGGTCTCTGAGCAAAATTTCCTGTCTTTCACGTCCAATATAGAATGGGATGCTAAGCACCACAATAGTTAAAGAGCGTCCATAAATAAAACTCAATTTAATTTTATCAAGGCTGGCCTCGTAGCTCTGTCAGTAGAGCACCTGTCTGATGTGTGAAGGGTCGAGGGTTTGGTACCCGGCTGGGGTGGCAATTCTCTCCTCCCCAGATTCTGGAAGCATGAATGAGAGTGTGAATGTGTGTTTGTTTAGAGGTAAATCTAAAGTAAAAGAAGACCTCAACGAATACACAAGTTCTAAGGAAGTGCCGATGGAGTATATACAGGTTTATTCAAAAAGAAGGAACAGACTTTAAGTATTTATTTCTAATGAACGACAATATATGGCGAGACATGCGATACATCACTGAATAGAGGAAAGTTCAAAGTTTTATTTTATGTGTTCAAAATGAGCACCATTTGTTATGCGAGGACAAGCAGTGCTTTTCCGTTTGCATACGCAACCATCTTCTACGAATTTATTGTATCTATTGTACCTTTTTACAACGAAATGAGCACTGCAATGAAACAATGGTTTACTCTTGAATACTGCAGCATACGAAACGACTTTTCCTGTGGCATCGCCATTTTCTCGTAAACAAACCCAAGGCCGCTGTAGGTATTGAATGAAACTAATAGGTGGGGTTTAAAACTTTGAACTTTCTGCTATGCAGTGATGTGTCGTTTATATTACTATCTATTGTCGTTCATTAAAAATTAATATTTAAAATCTGTTCCTTGTTTTTCAATATCCGTGTATTTGTTTCAAAGTCAAAGCCACGAAACTGACCTAACATGTTAAGATTAGCATACAAATAGACCAAATAACAATAAGTATTGTTTAAAAATATAGAACAAACAAAACTAAATACTAAGCATCCTTAAAACGAATCCAAAGTGCACATCCTTTCCGTATAGAGTAACAAAAGTGACCTAGATATAACAGCATATGCATTTTACAGCGTCCGCTTAAGTTCAGTGCCCTGCAAGCCTCGTGTACTCTTGTTTCGAGAGAATCGATATCCAGAGCTCGAGCTAGGGTATGAATAGCATCACTGATGTAATACACGTGTAGCAGATTTCATTGTAACTGTTGTGTATGGCTTCTATATAATTTCTGCGAACATGCAGTCAGATGTACTCAATGCATACGTATGAAAAGGTTTCTCGTTGAATGGTAGGTACCTGACAGACTGCTATAAATTTAACAGGAAAGATACGTATATAAACGATGTTACAGAGAAATGAAGTATAGAAATAACAATGGGAAAACTGCACATTCAGAAAAATCGGATGCTTATACTCGCACGCTTATCCCCTTTACATTAATCACTACAAAACCTTGCTAAAATACTTTTAAGTTAGACTATACGGACGTGAATTTATCACTTCATAGTTACATGCAAGATGTGAAGGCGACAATCAGTGACGAATTTTTTTCGGGCGTAAAAATCCTTATCATGACTTCCGTCGGAAGGGAAGTAAAGCTGGTGGTGCCGTAGATTTCCGCCAGGTAAAACGACCTCAAGCTTAATAAGGTCAATATAGAATGTGACGCTAAGATCCACAGTAGTAAAAGAGCGTCCATTAATAAAACTCATTTTAAGTTTTGACAACAGTTGTCCAATATAGTGAGTAGGGGAAATATTGTACTCCGCCCAAAAATTCGAATGTCGAGATTTCACCGGAAATATGTTTTGAGGGCCCCTGAACCCAAAAAAGAGCATTTTTAGAAAGTGGTTCGAAAAGTTGGATAAATACCAAACTTGGTATTTAGGGTCAGTATCTTCCAGAGATGCGACACGAAGGTTTTCAAGAAAATCCCCCTACCCCAACTACACTTTACATAGAATTGTTTTCAAAATGTTTGGTGTTCTATAAAATAGCTCCAACGGTTTTGATTAAAATATTTACATGACAAATAAAACCTTTATATTGAATTCTCTGGGAATAGCCTGAAGTCCATTCATTCGGAATGAATTTTGTACGAGTATAATCGTATACAACTGATAAATATTAAGCGATGGACGAAAACGTAAATACACAAAAATGCAGATGTTTTCAAAACAGACAATTTATTTCAAATAACGTTTTTGTAGCATCAGCCATAACTGAGATATCCTTATAAATGGTTCTAGTTGTTCAATACTTAATTATTTTTTTAAGTCTTGTCGATTTTCAGTTTTCTTGTGATTCCATGGAAAGAGCGTGGAATTTTAAGGCCAGTGTATAGCGTTCAGTTGTTAAACATTCTTTATGTCGATAACGATGTATAGCTATTTCCAGAAAGTTCTATCAGGATTAAAGTTAAGTAGATAAGAAAATAATTTTCGTAACAATAATTTGCATATCCAGTAATAAGCGATGGAGTAGAGAAATTCTTATGAATGTAACACAGATTTTTTTGTAATGGGCTGAAATGATGACAGAAAATGAAAAGTTTCTGAATTTTAAAGGTTCATACTTGGTGACCAATCTTGGCTTCAGTCCGGAAAAACTTGATTTGAAACAATGAAGATTTTTAAAACATCTAATGCTACAAGAAATTATTTTATATAATTGTCTATATTAATGACTCCTACATATTTTCGTAGTATTTTCCTTTTTCATTCAGTATCTGTTTACCCTCCTCTTAAGTAGAACTTACATCCCCCAGGACTTACAAGCGGGTGCCTGGTGTCAGAGGCCCGTCGAGGAGCAGACACTCATGGATCAGACAGAGCATCCAGGATGGGTGATCAGCCCGATGCCTGGTATGGGATGAAGGAAGTAGAAAAATGATGGTGAAATGGATGAAAGGAAAGGCGATGATGGAGCAGTTGGTGGAATGAATGGCGGGGGAAACCGGAGAACCCCGAGAAAACCCGCTTCGTCCACCACAAATCCCACATGCAGGTCCCTGGGATTGAACCCGGGCCGCCTCGGTGGGAGGCGAGCGGTCTAACCACTCGGCCACGGCGCCGCCACCAATGGTTTACCACTTGTAAAAATTATACAAACTTGAAGGAGAATAAAGAGGAATTGACCGGCTGTTCACAGAAAGCTCAGAATATACATTTTATTTACACCAAGCATATATTTTAATCAAAATTGTTCAGAGCTGTTTTTGAAAAAATAAACACTTAATGAATAAGCACAACTTTCTCCACCCATTATAATTTCACACAATCCTGATATTTTATAGCATTCATAAATAAAGTTAATCTTATATTCACGCTAAGTTATACACGTTCAATTTTGACTAAAAACAATTTCAAGCTAGGGCGCCTTCGTGGCCGAGTGCTTAAACCGCTCGCTTCTCACCAAGGGTTAAATCCCAGGGAACAGCATTGGGATTTGTGATTGACAAAGCGGCGTCTGGGCGGGATTTCTCCGGGTTCTCCGGCCACTAAAGTTGTTGCATACATAGTACTTACGAATGGTGTTCTGGTAGTCTCTCCATCGTTCCTGGTAACTCTGCAATTTGTTGTACAGTGCCACAATTCATGCCAAAATTTCTTCCTCTGATTCTACAGGATCTGACCAGGGTAGAGGTCAAATGACATCAGCTGTTTGTCTGACGTAACAGCGCTCGTCGTAACTAGCCGGGTGCATACCAGGTAAACCGACTTGAAATTGTTATAGTACGGAAGTGGTGGGTTCCGGACATAAGTTCCTCTTCAAAACATGATCTATTCAGTCCCCTCTGCAAGTTCTAGAAGTTTGTAAGGGGAATTTCCGAACATCCTGTATATATATAAACAATTTTATCATTATACATTATTCCTGCTGGACTGTGGAATGTTATGCCTTACCTTAGCAGAAATGATGACAGATTTAACAGAGACGAAACAACCTTTTTGTGTAACGCAAATTTTTATTGATTAAAAGATACAACGGTTTTTTTTCCCCATAAATGCTGACAACTGAAAATTCAAGGAAATTATGAGGAAGAAACTGATATTAGTCAGTATAAATAACTATTATTACGAAAAAAATCTAATGTGTTACACTCACATAACTTTCTCTACTCTTGTACAACCTAATTTTACAAACGCCTATTCTCCATATGCTTCATGTTAATCGAGATATCGAGATGTCAATCTTATTGGTAATTTTCTTGTAGATGCAAGGAAAATATGGTAGCTTTTAAGCGATAGTCAAATATTTTAGCGCTGGTTCCTATGTGACGCATTCCATTCTCTTTGGATGTCCAGGACATAAAAAAAATGAATAACGCATTTGAGAAAAAGTATAAGTATTGGAAAATTTAAGGAAATAACAAGCAATATCTCGAAAACGGTTCACTCAACAAAAGAAATGTATATGACATAAGTTGTGTATTTTAACGAGATCTACATTTTTTGTGTAGTAAAATTTTGTCTATCTCTTATGGTTTACCAGTTATGCAAAAGTCGTTCACAATGAAGAATACTTTTGGAGACATTCCGAGAAAATTCGAGATATACATTTCATTTCTCATGACATTACCCTAAACATATGATATTTTCATCAAAATCGTTAGAGCCATTTTTGAGAAAATTAAAATTTTCGAAAAATCTTCCATGTAAAGGGTAGTCTGGGGTGGGGGGATTTTCTTGAAAACCTTCGTGTCGCATCTCTGGAAGATACTGAACCTAAATGCCAAGTTTGGTGCTTATCCGATTGTTCGTTTTTGAGTTATGCTGTTCACAGACACACACACACAGACACACAGACACACACACACACACACACACAGACACACACACGGACATGTTTCCAAAAATGCTTTTTTTGGATTCAGGAGGTCTCAAAACGTGTATTTCCGGTGAAATCTCGGTATCGAATTTTTGGGTGGAATGCAATACTTCCCCTACTTACTATACGCAGTAGAGAAAGTAAAAATACTTCCTCAAAAGTGTCGTATTCAATGAAATAGTATTCACATTGAACACAAGGGATATTGTGCTTTGATGTTCGATTTCCCTTACACATTGACGAATCAGTTTAATATTTCACAAGCACGTATACGTACTCAGCAGTTGACATTCACGCTCCGCTGAGTAAACCTGGATTGCTACATCTACGAACAAGCTTCTGAGACTTCTTTTTTCCCATCACTAAAGCTTTTAATGCCGCAATTAACACGTAGAATGTCAAGGCACTTCCGTTCCCAAGGTCGTTTGCTCTGCAGCAGTTTCTTGACCCGGCGCCGGCTAGTTAAGCTATTTAGCAACACAGACAAGTAGGAGAAGTTGCCGCGCTCTAAGGAGCATGTAATTTTCCTATTGCTACGCGAAAATACCATTGCAAGTCTATTAACTGAGCACATGGTTTAGTGAAGAAGATATACACGTTTAGTTATCTCTCCATAGTAGCTTAGAAAAATAATATTGGCACTGTAAGTTACAGATCCGTGGTTCGATTTCCGATATTGTTATTAAATTTTTACTTTCTCTATTACGTACTTACATTAAGTAGAGGAAGTGTATTCAACCTAAAAATTCCATGTTGAGAGTTCACCGAAAATACATATTTTGAGGCCCCCTGAACACAAAGAGAGTACTTTTTCGATACTTTTTATTTACTTAAAAATGGTTCTGAAACACTTATGTTAAGATTCCATATTATGTATAAGATATTTTTACGAGAAATAAAATGTATAGCTTAAACTTTTCTGCGAATAGCCTGTGAAGTCCTCTTCATTCTGAATGATTTTTGTATAATTAATAAACCGTAAGAGATAGACAAAATATTATTAAACAAAACATTTAAATTTTGTTAAAGCGCACAGTTTGTCTAAACATTTTTTGTGGCGATAACGATTTCCGAGATATTATTTGTTATTGGGTAGAATTTTTAAACGCTAATTTATTACTTTCTGTACTACGTATAGCAAGTAGGGGAAGTATTGTATTCCACCCAAAAATTCGATACTGAGATTTCACCGGAAATACATGTTTTGAGACCCCCTGAATCCAAAAAAGCAGTTTTGGAAACATGTCCGTGTGTGTGTCTGTGTGTGTGTCTGTGAACAGCATAACTCAGAAACGAACAATCAGATAAACACCAAACTTGGTATTTAGGTTCAGTATCTTCCAGGGATGCGACACGAAGGTTTTCAAGAAAATCCCCCCACCTCACGATACCCTTTACATGGAAGATTTTTCGAAAATTTTAATTTTCTCAAAAACGGCTCTAACGATTTTGATTAAAATATCATATGTTTAAGATATTTTCATTACAAATTATATATCTTGAATTTTCTGGGAATGTCTCCAAAAGTGTTCTTCATTGTGAACGACTTATGCATAACCGGTAAGCCATAAGAGATAGAGACAATTTTACTACACAAAAAATGTACATCGCGTTAAAATACACAATTTATGTCATATACATTTTTTGTTGAGTGAACCATTTTCGAGATATTGCTTGTTATTCTCTTAAATTTTTCAATACTTATATGGTGCTGCACCTAGCAACCAGCTATTAAGAGATATGTATGTGCTTAAAGGCTACTGTATTTCTATATTGCCCTTGTAAATATATATTCCCCTTACATCTAAAAGAAAATTAGCAATAAGATAGAGTCTGCAAATGTTTATCTCGATTAACATGAAGTAGATGGAGAATAAGCGTTTGTAGAAATAGTTTGTACAAGAGTAGAGAAAGTCATGTGAGTGTAACACATCAGATTTTTTTCTAGTGGAAAGTTGGTATTATTCTTTTCCCGTGGTGATGCAAAGAGTATGGAGTTTTAAAGTCATCACATTGTGATTTGCTTCTTAAAAATATGACTTTTCTTTAGTTTAATCTATTCTTATATATGTATATATACATATATATATAACGAAATGTGTAAACGTGTAATGAAAGTTTATCTTGGTTAACAAGAAGTAGACAGAAAAACAAGCTTTTGTAAAAAGAGTAAGTAAAGAAAGTCATGTGTATGCAACACATAATATTTTTTACATATAACACTCCCACATTCATTCCCAAATACATACTTCCAGACTCTGCAAGAATAGGAAAAATTTCTAATTAAAAAAATTCCCTCCCCTAGGCGGGAATTGAACCAGGACCTCAGCTTTGAAAAGTTAGAACAATGAGCACTCCAACTCAGACACAGTCTCTGATATGCTGTCGCACTCGATTGTCAATTTTATATGAAATTATCGCATGTAACCTTCAACTGTTTTCAGCTAGTAAACAAACCGAAATCAAGAAAAAAAAATTATGATGTGATACACTCACATGACTTTCTCTACTCTTGTACACACTATTTTTACAAACGCTTATTCTCCATATGCTTAATGTTAATCGAGGTGTTAAATTTATTGCTAACTTTCTTGTAGGTGCAAGGGGAATATGGTAGACTTTAAGCGATAGTCAAATATTTTAAGAGCTGGTTGCTATGTGTATCATACAATTCTCTTTGTATGTCCAGGACATAAAAAAATGAATAACGAATTCCCATTTGAGAAAAAGTAAATGTATTGGAAATTTTAAGGGAATAACAAGCAATATCTCGAAAATGGTTCACCCAACAACAAAAATGTTATGACATAAATTGTGTATTTTAACGCGATCTACATTTTTGTGTAGTAAAATTTTGTCTATCTCTTATGGTTTACCAGTTATGCAAAAGTCGTTCACAATGAAGAATACTTTTGGAGACATTCCCAGAAAATTCTAGATATACATTTTATTTGTATGAAAATATCTTAAACATATGATATTTTAATCAAAATCGTTAGAGCCATTTTTGAGAAAATTAAAATTTTCGAAAAATGTTCAATGTAAAGGATAATCTGGGGTGGGAGATTTTCTTGAAAATCTTCGTGTCGCCTCTCTGGAAGATACTGAACCTAAATACCAAGTTCGGTGTTTATCCGACTGTTCGTTTCTGAGTTATGCTGTTTACAGTCACACACACGAACATGGTTCCAAAAAATGCTTTTTTTGGATTCAGGAAGTCTGAAAACATATATTTTCGGTGAAATTTCGGTATCGAATTTTTGGGTGGAATACAATACTTCCCCTACTTACTATACGTAGCAGAGAAAGTAATGCCTATGTCATAAATTAAATATTTAAGTCCATACAATTTGATAATAATGCACAGTAACCCAGCGCTATTCTTTAGTGGTAACGCTGAGACTCGCATTCGGGAGGAATTATTATGAATAAATGGTTTTGGAGCAAACATACACAAAAGAGTCAGGATTCCGTAAAAGTAAAAGGTATTCATAAGTGTAAATAATACAATAATAATGTGACAAGCGATCAACTGATTGAGATAAGCTATTTACATGATATTTTGATAATGCAGAAAATGAATGGAATGATTTTACAAGTAACGCACACTTGTGGACAAAAAAATAGGTCATCCCCAGATTCTATGTGACGATCGGAGGTCTTCGTGTAGCTTCGTAACAGCTGTTCATAACGCAAATGTAGGAACTGTAGAATGGTCTGTGCTTGTGAGCGTAATGGTCACCTTATAACGGTGTTTCTCGGTGGTGACGCTTATAAGCTACTGAAAACAGAGCACGGAAAAACGTTTCGTTGGCCGAGAGGTTAAGAAAGCCCTGCTTAAACGCATAAGCTCCTCGGCGCAAATCTCCTATTAGCTATTGTTATGTTTATATTCTTAATGTTATGTCTGGAAGTGTGGAACATAATATTGCATTAATATAACTTAAGCATTTTAAGTTTTATGCATATCATGCAAACGTAATTGTACTAAAACACTCGTTTTAAGTAACTAACGAAATAAATGCAAATAAATGTTCTAAAACTAAAACACATAAAAATTAAACAAAATTGATATCGGGTGTATGAACCCTGAGAATATATAGCTGCCACTTTTCGGGTTAAAGATGAAGAAGTAACGTGGAGGAGAAGCTACAACATTCTTCTAGAATTTGTGCCCAGAAGCCTTCTTTTGTCCTCCGCAAATCTGCAGTGAAATTCGAGCGCAGCTCCTTTTTTACCTCAGACCACCCATTTTCAATAGGGTTGAAATCTGTGAACAGGGAGGCCAGTCTATCACTCCGATATCCTGCCTCTCTGAGAACCAATTTGAAACCTTTCCACATACAGTATCGGGATATCTTATCCTCACAGAGGGAACCAAAATATTCTCAAGTATTACCAAGCTGCCACAACATACCTAGACCGTCCCTTGATATCCAACAAGACACACATATGCGATCATGATGAAATTGTGAAGCCCGGAATTTTACATCGTAATGGCGTTCTATGATCAACTTAAGTAAGTTAAAAGAAGTAGTCACTATGTGTTGATTAAGCATTATTAACAGAAGAAAGAAAGAGAGAGGGAGGGAGGTTTGCTACATGCGAGAAGCGATTCCGCGGTCTTAACCTCAGAATTACACTACGCTTTGCCACAGCGCTACACAGAAGACACACGAAGGTAGCATGTTTAATAATGCCGTACAACTTCCTGCAGCGTCTACACAGCTTTATTGCGTATGGTGTAAACAATGCGCCGTGATGTGCAGGGCTTAGAAATATTTGACATTCAAGACATGACTTTTTACTTTCTCTACTACGTATAGTAAGTAGGGGAAGTATTGTATTCCACCAAAAATTCGATACCGAGATTTCACAGTAAATATATGTTTTGAGATCCCTGAAATGTGTGTGTGTCTGTGAACAGCATAACTCAGAAACGAACAGTCGGATAAACAACAAACTTGGTATTTAGGATCAATATCTGCCAGAGATGCGACACGAGGGTTTTCAAGAAAATCCTCCCACCCCAGATTACCTTTTACATGGAACATTTTTGACAATTTTAATTTTCTCAAAAATGGCTCTAACGATTTTGATTAAAATATCATATGTTTAAGATATTTTCATGACAAATGAAATGTATATCTTGAATTTTCTGGGAAAGTCTCCAAAAGTATTCTTCATTGTGAACGACTTTTGCATAACTGGTAAACCATAAGAGATAGACACAATTTTGCGATACAAAAAATGTAGATCGCATACACAATTTATGTCATATACATTTTTGTGTTCAGTGAACCATTTTCGAGAAATTGCTTGTTATTCCCTTAAATTTTCCAATACCTATACTTTTTCTCAAATTTGTTATTCATTTTTTTTTGTCCTGGTAATTCAAAGAGAATGGAATACTCCACATAGCAACCAGCTCTTATAAGATTTGACTATCGCTTAAAGCCTACCAATTCCCCTTGCATCTACAAGAATATTAGCAATAAGATTAACATCTCGATTAACATGAAGCATATGGAGAATAAGCGTTTGTAAAAATAGTTTGTACAGGAGTAGAGATAGTCATGTGAGTGTAACACATCAGAATTTTTTTTTTAGGTCACGAGTGTACATTTAGCAATCATGGACATCAAGCTTGAGTATGCACATTATGATTACAACAGTTTAACATACCTACGTGAAGTAAAAATTTTGGGCTATAAAGCTGTTTGCTTTAGTCTGCAAATAACCCAAAGCTAATTATTTACAGTCATGCTATTATCGCCCTTCGAAGCTTAGAATGTTGAAAGGATTCCAAAACAAGACAATAAATATTACGATTGCTAAGGGCCCCCATTCACAATGAAATGTAAGCGCTAACATAACGCGGCATAGGTGCAGGCGTGAGGGTAGACAACGCAGCCGTAGGCGTAACGCAAGAAGTTAGCACGGGCTTCAAGATCCTTAAACACTTGCGGTAATCTTTCGAGCGCACTGTAAGTTTCAAATAGAATAATATAACCAACAATACCAAAAACGTTCACTCAATATTTTATAAATAAGTAGGTCACAAAAATACATACGCCCAACTGTCGCCTGTAGCGTTAGAGACATCACGAATGTTTGACCAAAATGTTGAAAACAGTTATGCAAGTATGGAAACTGCAGCAAGTTATTATGTGATGATATAGCTGCACAAGTTGTATTTATGCAACGTGCATTATTTTGCACCTTACGATTTGCGAGCCAAGAATTCTAAGTGTAGATGTTGGGTTTATCCATTAAATGAAAGGAGGATTCAGTATGGAGACTACCATAACCTCTCGAAGGAAATGAGAGTTGGTGACCCACAACAATTTGTATGGCCAGCCTAATGGAAGAGAGCATGCATGTACATTAGACACCATAGTGTCTGGCATCGCGATCGTCTGCTGTTGAATAACCGGCAATGCAAACAGAAAGAAATGCAGAATTCTTCCTCTTTAGAGTTTGTAAACTCTGGCGTAACGTAGCGCGTTGCGTGACTCTACGTGAATGCTTCTATTAAATAACTGGATGCAAAGATTTGCGCTTATGCTTTACATTTCATTGTAAATGGGCGTTAAACCTCGTAACTTTGTTTGTGTGGTATACTAGATGTTATTTTTAAAGTCCGTATGCATGACCTGGTTTCACTGATCGTAATGCTGAATAAGTAGCAGGTCACTTCGAGCCCAAGAGGCGTCTCTCCGGCTGGAAGTCAGACGGTAGCTCCCACGGTGAGAGGAGAGAGTTGCTCACGCAACTGCTGACGTGCCATACCAACTTGACGACTTTGAATATTTAATAGGTGAATATCAGAAAGCGGAGTAGAAGTTCGGCATTTAAGCGTACAGTCGCCTATTGTGCTTTTGGAAACCTCCAGGAGGAAGGGGTGAAGCGAAAGACAGAGGGCGAGCAGATCCTGGGCGGCACGCTCGGACACAAGTGGGCGTCACTAACGACCCCAGAATCGAGCGGGATGGCTCAGGCGGTAACGTCTGTGGCCGGCATTCGGGAGGTGCCGGATTCAATCACCGGCGATCGCCCACTCTAACGCATAGTTTTTGGTGGTTGCCTGGGGTTGACCGGCGAATCCTGGGGTGGCTTCCTCTCTACCTCGATTTTACACAGATGACGCGGATACATGCTCACTGGAAAGAATACTCCCCTGGACACTAGAGGTCTGCTCGACTGGTGGGTCCTTCATCGCCCTCTCTCGGCGGCTCCGTCGGTGACACACGGGTCTGCGAACTTGGAAATGTTAGAGACCTCCGCGCGTCTCTGTTGCCTGTCTGACTATGGCCTGCAGCATCCCTTCCTCCCAGAGGTGGTAGGCACAAAAGATCTCGGTAGGTCGCGTATGCCGGTGCCCCTTCGTTGAACAACGTATAACCTACAACGACCTCAGATATTATATTGTGACACCAGTGGGACCCCTCCCCACGGAGATGTCTCTCTAATACGTCCCACACCGAGCGCCAAGGCAGACAGTTTCTATAGCAAACTCCACCGCCATAGATCTAGCGTGCCGTCCACTCGGTGATCCTTCGACCCTGAAACGTAAGAAAATGAAATGCAGGAAATGGTGAACAGGAAAATTCGTGTCATTATATAATCCACCCAGAATTCGCCTATCAACTAGGGAAAACCGCGAGAAAGAAATTTAGATTGGCTAACCCAAAGGGAATCCAAAGCGATACGTCTCAAATACAAGCCTCACAAATAGAATATGTATTTTAAAATGTTATAAAGCATCCCATTCCAAAACTTGCATAATGAGTGCTTATACTTACTTCCACTTCCTAGCGACTACCTTGTATTCCCTGTCTCCAGTTGCAACAGTCTTCTCATGCTCCCTCGTGCACTCCTGTGGATTTCATTGTTTCTATTATGCCACCTCTCCAGGTAAATTGTGGACGCCGCTTCTTAGTACAGGAGAGTACCGATTAACCAGTTTTTTGAGCCACTTCTTCAGTGACAGTAGTGTTATTCCTAATATTTTTGATACGCGAGATGCGTAAACATCTCCAAAATCCATCCCCTTCAACAGCTTTTATCCGACGTTTCTGTCTTTCAGTTAGCGTCCAGATTTCTGAGTCGTAGAATTAAATGCTCTCAACAATCACTTTGAGAACTATATGTTTTGTTTCTTGTCAAATCTCTCCACTCCACAAAACTGTTCAACTGTTGTACGAGCCTGGATTATTCGACTATCCACCTCTTTACTGCAGCCAGATTTATGGATGACTGACCCCAGATAGGTGAGCTGCTCTTATTATACAACCCGAAAGATGTAAATCTTGATTTTCCGCTCCTACCACCAAATACTCAGTCTTAGCAAAGTTGATCTTAAGACTTTTCATATTATATACATATAATAATGTTCTCATAATGTAAGCAGCATCTGGAGCTTGACATGTTATCACTTCGTAATCAGCGAACAGAGGCGAATGCATAACACTTTTTTTGATCTTAATTTACATAGGTGCACACCTCACATTTCTTCTTCATCTCCTGTTTAACCTCCTTTTATGTAGAACTTATGCCCTAGGACTTATAAGCTAATGCCTGTCGAGGAGCAGAAGTATTCTTTGGATTTTAAAAGAGTAAACAACCAGAGTGGGTGATCAGCCCGATGCCCGGGATGAAAGCGAGGAAGTAGGTGATAGATGAAAACGAGTGAGATGAATTATAGGAAAGCTGAAGTTGTTGCACTGATGGAATAAAATGGCAGGGGAAACCGGAGAACCCGGATAAAACCCGTCCAGGCACTGCTTTTTCCATCACCTCACATTCCAAGTTTCTAAAACTCCGTGAAAGTAAATCTTGAACAGTTGCATCTGGAAAGAGTCGTTCGTCTGGTTGATGCTATTTGCTGCAGTGTTTTTGTCCTCGGCTAATGCTGCTCGTCGGCTGCTGTATTCTTCATTCCTAATCATTACCTATCTAGCTAATTTCTGGGTCTCAGGGTTTTCGTAGGTGAGGCAAGTAAAAATACACTGCATTTCACTTAATAAACGTAGTTTATTATCAAATCAAATATTTGTAGGCGGCTAGCTTTTCGCATTATACCATTCCTACCATTATAATAAATTAGGAGCCTAAACTAACTGCACACGTCTTCCCACCCATATGCACACACGTGCATTTGTCGTCCAGAGACGACATCTCGACGAGATTCTAAAACAGAGACTGAAAATCTGGGGCGATCTTCCCCTTTTTATACCTAAGCCTAATGACGCTTACCTCCGCTCCTCAAAATGTAACGACGTTTCTAATTCGTCCTCAAACCGCGCTATCTTGTAATGTATGAGAATATTCTGCTCCAAAGTTTTGCGTCTACGCGCCCCCTGACGCATCAGAAAGCGGATTCATTATCTTTGTCTCTTTCTATTTCTCCTTACTGCCTCCAGATCCCTGCTCATTAGCTTGGTGAAAGGTGGGCTCTGCCTAGAATTATCTTTTACCTGGAATTTGCTTGCTCGCCCGTCTCTTACTTATCTACGTTACAATCTGCTTTTGTACAATTCTTGGTTGTTAAATATTTTAAAATATTTCTTGTTGAATTATATTATTAGTATATACAATTTTTGTTTAATATTGATTTATATGTGTATGTGAATATGTATATATGTGTGTGTAGTATATCCCCTTTCAACATCCCCCATCCCTGTCTCAGACCTTTAGATGTTACAAACTCATTTGAGTGCTTCTACGTGCCACATACGAGGGGCACTATTTATATTTTGAGCCTTGGCAACCCTGAATGATGTAGGTGCCATCTGACGTTTCCAATGGAAAGTTTGACATTTTTTACCATAATCTATTTCAAACATTTTGTCAATAGAGCGTCATTTGTTTTGTTCACACTAACTTGAAAATTGTGTGTCAACAAAAACATGGAATTAACTCGTGAAAATGTTCGTGCAATGATTTATTACGACTTTCGAAGTGGATTATCAAGACAAGAGTGCTTCGATCAACTAACTTCTACATTTGGCAACGAAGCTCCATCCTTTGCCACTGTGAAACGCTGGTATAACGAATTTAATTGTGACCGCCGTTCGCTCAATGCTGAAGTTCGTGAAGGTCGTCCAAAATCAGTTGTTGTGCCAGAAAACATTGATGCTGTACAAGATCGTCTTGCAACATATTGTGACATTGAGGCAACCCTAGGGATTAGTTCCACGAGCATATATAAAATATTGCATGATTATTTAGCCGTGAAAAAGGTTTGCTCTCGTTGGATCCCACATAATTTGACGCACTCTCAAAAAGATGCTCGTGTCGATTGGTGTACAAAAATGCTCAAGAAATACAATGGCGGTGCCTCAAAAGACGTATATAAGATTGTAACAGCTGACGAATCATGGATCTATGCATATGAGCCGGAACGTAGACAGCAGTCGACTGTATGGGTGTTTCAAGATGAAGCAAATCCAACAAAAGGTGTTCGCACTCGAAGCACTTCGAAGCAAATGGTCGCCTGATTTTCAGCAAAACTGGCTATGTGGCAACAGTGTCTTTAGAGGAACGTAAAACGGTCAATGCCGAATGGTACACGACCATTTGTTTGTCGTAAGTCTTCGGTGAAGTAAGGAAAACCAACAAGAACCGTAGGATCGTTCTTCATCAAGACAATACGAGCGCACACACATCTCGTCTAAAAACAGAGTATTTGAAGGCTCAAAAAATCGAATTCATGGGTCATCCGCCATAAAGTCCTGATTTGGCACCCAATGACTTATTTTTGTTCCCGAACATCAAGAATAAATTGCGTGGACAACGATTTTCGTTTGCAGAAGAAGCCGTTGATGCCTTCAAAAACCATGTTTTGAAGGTGTCTGAAGAAGACTGGAATAAATGCTTTGACAAATGGTTCAAGCGGATGCAAAAGTGTATTGATCATAGAGGAGAATATTTTGAAAAAAATAAAGCAGTTTATCTATCCAAATACACTAGTTTGCGTTAAAATGCACAATTTAAGTCATATACATTTGTGTTGTTGAGTGAACCATTTTCCAGATATTGCTTGTTATTCCCTTAAATTTTCCAATACTTATACTTTTTCTCAAATGGAAATTCGTTATCCATTTTTTGTCCTGGTAATGCAAAGAGAATGGAATACTCCACATAGCAACCAGCTCTTAAAAGATTTGACTATCGCTTAAAGCCCACCATATTCCATTTGCACCTACAAGAAAATTAGCAATAAGATTAATATGAAATAGACGGCGAATACGTGTTTGTAAACATAGTTTTTACTAGAGTAGAGAAAGCCATGTGAGTGCAACACATCAGATTTTTTTGTATCAATTCTGCTTCAGGTACGCTACTGTTAAATGAAGCGTTCTGAGTGTACCTCTGTTGCGGTAGTATAAAGGGAACATGTTTATAGGTAGATAAAAGCTATTAATACCAGCTTACCCTATTACTCTTGTGTCTAAAGTGCGAGTGTATTTGTCATAGTTCGAGCATTTCAATATGTAAGAGGACATTTAATTACATTGTGCAGCAAGAGGCTCAAAATAAACATAGATTGCAACTGCTTTTGCAAATTATTGTTTGCCAAATGTAGAGACTGTAAACATCGTTAAATGAGGACAGTTAAAGTCGGTAAGTTGATTTTGTTGATCCTTCCTTTGTGGCCTATCTGTGAAATCGCTTCCACATTGTAATTTAGCAGCAAAAACAATACAAACAGCTCCATTATATAGTTCATGTTAATGCCACCAAAAATGACAATTGTGTGTTTTAACCACATCCACATGTTTCGTGTTTACTTTTTAGTTTCTCTACTACGTATAGTAAGTAGGGGAAGTATTGCATTCCACCCAAAAATTCGGTACCGAGCTTTTATCTGAAATACATGTTTTGAAGTGCCCTGAACCCAAATAAACAATTTTTGGAAACATGTCTGTGTGATGTCTGTCTGTGAACAATGAAGTACTACACAAAAATGTAGGTCGCTCAGTTTATTTTGAATAACCATTATTATGAGATTATTATTATTGAAATACTGTCGCTCTTCAGTTGTTGTTCACGATGTTATGGAAAGAGTATGGATTTTCTTTTCGACCCGATTTCAAACACCTGACTGTTTTTAAAGTGCTGGAATTTTAAATATGGTTTGCTGAGCATAAATATTTCTCGTCAGAAAAAAGGTAGCTGAAACGAAGTTTGAGTGTGGAACGTATGGACACTGAATACTACTGGCCCCTCTCGCTTTTCCACCCAAGTGGAGATTCACTTCAAGTGTTTACACAGCTCTTATTGGATGACATAAATGGTACGGCGATAAGAGCCTTATCTCGCTAGCAAAGTTTCGCTTGTTCATTTCCGTGAGGTGTCTATCAAGGGCGTTGTGAATGTCTGCAAGGCCCACTTCCTGGACCGTCGACTGTACCGCACAATTGCTTATTGTATGCTATCTGCAAGTGGGCGGCCGGAACCTTCTACGAGCGATGCACCGCCCTCGTATGCTATCAGTTATTGCGGCTGGAATCCACGCTGTTTACACGCTTAAGCGTAAATCGCGAAACCTACCTAGGTACTTTTATTTGCTATTTGTGTTCTCTTTTTCCAAAACAGTTTATTTTAGCGCATTATTTCAGATAGAAAAAGGATTTTGGCGACTCTATTTAGGTTTCGGATCAGTGTAAAATTTGAAGAGAAAAAACAGCAATCTAGCAAATGAATGTCCGCATTTTTTAAAGCGTTATCTTATGTGTGGCATTCATACGACTTTCTCTACTCGCTCATCTACAAACCATTCTTGCAAAAGCTTATTCTTCTATCTACTTTTTAGTCGACATAAACCTTCATTAGGTACACATTTCCACATTCGTTTTAGGTGTAAGAAGATACAGCAAGCTAAAGCGTTAGTCACATTTTTAAAAAGCGGATCCCTCTATGATGGCTTTGAAATTACACGCTCTTCGTATTATAAAGAGAAAAAACGAATAGCGACATACCATTATAAAATCTTATATGTAGAATGTAGGATGTAGCATGTGTTTGTCGAAAGGGGACACCTCGCACTGCGACCAGCCTTATCTATTATAGCTGCACCGCCGGGAGGCAGGGATGAGGTAAGAGAGAGGTAGGAGGTCTCAGGTCCGCAGGCAGACAGTCCCACAGAGACATGAAGAGGTCTCTAATATTTCCAGTTTGAACACCCGCGCACAGTAGAGCCGCCGGACAACGCATCCTGGTGTTTACGGGGAGAAATCTTTCTATTGTGCAAGCATCCACGCCATCTGCCCCGCACCGCCGGACCTGAAAAGTGAAAGGGAGAGATGAACTGAGAGGAAATGTTGGAAAGGAGAAATTGTGGTAGAATACATCACCCCGGCATTCGCCTAGACGACCAGGGAAAACCACAAAAAAACTCCATAGTCAGAGTGGACAGTCACCGGAATCGAACCCCGGACCTCCCGAATGCTGGCCACAGACATTGCCGCCTGAGCTACCCCGCTTGATAATCTTATACGTAGCACTCACATGACTTTGTCTACTCTTGTACAAACTATTTTTACAAAGCTTATTCTCCACCTACTTCATGTTAATTAAATATAAACATTTACAGCTAATTTCCTTGTAGGTTCAAGGGAATATGGTAGGTGTAGTGCTTACCATAATAGCATCTAGTTCCCGGGGTCGCGGGTTTAAACCTGGTGCCGGCCCTCGTAGCCGTGGTCGTTGGAGTGTGTAGCTTGGCGTTCCAATAAGCTGAGGGTCGCGGTTCGAGTCCCCCCATGGGCATGTGTGTGTGTGTGTGTTTGTGTAATTGCGGTAATGAAAGAAGTAAAAACACAGTATTGATGAAGTGGGTAAACAAGGGTACTTTTAAAAAAAAATCCGGAGCCGGGCGAAAAAATACTTAGCATGGTTTCCTTCGGAAGGGAAGTAAAGCCGGTGGTCCCGCGTAGTAGATTTACAGCGCGTAAAAGAACCTCAAGCCTGATAGAGAGACCCTTGAGTAAAAGTTCCGGTCCTTCACGCCCAATATACAATGGACAGCTAAGAACCAAAGAGCGTCCATAAATAAAACTAAATTTTAATTTTAGGAAATATGGTAGGCCTTAAGTGATAGTTAAATCATTTAAGACCTGGTTGCTATATGAAGCATTCCTTGCGTGTTCAGAACATAAAAAAGCGAATAAAGAATTCCCATTTGAGAAAAAATAATTATTGGAAAATTGAAACAAATAACAAGGAATATCTTGGAAATACTTCACTCGATAAAAAAAATGCACATATGTTGTGTCTTTTAACGAGATCTACATTTTTTGTGATGTAAAATTTTGTCTATCTTTTATGGTTTACCAGTTATGCAAAAGTCGTTCACAATGAAGAATACTTTTACAGACATTCCCAGAAAATTCGGGATATGCATTTTATTTGTCATAAAAATATCTTAAACATACGATACTTTAATTAAAATCGTTAGAGCCATTTCTGAGAAAATTAAAATTTTCGAAAAATTTTCCATGTAAAGGGTAATCTGGGGTGGGGGAACTTTCTTGAAAACCTTCGTGTTGCATCTCTGGAAGATACTGAACCTAAATACCAAGTTTGGTGTTTATCCGACTGTTCGTTTCTGAGTTATGCTGTCAAAGACAGACACACACACACACACATACACACACACACACAGACACACGCAAGACACACAGACACACACACGGACATGTTTCCAAAAATGCTTTTTTGAATTCAGGTGTCAAAACATATTTCCTGTGAAATCTTGATATCGAATTTTTGGTGGAATACAAAACTTCGCCTACTTACTATACGCAGTAGAGAAAGTAAAAATGAATAACGAATTTGGGAAAAAGTATAAGTATTGGAAAATTTAAGGGAATAACAAGCAATTTCTCGAAAATGGTTCACTCAACAACAAAAAGTGTAGGTATATGACATACATTGTGTATTTTAACGCGATCTACATTTTTTGTGTTGTAAAATTTTGTCTATCTCTTATGATTTACAAGTTATGCAAAAGTCGTTCACAATGAACAATACTTTTGGAGACATTCCCAGAAAATGCGAGATATACATTTAATTTGTCATGAAATAATCTTAAACATATGATATTTTAATCAAAATCGTTAGAGCCTTTTTGAAGAAAATTAAAGTTTTCGAAAAATGTTCCATGTAAAGGGTAATCTGGGGTGGGGATTTTCTTGAAAACCTTCGTGTCGCATCTCCGGAAGATACTGAACCAAAATACCAAGTTTGGTGTTTATCCGACTGTTCGTTTCTGAGTTATGCTGTTCACAGTCACACACACGGACATGTTTCCAAAAATGTTATTTTTTTGGATTCAGGGGGTCTGAAAACATATATTTCCGGTGAAATCTCGGTATCGAATTTTTGGGTGGAATACAATACTTGCCCTACTTACTATACGTAGTAGAGAAAGTAAAAATGTATGTGACATAAATTGTGTATTTTAACGAGATCTACATTTTTTTTGTGTTGTAAAATTTTGTCTATCTTTTACGGTTTACCAGTTACGCAAAATTCATTCAGCATGAAGAGGACTTTTGGGGACATTCCTAGAAACTTTATGATATACATTTTATTTTCCATGAAAGTATCTTAAGCATATGGTATTTTAATCAAAATCGTTAGACATTTTTGAGAAATTGAAAGTTTTCGAAAAATGTTTCATGTAAAGGGTAGTCTGGGATGGAGCATGAAAGATGCTGAAGCTAAATACCAGGTTTGGTTTTTATCCGACTTTTCGTTTTTACTTTCTCTACTACGTATAGTAAGTAGGGGAAGTATTGCATTCCACCCAAAAATTCGATACCGATATTTCACCGGAAATACATGTTTTGAGACCTCCTGAATCCAAAAAAAAGCATTTTTGGATACATGTCCGTGTGTGTGTCTTGTGTGTGTGTGTGTGTGTGTCTGTGTGTGTGTCTGTGTGTGTGTGTGTGTGTTTGTGTGTGTGTGTGTGTGTGTGTGTGTGAACAGCATAAATCAGAAACGAACAGTCGGATAAACACCAAACTTGGTATTTAGGTTCAGTATCTTCCAGAGATGCGACAGGAAGATTTTCAAGAAAATCCCCCCACCCCAGACTACCCTTTACATGGAACATTTTTCGAAAATTTTAATTTTCTCAAAAATGGCTCTAACGATTTTGATGAAAATATCATATGTTTAAGATAATGTCATGAGAAATGAAATGTATATTCGAAATTTCTGGGAATGTCTCCAAAAGTATTTTTCATTATGAACGACTTTTGCATAACTGGTAAACCATAAGAGATAGACAAAATTTTTCTACACAAAAAATGTAGATCGCGTTAAAATACACAACTTATATCATATATATTTTTGTTGTTGAGTGAACCGTTTTCAAGACATTGCTTGTTATTTCCTTAAATTTTCCAATACTTATACTTTTTCTCAAATTCGTTATCCATTTTTACTTTCTCTACTACGTATATTAAGTAGGGGAAGTATTGCATTCCACCCAAAAATTCGATATAGAGATTTCACCGGAAATACATGTTTTGAGACCTCCTGAATCCAAAAAAGCATTTTTGGAAACATGTCCCTGTGTGTGTCTGTGTGTGTGTGTGTGTGTGTGTGTGTCTGTGTGTCTGTGAACAGCATAACTCAAAAACTAACAGTCGGATAAACACCAAACTTGGTATTTTCGTTCAGTATCTTCAAGAGATGCGACACGAATATTTTCAAGAAAATCCCCCCACCCCAGACTACCCTTTACATTGAACATTCTTCGAAAATTTTAATTTTCTCCAAAATGGCTCTAACGATTTTGATGAAAATATCATATGTTTAAGATAATGTCATGAGAAATGAAATGTATATCTCGAAATTTCTGGGAATGTCTCCAAAAGTATTCTTCATTGTGAACGACTTTTGCATAACTGGTAAACCATAAGAGATAGACAAAATTTTACTAAACAAAAAATGTAGATCGCGTTAAAATACACAACTTATATCATATACATTTCTTTTGTTGAGTGAACCGTTTTCGAGATATTGCTTGTTATTTCCTTAAATTTTCCAATACTTATACTTTTTCTCAAATTCGTTATTCATTTGTTTATATCCTGGACATGCAAAGAGAATGGAATGCGCCACATAGCAACCAGCGATAAAATATTTGACTATCGCTTAAAAGCTACCATATTCCCCTTGCATCTACAAGAAAATTACCAATAAGAATGACATCTCGATATCTCGATTAACATGAAGCATATGGAGAATAAGCGTTTGTAAAAATAGATTGTACAAGAGTAGAGAAAGTCATATGTGTGTAACACATCAGATTTTTTTATGTCCTGGACATGCAAAGAGAATGGAATGCGCCACATAGCAACCAGCGATAAAATATTTGACTATCGCTTAAAAGCTACCATATTCCCCTTGCATCTACAAGAAAATTACCAATAAGATTGACATCTCGATATCTTGATTAACATGAAGCATATGGAGAATAAGCGTTTGTAAAAATAGATTGTACAAGAGTAGAGAAAGTCATGTGAGTGTAACACATCAGATTTTTTTAGTTATGCTGTTCGCAGAGACTCTCACGGACACATACACCCACACACGGAACTTTTTCTAAAAGTGCTTTATTTATTCGGGGGGCCTCAAAGCATGTATTTCAGGTGAAATCTCGATATCAACTTACTACGCGTACCAGAGAAAGTAAAAAAATCTTGTGAGGCATCCACCTGACTTTCTCTACTCCTTGTTCTACAAACTATTCTATTACTTCTGTCGCTATTGTGTTAATTCGGATACACGTTTAATTCACTTTATACATTACGCTGTACCGCAATAAGTAAAGCGTTAGCCAGACTTTTAAAGAGCGTATCGCTGTGTGCTCTGAAGTTGATGTTCTTTGCATGACCACAAGAAGAAATAATGAAAGAAAGAAGACAAAAAATCTGATGTGATACATTCACATGACTTTCTCTACCCTTTATCATTTACTAGTGGGTATACAAGTTAATTTTACTAAAGCTTATTACTTTCTCTACTACGTATAGTAAGTAGGGGAAGTATTGTATTCCACCCAAAAATTCGATACCGAGATTTCACCAGAAATACTTGTTTTGAGACCCCCTGAATCCAAAAAAACATTTTTGGAAAATGTGCGTGTGCGTGTGTTTCTGTATGTCTGTCTGTATGTCTGTGTGTGTGTCTGTGCGTGTGTCTGTGAACAGCATAACTCAGAAACGAACAGTCGGATAAACACCAAACTTGGTTTTTAGGTTCAGTATCTTCCAAAGATGCGACACGAAGGTTTTCAAGAAAATCTCCCTACCCCAGATTACCCCTTTACATGGAACATTTTTCGAAAATTTTAATTATCTCAAAAATGGCTCTAACGATTTTGATTAAAATCATATGTTTAAGATATTTTCATGACAAATGAAATGTATATCTTGAATTTTCTGGGAATGTCTCCAAAAGTATTGTGCATTGTGAACGACTTTTGCATAACTGGTAAACCATAAGAGATAGACAAAATTTTACTACACCAAAAATGTAGATCGCATTAAAATGCACAATTTACGCCATATACATTTTTTTGTTGAGTGAACGATTTTCGAGATATTGCTTGTTATTTCCTTAAATTTTCCAATACTTTTTCTCAAATGGGAATTCGTTATTCATTTTTTTGTCCTGGTAATACAAAGAGAATGGAATGCTCCACATAGCAACCAGCTCTTAAAACATTTGACTATTGCTTAAATACTACCATATTCCCCTTGCATCTACAAGAAAATTAGCAATAAGTTTAACATCTCGTTTAACATGAAGCATACGGAGAATAAGCGTTTGTAAAAATAGTTTGTTGAAGAGTAGAGAAAGTCATGTGAGTGTAGTACATCAGATTTTTTTTATATCTACTTCAATTAAATCCAAATAAACTTTTACAGAAATAACTACATTACATATGTATTTCGTTGAAGATACAAAGCAAACTGGACGCTATACGCTGCCTGAAAATTCCATACCGTTACCATGCAATCGCGAGAAACAACTGAATGGTGACAGGACTTAAAGAGAATGGCCAACTAATGAACAATTCGAACCATTAATAACAGATATTTCGGAAATGGCTTATGCAACAAAAAAGTTAAATTGTGTGTTTTAAAGAGATCTACATTTCTTGTGGAGTGCGTTTTCATCTATCGTTAAAGTTTACCACTTATACAGATTATACAAAATTATTGCTTCCGAATGAAGAGTACTTCACAGGCTATTACCAAAACATTTAAGACACACATTTTATTCGCCATGTAAATATGTTTATTATCTGGTGTTTTAATCAAAACTTAGAGCAATTTTTTAGAAATTCAAAATATTCGAAAAATGTAACATATAAAGAGTAGTTTGGGGTGGGAGGATTTTCTTTAGAATCTTCCTGTCGCATCTTTGGAATGTAGTGAACCTGAATACCAAGTTTGGTATTTATCCAACTTTTCGGTTTTGAGTTATGCCGTTCACAGACAGACACTGCGACGGACCTCCTCGTGGCGTCGTCTTCCTTCCTTCTTGGAGCTGTTGCTGGCTGGTTCCTGTAATTCAAGCCTAGCACACTTGTGTGTTGCCCTATTTCTAAACACTTTTCAGGGTGTGGTGACGGTAGACGAAATGAAACTCCAGATAACTTGAACTTTAATTTATTGCATTGTGATAATACTGTTTTGTGGTGCCGCTAGCCGTGTGTTTTAAACCTATATGCACTTCAAAGGGGCCTATCTTCAACAATTTACCTCCCCAAGCTAGCTATGTCTCCTATATCTTACTTCACACGCATCGCCACAAATATGGCGTGAATCGTTATCTCTTCTTCAGGACCAGATGCAAAACGAATAGACGCGTGAGTTCTGCACGTGTGAGCTTTTATACCCGCTTGGGGAGACGCTAAGTTCGCCTTGCTCTTTTCTAATCTATTCTGTTATTGGTTCTCCCCTAAGCGTGCTATGAGAACATTTGCCTCCAAATCTGCAGTCTTGCAAATTTGGGATTTCCAAGGTGTCAAAATCTCTCTCCCTCTCTTTCCATCTTATTGCTATCTCTCTCCGTGCCTGTGATGTTCAGCTGAGTTGCCAGCTCTAAACCCCTTCTACCTGCCTGTTTGTCTTCTCACGGCTAGCTAGCTTCACCTTTTACATATGTTACAATCTTAGCTTATTCCTATTACATTTGTGTTCCCTATATATCAAGTTCCCGCTATAACACGGACCTTTTGTTGGATTCAGGTATCCTCAAAACATGTATTTCCAAAGAAATCTCGATTCGAGTGTGAACAGTATAATCCAAAAATCAAATGTCCGAAAAATACTAAAGTTGGTATTTAGATTCGGCATCTTCCAAAGGTGCAACAAGAAGGTTTTAAGCAACCCCCTCCCTCCCTCCCTCCCTCCCTAAGCTATTTACATCACAGATGAAATGCATACCTTGAATTTTCTAGGAATAGCCTGTGAAGTTCTCTCATTCGAAAGAAAATATGTATTATCTAGTATAACCGGTAAACCATTCAATTATAGAAAAACGTACTACACAAGAAATGTAGATCTCTTTTAAAATGCACGATTAATTTCACATAAATTTTTGTGGCATTAGCCATTTCCGAGAAATTCGTGGTTATTTGTTTGAATTTTCAATACTTTGTGTTATGTTTAAAGTGCAGCCGCAATTCAGTTGTTTCTCATTATGTCTTGGAATTTCCAGCGATTAACTATTAAACATTAATCATAGGTGTCTTCTATTACCCTGGTTACCTTCAACGCAGTGTGTAAGAAGCTATTTCTCCAAAGGTTTATCTTAATTAACACGAAGTAGATAGACAAATCTATGTTACAATCACATGAATTTCTCTGCTTTTGTACAAACTATTTTTACAAACGGTTATTCCCCATATGCTTCCATGTTAATTGAGATATCGAGATGTTAATCTTATTGCTAATTTTCTTGTAGATGCAAGGGGAATTGCTAGGCTTTAAGCGATAGTCAAATATTTTAAGAGGTGGTTGCTATGTGGAGTATTCCATTCTATTTCTATTACCAGGACAAAAAAAATTAATAACGAATTCCGATTTGAAAAAAGTATGAGTATTGAAAAGTTTAAGGGAATAACAAGCAATATCTCGAAAATGGTTCACTCAACAACAAAAATGTATATGACATAAATTGTGTATTTTAACGCGATCTACATTTTTTGTGCAAGAAACTTTTGTCTCTCTCTTATGGTTTACCAGTTATGCAAACGTCGTTCAGAATGAAGAACACTTTTCGAGACATTCCCAGAAAATTCAAGATATACATATTATTTGTCATAAAAGAATCTAAAATATATGATATTTAATCAAAAGTTAGAGCCATGTTTGAGAAAATTAAAATTTTCGAAAAGTGTTCCATATAGAGGGTAATCTGGGGTGGGGGGATTCTCTTGAAAACCTTCGTGTCGCATCTCTGGAAGATACTGAACCTAAATACAAAGTTTGGTGTTTATCCGACTGTTCGTTTCTGAGTTATGCTGTTCACAGACACACACACACAGACGCACACACGGACATGTTTCCAAAAATGCTTTTTTTGGATTCAGTGTTCTCAAAACATATATTTCCGGTGAAATCTCGGTATCGAATTTTTGGGTGGAATACAATACTTCCCCTACTTACTATACGTAGTAGAGAAAGTAATAAACGATAGTAGGAAGCAAAAGTCCTGTGAAAGTATAGTATTTCAATTAAAGCCTTTATCGGAAATATACGTTTTGAAGTTCATTGGTCTCAGAAAAGGCATTTTTAGAAAAGGTTCGTGTGTGTGAACAGAATAATTCAGAAACTAAAAATGTGGATAAATACCAAACTTGCTATTTAAGTTCAGTAACTTCAAAGGATGCGACACGAAGATTTAAAAAAGAAATGTCCCCCACCACATCTAACTACCTACCCTTTACATGTTACATTTCTCTAACTATTTTGATTAAAACACCATATATTAAGGACATAATAAATAAAATCTGTGTCTTGGATTTTACTAGAATAGCTTGCTAATTCCTCTTCTTCAGGAAGGAATTCTGTATAAACTTGTATAGCTGGTAACGGTTAAACGATAGACGAAAACGTACTACAAAAAAATGTAGATCTCTTTAAAATACAATTTATTTTAAATAACTTTTTGAGATCAGAATCATTTGTGATGCAAGCGTTATTAATGGTCTGAATTGCCAATACTTTTGTCATTCTTTTTAATTCCCGTCGACATTCAGTTGTTTCTTATGATTATATAGAAAGAGGATGTAATTTAAGGCCAGGGTATATCCTCCAGTTATTAAACATTTGACTATGGTGTTCCCTTTGTATTTCTAACCAAATGTGTAAAATAGCTAGTTCTGCAAAGGTTTATCTCGATTAAAATGAAGTAAATAGAAAAATTCTGATGTTTTACCCTCACGTGCTTTTCTCTAATCTTGTACAAACTATTTTTACAAACGCTTATTCTCCATCTACTTCATGTTAATCGAGATGTTAATCTTATTGCTAATTTTCCTGTAATTGCAAGGGGAATATGGTGGTATTTAAGCGATAGTCAAATAATTTAAGAGCTGGTTGCTATGTGGAGAATTCCAGTCTCTTTGTTTGTCTCAAGGACATAAAAAACGAATAAGGAATTCCCATTTCAGAAAAAGTATTAAGTATTGGTAAATCCAAATACGTAACAAGGAATATGTCGGTAATGGTTTATTCCAAAAAAAATGTATATGACACAAATTGTGTGTACATGATACCTATATATTTTCTGTGTAGAATTATTACGGCTTACTATTATGCGAAAGTCATTCAGAATGAAGAGGACTTTTTGGGACATTTCCAGAAAATTCACGATATACATTTCATTTGTCATGAAAATATCTTAAATATATGATTATTTTAATCAAAATCGTTAGCGCCATTTTTGAGAAAATAGAACTTTTCCAAAAATGTTCCATGTAAATGGTATCTAGGTTGAGGGGATTTTCTTGAAAAACTTCGTGTCGCATCTCTGGAAGATACTGAACCTAAATACCAAATTTGGTGTTTATCCGACTGTTCGTTTCTGAGTTACGCCCACACATTCACATAGACATAGATAAAGATTTTTTCTAAAAATGTTTTTTTTTCCCTTTTTAGGGGTTTCAAAACATGTATTTCCGGTGAAATCTTGGTACCGAATTTTTGGGTGGAATACAACATTTCCCTGCTTTCTACACGTAGTAGATACGGGTTAGAGAATGTCATATGTATGGCACATCAGATTTTTACTTTCTCTACTACGTATACTAAGTAGGGGAAGTATTGTATTCCACCCAAAAATTCGATACCGAGATTTCACCGGTAATAGATGTTTTGAGACTCCCTGAATAAAAAAAAACATTTTTGGAAACATATCCGTGTGTGTGTGTGTCTGTGTGTGTGTGTGTGTGTGTGTGTGTGTGTGTGTGTGTGTGTGAACAGCATAACTCAGAAACGAACAGTCGGATAAACACCAAACTTGGTATTTAGGTTCAGCATCTTTCAGAGATGCGACACGAAGGTTTTAAAGAAAATCCCCCCACCCCAGACTACTCTTTACGTGGAACATTTTTTGAAAGTTTTAATTTTCTCAAAAATGGCTCTAACGATTTTGATTAAAATATCATATGTTTAAGATACTTTCATGACAAATGAAATGTATATCTTGAATTTTCTGGGAATGTCTCTAAAAGTATTCTTCATTGTGAACGACTTTTGCATAACTGGTAAACCATAAGAGATAGACAAAATTTTACTACCCAAAAAATGTAGATCGCGTTAAAATACACAATTTATGCCATATACATTTTTTTTTGTCTAGTGAAGCGTTTTCGAGGTATTTGCTTGTTATTCCCTTAAATTTTTCAATACTTATACTTTTTTTTCAAACTCGTTATTCATTTTTTTTAAGTCCTGGACATGCAAAGAGAATGGAATGCGCTACATAGCAACCAGCGCTTAAAATATTTGACTATCGCTTATAACCTACCATATTCCCCTTGCGTCTACATGAATATTAATATCTCGATATCTAGATTAACATGAAGCATATGGAGAGTAAGCGTTTGTAAAAATAGTTTGTACAAGAGTAGAAAAAGTCATCACATCACATCAGATTTTTTTAAAAGAAATTGTATTTCCGGATGCGATTAAGTTTTGCGTTCCATTCCTTTTCGCTCACCTCTCCTCCAAACGCCATTGCAAAAAGTCTCTTAATGTATAGTTTTGCAGGTTATGACAGAAGCAGCATCATTTTCTCACGGTAGTTAAGCAAAGTGCTCTGACCGCTAATGGTCTTGTAGGAGGATACGCATTTAGAGCTGACGTAAGACGCGGGGTGAACGGTCTACAACACACAAGAAAATAAACGAGTCCTTGCAAAGAATAGCTGCACTTTGTGTGACGTTTGGACAGGTGCGCAGAACAAAGGAGACAAAAGGAATTCCAAATCAACTGCTGTTTTTGTCCTTTAGAATAGTACGCAATTCTACTGTGTGCCACCAACATTAAATTCACTGCATCTTTAAGACGCACTTGCCCGCGGCGAAGTATTTTAAGAAAGCTACATAGATTTTTTTTATTTATAATGCTTATATTTACATTTATTGAATCCAATTAGAGGTTTATCCATTCCACATATTTGATTGAATTTATTAATTCTATTTATTAAGCCATTATTCTTACTTTCTCTGCTACGTATAGTAAGTTGAGGAAGTATTGTATTCCACCTAAAAATTCGATACCGAGATTTCACCGGAAATACATGTTTTGAGGTCCCAACCCCAGAATACCCTTTACAGGGAACGTTTTTCGAAAATATTAATTTTCTCAAAAGTGGCTCTAACGATTTTGATTAAAATATCACACATTTAAGACACTTCCATGACAAATAAAATGTATATCTTGAATTTTCTGGGAATGTCTCCAAAATTATTCTTCATTGTGAACGACTTTTGCATAACTGGTAAACTATAAGAGATAGACAAAATTTTACTACACAAAAGATGTAGATCGCGTTAAAATTCACAATTTATGTCATATACATTTTTGTTGTTGAGTGAACCATTTTCGAGATATTACCTTACCTTGTTATTACCTTAAATTTTTCAATACTTATTTTCTCAAATGGGAATTCTTTATTCATTTTTTTGTCTTGGATATGCAAAGAGTATTAATTTGTGGTAAATGGAATGGTGCTGCACCTAGCAACCAGCTATTAAGAGATATGTATGTGCTTAAAGGTTACCGTATTTCTATATTGCCCTTGTAAATATATATATTCCCCTTACATCTACAAGGAAATTAGCAATAAGATAGAGTCTGCAAATGTTTATCTCGATTAACATGAAGTAGATGGAGAATAAGCGTTTGTAAAAATAGTTTGTACAAGAGTAGAGAAAGTCATGTGTGTGTAACACATCAGATTTTTTTTGTCTTGGATATGCAAAGAGTATTAATCTGTGGCAAAGGGAATGGTGCTGCACCTAGCAACCAGCTATTAAGATATATGTCGATGCTTAAAGGCTACTGTATTTCTATATAGCTCTTTGCAAATACAAAACAAGGGGAACATAGTACGCCTTAAGCGATAGTCAAATATTTTTAGAACTGGTCGCTATGTGTAAAATGTAATTCTCGTTATCGTTTCTGCAAATGTTTATCTCGATTAATATGAAATAGGTGGAGAATAAGAGTTTGTAAAAATAGTTTGTACAAGAGTAGAGAAAGCTATGTGAGTGTAACACATCAGAATATTTTTGTCCTGGTAATGCAAAGAGAATGGAATACTCCACATAGCAACCAGCTCTTAAAATACTTGACTATCGCTTAAAGTCTACCAATTCCCCTTGCATCTACAAGAAAATTAGCAATAAGATTAACATCTCGATTAACATGAAGCATATGGAGAATAAGCGTTTGTAAAAATAGTTTGTACAAGAGTAGAGAGTGTAACACATCAGATTTTTTAAGTATGAGACGTTACAGCCTAAATAATTAAAACAGTTTATTTGTTCTATTATTATCTCTTGTATTACTATTTTTGCTCTTAATGTTTCGGGTCCTCTGAAAGCCAATGTTTTACTTTTGTGTGGTGATGTTTTAATTTTGTAATTTTGGCTTATTTTATTTAATTGATATAATGATTTTTACATATTTAATTTTGGGCCACTTACTAGGACTAGATCGTATGCAAATAGCATTACATCTAAAATAAAATTATTGATCTTAGAATGTGCATTTAAGCTATTCTGCTATTCTCTGATAATGTTATCGATATGTAAATTGAATAACGTAGTTGAAACTAAACACCCTTGTCTGACAACTTTATTTATTATTGCTGTATTCTTTTGACTTTTTTGGTCGGAATCGATCATTATTGAGTTATCCATATATAGATTTCTAATTACTGTTATCAAATGTTTTCGTATGCCTTTGTTTTCCATTATTTGCCATAGTATGTTCCTATGTACAATATCGAATGCTTTTTCAAAATCTATGAACACCAATTATGTAGGAATATTATACTCTCTATGTTTTTCAATTATTTGATTTAGAATAAATGCACAGTCCATACAGAATCTTCCCTTTTTAAATCCGTTTTGGGCTTCAGTACTGTGCTTTCAATTATGGTATTCAATCTGTATTTTATTATTGCTGCCTATAGTTTATAGCAAGCGTTTGGTATGCTTATTCCTCTCTAATTATTGTAGTTATTTCTATCGCCTTTTTATATATATTGGATATATTTGTGCTATTTTCCACTCTTCTGGGACAGCCAAACTTCCAAAATATATTAAATAATCAGTGTAAAATTTTGTAAAATTCGTCGACATGATGCATTTGACAACTGAGAAACTCGACAAGGGGAATATTGACAGTAAATATTTCATCAACGAAATATTGTGACTGTGTCAAATCCACCATACTTTGAATATACAAGTTGAAAAATCTATGTATTAATTTACATGACACTCTCTACCCTCTATCGTTTATTAGTGGATGTATGGACTATTCCTAAAATGTGATGTGTTACACTCACATGACTTTCTCTACTCTTGTACAAACTATTTTTACAAACACTTATTCTCCATATGCTTCATGTTAATCGAGATGTTAATCTTATTGCTAATTTTCTTGTAGATGCAAGGGGGAAATGGTAGACTTTAAGTGATAGTCAAATTTTTTTAAGAGCTGGTTGCTATGTGGAGCAATCCATTCTCTTTGCATGTCCAGGACATAAAAAAAATGAATAACGAATTCCCATTTGAGAAAAAGTATAATTTGTAATGTATATTATTAGCTCCACGTATCGACGCCCAATTGAAGAATGTGTTTTCTTTTAACTTGTTTGCAACATGCTCTGGGCGTCAGCACGTATAGTACATAGTAGCCTTTGCCCCAAATGTACTTTCAGGTGGCCTTTGCCCCAAGTTTAAAAAAAATATTAACTTTGTAATCTGACTGTTTCTTTAAATATTATATATTTATGTTTGCCTCGGCTGCGTCAGTAGTATTGTTAGAGACATCGATGTCTTAGTAGGGTTGTGGTGCGACAAGAATGTAGGCTTACACAGGTTATAATTTTACTTCACTCCTTTTATTAATACTTGATACGATTTAAATAACACTTCACTGATATAGAGAGCTGTGAGATTCTTTTTATTAATTAATTACACTTTTTAACACGTAAACTTACTTTTCGTCTCACACGAATACGTATTATATTTCTTGAGGACACTTTTTGCGTCTGGTTAGTAACGCTGTCTGCAGGCAACTCTAAATTTAAAAATTTTGCTATATTTCGGTCTGATTGACCAATCCTAGTCTAATAGAATATCTTCATTTAACTAAAGCTTTTTTTTTTGGATGTTGATTGGCTATTTTATAAACTGTCACATAAATTACATTATTGTTGCTCCAATAATGACTAGTAGCATTATTAAACATTCTTGCTCATTATTGCCTCAAGATTACCTCATTGTTACCTCATTGTTAGCAACTTTTGACCTATTTCTCACAGCTACTACATTATTAAATTACGTAATACATTTACATAACATAATTACACATGGATACAATAATATAAACATTTACAACGACTGTAATATACACTTTTTATATATAGTTATATATACTAGACCCGGGCATCCTTTCCCCAACCGGCTTCAAAGCGAACGGAAAGCTTTGAAGCCTGACCATAAACCCATCAGTAAACGATTAGTAGGGTCTTCCCATCCCTTAAACACAACACGTGGTCCTTTCTCGAGCTCCACCAAAGCAAAGCGTTGTTGCAATGTCATTTCTGCTGTTTCTTCGGTTTTAGCAGCTGTGACTGTTCGCTCGTGCTTTTCTTCCATGTTCAGCTAAGCTTCTATATTACTTCTTCAGAGAAGTTATATAGTGTTTTACTTAGTGCAGTTTTGTAAGTTTAGCAGTGTTTAATAGTTATTAGCGTTTAATAGTTTAATTAAGATGTGGAGACCTTGGGAAACGAACCAAGTTGATGCCCTTCCGGTCGCACCAGCAAGTGACCCTCTGCCGAATATCAGTAATGCCAAGACCACGAAGAAAAGGGCTACAAAAACTGAATAAGCAAAGCCAGATTTTTATGTGTAATGTTCAAGAACATGTAGAAAAGAACCTTTTATGTGGAAAAATGTTTGTTATTGTTTTGAATTTCTCAAAAACAGCTTAACGATTTTTAGTAAAATACCGCAAGTTTAAGATATTTGCAGGAAAAATAAAATTTGTATCATGAATTTTATATTCTGGGAATAACTTGTAAAATTTTCCTCGTTCTCAACTTGTTGTATTACTGGTAAATTCTAAGAGAGAGACAAAATCTTACTCTGCGTAAAATGCAATCTCGGTAAAGGACAAATTTTAGGTCAAATTGTGTTAACCATTTCCGAGAAATTTTTTGTTGTTGGTTTGAATTTTGAAATACAAGTTGGAAGTCTCTGTTTGTATTTTCCTCGTGGTCATGCTAAGAGCATGGAATTTCAAAGTCATCATATAGTCATCTGTATTTTAAAAATCTGACTATCGCTTTATCCTATGTATCCTTATATTTACAACGATATGTGCAATGAAATTTTATCTTATTATTTAAGAAGTAGATAGAATAAGCTTTTGTGAAAGTAGTTTGTAGAAGAGTGAGTAGAGATAATCTTGTGAATATAATACATAAGATTTTTTTTTATTTTCTTTCTTTTGCCTTCGTATTTTTACTTATCCTGCATTTTATAATAAAGCTATTCATTTAAGTAAACAGAAGATGTCATGCTTATAAATCTTACACCTTAAACAATACACAACTTCTTGTATTAGCTTTATATTAATAAAACATTGTTGTGATACAAGTGATAAAAAACTTTTTACCATAGCTCCGCGCACAGCATAATCAAAAATGATGCTTTGATTTGGGAGTAAGAGTTCCTTTCAAAATAAATTAATATTTATGTATTTTAATTATTTAATGATAGTCCAACAATGTATAGTTTATTCGGAACATGTTTCTAAGTTTCTCTCGGATATGTTAACATGCATTTCTATTCTTGTAGCGCAGTATATTAGTTCAGATCATTCATTAGTTCAGTTATATTTTAAAGCGTTTGCAACTTAAATGTAATTACTATGCGATTCATAGTTATTTACATAGTTATTTTGTGTGTAAAGCAAGCAGACAAACTGCATGATTGTATTCTGTACATGTGGAAATCACCTGCAAAGTTTTGCTTTTAAATAATATTTTTAATTTTGGCAACAACGCGCATATGCACATGGATGTCACTAAGATTTTATGGTGCTTGCGGTTAGGGAGGGTAGGGAACAAGTGTTTGGCTACTGCACAAAGGTCGCCGCATGGGGATCCGAAGGCTGCGATGACCATACATATATTGCCTTAAGGCAGGCTGTTTAGAAATTACATATTATATAATTAGACTGAAATCATTTAAAAATACTACCTCAAAATATTGGAAATTTAAAAGGGAATAACAAGCAATATCTCGAAAATGATTCACTCAACAAAAAAAGTGTATAAGACATAAATTGTGTATTTTAACGCGATCTACATTGTTTGTGTAGTAAAATTTTGTCTATCTCTTATGGTTTACCAGTTATGCAAAAGTCGTTCACAATGAAGAATACTTTTGGAGACATTCCCAGAAAATTCAAATATACATTTTAGTTGTCATGAAAATATCTTAAACATATGATATTTTAATCAAAATCGTTAGAGCCATGTTTGAGAAAATTAAATTTTCTAAAACTTTCCATGTAAAGGTTAATCTGGGGTGGGGAGATTTTCTTGAAAACCTTCGTGTCGCATCTCTGGAAGATACTGAACCTAAATTCCAAGTTTGGTGTTTATCCGACTGTTGGTTTCTTAGTTATGCTGTTCACAGACACACACATGTTTCCAAAAATGCTTTTTTTTGGATTCAGGGCGTCTCAAAACATGTATTTCCGATGAAATCTCGGTATCGAATTTTTAGGTGGAATACAATACTTCCCCTACTTACTATACGTAGCAGAGAAAGTAAAAAATGAACATTCGTAAGAATAGTTTGTAGAAGATTTACAAAGAAAATCTGATGTGAAACATCACATGACATTCTCTACCCTCTATCTTTATTAATTGTTATATTACTTTCTTACTAAGCTTATTTTTTATATTTACCACGTTTCAATCCAAATAAACATTTTCAGAAATAGCTACATTCCACATTTCGTTATACTACAAAGAGAATAGCGTTAGTCAAATGTTTAAGAACTGGACGCTATATACTGGCCTTAAAATTCCATACTGTTTTCTAGCAATTGTGAGAACCAACTGAATGTTGAAAAGACTTAAAGAGAATAACTAAGTAATGAACAATTCGAACCATTAATAACGAATATCTCAGAAATGGCTTATGTCACAAAAAATGTGAAATAAGTTTATGTAGTTCGTTTTCGTATATCGCTTAACGTTTAGCAGTTATACTGTTCCCAGAAAATTTAAGGTATACATTTTATTTGTCATGTAAATAGCTTTAATATATGATGTTTTAATCAAAATGTTAGAGCCATCTTTTAGAAAATTAAAATTTTCAAAAGGTGTTCCATGGGTTGGAGCTTTTCTTGAAAATCTTCGTGTTGCTTCGTTGGAAGACACTGAACTTAAATATCAAGTTTGTTGTTCATCAGGATTTTCACACGGACATGCTTCGAAAAACGCTTTATTTCGATTTAGGGAGTTAAAAACATATATTTCCGGTGAAATATCGGTATCCAATTTTTGGTCAGAATGCAATACCTTCTCTATCTACTATGTACGTTGTAGAGAAAGTAATAAAGATAGTGGGTGGAGAAAGTCATGTGAATTTAACGCATCTGATCTTCTAATGGTGTTTATCGGCCACTCTTACTACTTAACAACAGCGCAGAAAGTGACAATGATGATACATGTAATTGACTGTTAATTGACAAAGGATATTTGGGAGGTATACGTTTCCAGGCCTAAGCTAGGGGACTGAGGAAAACCTGGAACCTGCGTGGACGGCCCTGTGGAATTTGAACTCGGTTTGTGTCGGCATGTTTGTGTGTGTATGTGGGGCGGGCGTATGTGTGTGTGTAGGATATAGAACAATTTGCACCGATGCTGCTTTAATCCATTCCGGTATAGAACAATTAAATTGAGTTTTGTTTATGGACGCTTTTTAACTGCTGTGATCTTTAGCGTCCCATTCTATATTGGGCGTGAAAGACCAGTAATTTTTTCATAAGCCTCTTTATCAGGCTTGAGGTTCTTTTACGTGTCGTAAATCTACGACATGGGACCACCGGCATTACTTCCCTTCCGAAGGAAGCCATGATAAGGATTACGCCCGAAAAAAATTCATCGCCCACCTTCGGGTTTGAACTCGGTACCTAGAGTACTAGATACCGGTATAGAGCCACTCTACCGGTCGGTAATCTACAAATCTAAGACGTATGATATAAAGAAGGTACACGCTGGTTCATCACATGTTCCTCTTGTTATGGAGGGTAGAGCTCCACTTGAAGCTGGGCATCCTGGTGTACACTGTGAACTGGTTAAGCAAAACTATGGTAACGATATTCACGGCACTGACATCTTTACGACGGCTCACGGATAATTGAAAAAGCAGATGAAACCAGTTACGTAGGATGCATAAACTACAGGGATTATGATACAAAAATGTTCAGCAAAGTATTACGTCTAGCTCCTACCTGTTTCATTTTTAAAGCAGAAATGTTTGCTTTAGATCAAGCTATAAAATGGAGTTTTGAAAATCAACTTAACTATGTGTTCACAGTGACTCAAATGCCTCTTTCCTAGCCATTCAACACAAGTGTATGACACCAACAATCCTGGCAAATACAATAAAATTAGAAAGAGCATTATTCAAAATACTAAACATAATGAACCTACGTGGGTTAAGGACCATACTAGAATTGTTGAAAACGAGAGAGCTGATTAGAATGCAAAACATTCTGCCAAATCCAACCTGGAATTTAGTTATTCGTTATGTCCAAATTCATATTTACAAATCTGATGTGTTACACTCACATGGCTTTCTCTAATCTTGTACCAACTATTTTTACAAACGCTTTTTCTCCATATGCTTCATGTTAATCGAGATGTTAATCTTATTGCTAATTTTCTTTTAGGTGCAAGGGGAATTGGTAGGCTTTAAGCGATAGTCGAATATTTTAAGAGCTGGTTGTTATGTGCACTATTCCATTCTCTTTGCATTACCAGGACAAAACTCTGATGTGTTACTGTCACATGACTTTCTCTACTCTTGCAAAAACTATTTTCACAAGCGCTTATTCTCCATCTACTTCATGTTAATCGAGATAAACATCTGCAGACTCCATTTTATTGCTAATTTTCTTATAGATGTAAGGGGAATATATATTTACAAGGGCAATATAGTAATACAGTAGCCTTTAAGCATAGACATTAGTCTTAATAGCTAGTTGCTATTTGCAGCACCATTCTCTTTGCCACAAATTAATACTCTTTGCATATCCAAGACAAAAAAATAAATAACGAATTCCCATTGAGAAAAAGTATTGACAAAATTTAAGGGAATAACAAGCAATATCTCGAAAATGGTTCACTCAACAAAAAAATATATATGACATAAATTGTGTATTTTAACGCGCTCTACATTTTTTGTGTAGTAAAATTTTGTCTATCTCTTATGGTTTACCAGTTATGCAAAAGTCGTTCACAATGAAGAATACTTTTGGAAACATTCCCAGAAAATTCAAGATATACATTTTATTTGTCATGAAAATATCTTAAACATATGATATTTTAATTAAAAATCGTTAGAGCCATTTTTCAGGAAAATAAAATTTTCGAAAAATTTTCAATGTAAAGGGTAATCTGGGGTGGAGGGATTTTCTTGAAAACCTTCGTGTCGTATCTCTGGAATATACTGAACATACATACCAAGCTTGGTGTTTATCCGACTGTTCGTTTCTGTGTTATGCTGTTCACAGACACACACACAAAGTCATGTTTCCAAAAATGCTGTTTTTGGATTCAGGGTGTCTCAAAACATATATTTCCGGTGAAATCTCGGTATCGAATTTTTGGGTGGAATACATTACTTCCCCTACTTACTATACGTAGTAGAGAAAGTAAAAATGTTTCTAAAGAAAGAAACAATAGAAAAGTGGAATATCTTCTGGTTAAGCAGCTTAAATGTACAACTAACAATGATCGTATTTCTTGCATATGTTTCACACCAAATTATACTCTTATACAACTTATTAGTTAGTGGACACGGAAATTTAAAAATTATCTGTAACGTTTTTATATAGAGTACCAGATGGATTTATGTGTAAATATGAAATGTCATAAGAAACAGTATGATACCACCTGTTCCAGTACGAATGAAAACACATAAAGATACATTTTACTAGGACATCTCTATCATTGTAAATCCAATTATTCACAGCCACTGACAAAATTATTCACTAAATCAATACCATCTTTGCTTTTATATCCTTTATTTCAGGCATTTAGTCATTGATTTAATTATCTGTGATATGTTCATTTGCTTTGTTTGGTTTTGTATATGTATTTATAACCCTAATATGTCATTTGGTACACTAGGATTCAAGTAATGGTAGAGAATAGACGACGATAATACATGACTTCCTCAAGCCTTTCCTTAATTATAACCACAAAAGTTTTTTTCTATCTGTTTCATGTTAATCCAGATAAACCTTGTAGAAATGCTTTTATAACTATTTCCTTGTAGGTACAACGGAAAAACTCTGATGTGTTACATTCACATGACTTTCTCTACTCTTGTACAAACTATTTTTACAAGCGCTTATTCTCCATATGCGTCATGTTAATCGAGATGTTAATCTTATTGCTAATTTTCTTGTAGATGCAAGGGGATTTGTAGGCTTTAAGCGATAGTCAAATATTTTAAGAACTGGTTGCTATGTGGAGTATTACATTCTCTTTGCATTAACAGGACAAAAAATTAATAACGAATTCCCTTTTGAGAAAAAGTATAAGTATTGGAAAATTTAAGGGAATAACAAGCAATATCTCGAAAATGGTTCACTCAACCAAAAAAATGTATATGACATAAATTGTGTATTTTAACGCGATGTACATTTTGTGTAGAATAATTTTGTCTATCTCTTATGGTTTACCCGTTATGCAAAAGTCGTTCACAATGAAGAATACTTTTGGAGATATAACTAGAAAATTCGAGATATACATTTCATTTGTCACGAAAATATTTTAAACATGTGATATTTTAATCAAAATCGTTAGAGCCATTTTTGAGAAAATTAAAATTTTCGAAAAATGTTCCATGTAAAGGGTAATCTGGGGTGGGGGTTTTCTTAAAAACCTTCGTGTCGCATCTCTGGAAGATACTGAGCCTAAATACCACAGACACACAGACACACACACGGACGTGTTTCCAAAAATGCATTTTTTGGATTCAGGGGGCCTCAAAACATATATTTCCGGTGAAATATCGTATCGAATTCTTGGGTGGAATACAATACTTCCCCTACTTACTATACGTAGTAGAGAAAGTAAAAAGGGAATACAGTAGGTTTAAGCAAGTCAGATCTTTTAAGAGCTGGTAGCTAAGTGATGTGGGCACTATAGCTTTGAAGTTCCGTTATCTTTGTATGACCGGAGGGGTATGTAGGGAGAGTTAGAGGGAGGAAAGGAGAGAGAAACACTTCCCTTTTTGAGAAAACTATAAGTATTTGAACACTCAAGCCATAAAAAGGAATATTTGGCAAATTGTTCACATTTTTCGCATAAATTGTGTCTTTACGCGAGAATACATTTTTTATGTAGTAAGATTTTGTCTATCTCATATGGTTTAATAGGTTATGCAACAGTCGTTCGGAATGAAGAAGACTTAAGACGTATTCCCATAAATTTCAACAGATACATTTCATTTACCATGAAAAGGTTTTATACGTATTATTTTAATCAAAATTGTTAAGAGTTCTTTTTTTGGAGAAATTCAAATTTTCTAAAGAATTTCCATTTAAAAGATATTTTCCATTTTCATCCTTTTCTTGAAAATGTTGGGGTTAATTCATGTAAGATTCTGAACTTGGCGGAGCCGTGGCCAAGTGGTTATATCGCTCGCCTCTCACCAAAGTTGCCGGGTTCAATCCCAGGAAACTACAAGTGGGATTTTTGGTGTACAAAGTGGCGTCTGGGCAGGTTTTCCCCGCCATTCATTCCGCCAATTTCCTCATTATTGCAGTCCCTTTCATTCATCTGACCGCCATTTCATATCATCTCCTCCCTCGCTCTCTTACCAGGCTTCGAGCTTATCATCCATCCTGATCTATTGTCTGTACTCCCCGACAGGTGTCGATCCCAAGCACCCGCTTGTAAGTCCTGGGGATGTAAGCCCTAACAAAGGGGAGGGTATACCGAAGAAGTTTCTGAAGTTAAACAAATATGGTATTTAACCCACTTTTCGTTTTTGGAGTTATGCTGTTCACAAGCACATAGACAGGCAGGGATCCTTTACTAAAAATGTTTCTTTTTAATTCAGGAGCTTCAAATCTTGTATTTATGGTGAAATATCTGTATCAAATTTTTGGGTAGAGTTCAGTATTTCCTCTATTTTAAGTAAATAGTAGAGAAAGTTATAAGCTTTCGTAATTAAGTATAGCTTGCAAAAGTTACACAAAATTGAACGCTAGCCTATAGAGAAAGTCATGTAAACGTAAGATTTTTTAACGTTATTAAGAGTTATGCTGAGAACAGATTTCCGGTTCTGACGTCGACGACAGAATGTTTATTCGACTTGAACGTGAGGCAGTATTTTTAACATTTAAATGATTTCAGTCTAATTATATAATATAAAAATTTAATAACAGCCTTAAAACAATATGTGTATGTAACAATATATAAAAAGTGTAGGTATATTACAGTCATCGTATATGTTTATATTATTGTATACATGTGTAATAATGTTATGTGAATGTATTACGTAACTTAATAATGTAGGATCTGTGAGAACAATAGGTTAATTGTTGCTAACAATGAGGTAACCTTGAGGCAATAATGAATTAGAAAGTTTAAATGCTACTAGTAATTCTTGTAGCAACAATAATGTAATTTTTGAGACAGTTTAATAAAATAGCCAATCAACAACCAGAAAAGGCTTTAGTTAAATGAAGGTATTCTATTGGACCAGGATTAGCCAATCAGAAACTAAAATGGAGCAAAATTCACAAATTCAGTTGCCAGTTGTTTGTAGGCAGTGTTCCTAACCGGAAGCGAGATGCGTCCTCGAGAAATTTAATACGTATTTTGTGTGAGACAAAAATAGTTTACGTGTTAAAAAGTGCAAGTAATTAATAAAAATATTCTCACAGCTCTCTATATCAGTGAAGTGTTATATAAATCGTGTCAAGCGTTAATAAAAGGAGTGAAGTAAAATTATAATCTGTGTAAGCCTACATTCTTCAGTCGCACCACTCCCTGCTAAGACATTCATGTCTCTAAAAAAATATAAATACTGACGCATCCGAGGCAAACATAAATATATAATATTTAAAAGAAACGGTCAAAATTACAAAGTTAATATTCTTTAAACATTTTTTGGAGGGAAAAGGCCACCGAAAATCACTTTGTTTTGGACGAAGGCTACCTGAAACTTTTTACCGTACGTGCGGTTGCAACTACTTCAAGTTCGGCTCCCCAACAGTCGAAATATAATACATCTTCAAACTGACTTTCCATACGTAGCAGCAACAAACCTTCTTCAAACTTGCAACTCTGCTAGTGTGATTCCTCCGTTACTCAAGGTAGCTCAAGGTGATCAAGTTATTGAAATACGCCGTTGTAGCTCAATTCAATTACGTCAGAAGCCATGCGCTCACGTCAACGGTAAATCCGATAAAAATAATATCATTATCGTTACATTGCCATGCTCGTTTCTGCCCACCTCCTGCTGCAGCAGATTTATAAGACATTAATGTATACATCATTCCATTAAAAGGTGACATTTCTGCTGAAAGAAACATTTTCCATCATTCTCCCACTCTGTTGTAAAATATAAGTTAATTCCTCATAATTCCCTTTTTATTACTTGCTCTACTACGTATATAGGAAATATATGTTTTGAGACCCCCTGAATCCAAAAAAAAAGCATTTTTATAAAAAGGTCCCTCTGTGTGTGTATGTTTGTGAACAGCATAACTCATAAACGAACAGTCGGATAAACACCAAACTTAGTATCTGGATTCAGTACATTTCAAAGATGCGACACGAAGGTTTTCAAGAACTTCCCTCCTCCTTGCCTATCCTGTACATGGAACATTTCTCGAAAATGTTGATTTTCCAAAAATGGCTCTAACAAATGGCTCTTGATTAAAATATCATATGTTTAAGATATTTCAATACTGCCATCGCAAATGAAATATACATATCCTGCATTTTATGGGAATGTCCCCAAAAGTCATCTTCATTCTGAATGAATTTTGCATAACTGGTAAACCGTAAGTGATACCCAAAATTTTACTACACAAAGAAATGTAGATCTCGTTAAACAATACAATTTGTCACATACAGTTTTTTTTTACTGTCACTTAAAAGCTACCATATTCCCCTTGCATCTACAAGAAAATTACCAATAAGATTGACATCTCGATTAACATGAAGCATATGAACAATAAGCGTTTATACAAACAGTTTGTATAAGAGTAGAGAAAGTCATGTGAGTGCAATACATCAGATTTTTTCTCTACTTGTAACCACAGTAAGTAGGGAAGGTATTACACTCCACCCATAAATTCGATACCGTGATTTCACGAAAATGCATGTTTTGAGGACCCCTGAATCCAAAACAGCAGTTTTACAAACTGGTACGTGTTCGCGCGCGCGCGCGCGCGTGTGTGTGTGTGTGTGTGTGAATAGCATAACTCAAAAACGAAAACTCGGTTAAATGCCTAACTTTGATTTAAGTTCAGTGTCATCTAAGGTACGACACGAAGATCTTCAAGAAATTTTCCTCTACTCCAATCTACCCTTTACATGTATATCTCGGCCATCCTCCGTGGTGTAGTGGTTTCTATGCTAGCCTCTAGTTCCCGCGGTCGCGAGTCAAAACCAGCGGAGGGCGATGGATTTTTTCGGGCGTAAATATCCATAGCATGGCTTCCTACAGAAGGGAAGTAAAGTCGGTGATTCCGTGTCGTAGATTTACGGCACGTAAAAGAACCTCAAGCCTTATAAAGAGGTCTCTGAGCAAAATTACCGGTACTTAACGCCCAATATAGAATGGGACACTTAAGGACCACAGCGGTTAAAGAGCGTCCATAAATAAAACTCAACTTAATTTTATGTGTATCTTGAATTTTCTGCGAATAACCTGTGAGGCGTTATTCTGAATGACCTTTTAATAACTAGTAAACCGTAAGCGATAGACAAAATCGTAACAGAAATGTAGATCTCCTTAATTTATGTCAAACAATATTACTTGCCACTTAATCATTCTTTGTTATATTCTTGGTTCTGGCACAAGCAAACTATTTCCCACAAATACATCCGAATAAACATCCGAAAGATGTCGCAATATGGCCTTAGATATTAAAGCAATAGCAGATAATAGTAATTCTGAAGACTTGGAAGTTGGGTCCTTGTGTGCCTAATGACCGGTATTCAATGTCAACAAACACCACTTACCAACACTGTCATTGAGTGCGCGTTTTCTTTTAAATTTATTTTTGTTTAAAGTCGCCTAAATACTAAAGTCATTACGCGACTGTTAACGTCTTCATAATGAACAACTCAGATATTAATTAACACAATCTTCAATTAGGGTATTGATTAACACAACATAAAAAACTTGAGGCAGTATTTTTAACACTTAAATGATTTCAGTCAAATTATATAATATATAAATTCAATAACAGCCCGCCTTAAAGCAATATGTATGTACCAATATATAAAAGGTGTATATTACAGTCATTGTATGTGCTTATATTTTTGTATACATGTGTAATAATGTTATGTGAATGTATTACGTAATTTAGTAATGTAGGAGCTGTGAGAATAATAGGTTAAAAGTTGCTAACAATGAGGTAACCTTGAGGCAATAATGAATTTGAAAGTTTAATAATGCTACTAATCATTATTGGAGCAACAATGATGTAAATTTTGAGACAGTTTATAAAATAGCCAATCAACAGCCAAAAAAGGCTTAAGTTAAATAAAAGTATTCTATTGCGTTAGGAATAGCCAATCAGAGACTTGAAATATATAAATTTATAAATGTGGCGGTAGAAATCAAGTCAGTTGCTTGTAGACTGCTCATAACTGGACGCGTAGACAGTGTTCCTAATCAGTCGTGAGATGTGTCCTCGAGAAATTTAATACGTATTTTGAGTGAGACAAAATAGTTTACGTGTTAAAAAGTGCAAGTAATTAATAAAAAAATCTCACAGCTCTCTTTCTCTATATCATTGAAGTGTTATTTAAATCGTGTCAAACATTAATAAAAGGAGTGAAGTAAAATTTAAATCTCTGTAAGCCTACATTCTTCAGTCGCACCACCTCCCTGCTAAGACATTCATGTCTCTAAAAAAAAAATATAAATACTGACCCAGCCGAGGCAAACATAAATATATAATATTTAAAGAAACAGTCAAAAAAATTACAAAGTTAATATTTTTTAAACATTTGGGGCGAAGGCTACCGGAAACATTTTGCTACTTTGCTAGTTTTTGTTGCTACTATTTCAAGTTCGGCGCCCCAACAGTTGAAATATAATACATCATCTCTTCAAACTGACTTTTCATGCGTAACAGAAACTACCTACATCAAAATTATAAACTATATTCTGTTAGCTTTGTTTATGTTATAACGCTTATTCTCTATCTACTTCATGTTATCGAGATAAACATTTGCAGACTCTATCTTATTGCTAATTTTCTTGTAGATGTAAGGGGAATATATATTTACAAGGGCACTATAGAAATACAGTAGCCTTTAAGCACATACATGTCCCTTAATAGCTGGTTGCCAGGTGCAGCACCATTCCCTTTGCCACAGATTAATACTCTTTGCATATCCAAGACAAAAAAATGAATAACGAATTCCCATTTGAGAAAACAAGTATTGAAAAATTTAAGGGAATAACAAGCAATATCTCGAAAATAGTTCACTCAACAAAAAAATGTATGACATAAATTGTGTGTATTTTAACGCGATTTACATTTTCTATGTAGTAAAATTTTGTCTATCTCTTATGGTTTACCAGTTATGCAAAAGTCGTTCACAATGAAGAATACTTTTGGAGACATTCCCAGAAAATTCGAGATATACATTTTATTTGTCATGAAAATATCTTAAACATATAATATTTTAATCAAAATCGTTAGAGCCATTTTTGAGAAAATTAAAATTTTCTTAAAATTTACCATGTAAAGGGTAATCTGGGGTGGAGGATTTTCTTGAAAACCTTCGTGTCGCATCTCTGGAAGATGCCGAACCTAAATACCAAGTTTGGTGTTTATCCGACTGTTCTTTTCTGAGTTATGGTGTTCACAGACACACACACGGACATGTTTCCAAAAAATGTTTCCAATTCATTGTGCAGTTAACCTATACCATATATTGGTAGCCTTGTGCTTTCTTTGATCTAAAACGTTATTCTTTTTAACTAATATAACCTACAAAAAGCTTAAATGGCAGCAATTACGAATTCAGAAGAAACTAACCAACCAAGTGAAATTACATACGCAGCAGAAAGAATAACAGTAGAAGTACTTAACCCAAAAATCCAGAAAGCAATTTATGACATAGCACGTAATCGCTTCATTGTCTGGTGTAAGGCAAAACATGTTGAAAATTCTTTCACTGAAAATGACTGCTAGCGAATCAACAAAACATCAAAACATGAGATCTCACTGCACACGAGAGTGATCTCGTGTTTAACGCCATTTCTCTTCTTTCAAGAATCTCGCTATACACGAGAGCTGATCTCGTTCTAAACATGATTTCTCTTAGTTTCAGGAAGCAATATTATTATATTTTATTGATGTTTTACAAATTCGAGCACTGTCTGCAAAATATTATATGTCACACGTGTTAAAAGTGTTTTATTCCCAAGCATTCCTACTCGCAAATAAAACCCTACTTTAACTTGTATCATAATCTAGTATTATAAGGAAACACCGATATAACATAGTTTTGAAAGAAGTCGATCCAAGACGAATAACAGGAACTAATAATGCATTTAAATTATCCAAGAATTACACTAGTCTGCATTCTCAAACTTTTTGTCAGATGATTTCTTAAAAGTAGGTGTTCTTGAATCAAGTTTTTATACTGATTCCAGAAATAACTTCCGTTTTTTCTATCACATCAGGTTTTTACACAAAATAAGTAATGTTTTGACAGTTTTACTAACGAGCGTAGAAAAGTATTTAAATACCATTTCACACAAGGTAAGTTTTAATTCAAGAAACATTTTAAGAATACCCTCTAGAACTCCCCTAATTTATTTCATGACCACAGTTTAACAAAACAAGAAGCCAAAGTGTTTCATTTAATTTTTGTCAAACTTTCTCTTCTTCGACTTCCTTGCAGATCCTTCAAGATGACTGTCCCTCCTCAATATCCAACAGTATTCGGCCATCATAGTTTCATTCCATCTCCCCTGGTACCTCCTCTCCATTTCCTTAATATCTTGCTCTTCGCTATAATGTCCCAGATTTTCTGGAAAGTAGTCGATATGAGAATGCAAAAAACGCACTTTACACTCATGTTACAACCCATCTTCTTATATTTTCCAACATTGTTTCGACAATGGCCTTGTAATTAGGATCTTTGTTATTGCCTAAGAAGTTTTCAGTAACTGATCGGAAGGCGGCCCATGCTTCTATTTATCTCTCATTCATTGTCTTCTCAAAATCTTCATCCTTCATCAATTTCCTTATTTGAGGACCAACAAAAATTCCAGCCTTTAATTTGTTTGTGTGTGTGTGTCTGTGTGTCTGTGAACAGCATAACTCATAAACGAACAGTCGGATAAACACCAAACTTGGTATTTAGGTTCAGTATCTTCCAGAGATGGGACACGAAGGTTTTCAAGAAAATCCCCCACCCCAGATTACCCTTTACATGGAACATTTTTTCGAAAATTTTAATTTTCTCAAAAATGGCTCTAATGATTTTGATTAAAATATCATATGTTTAAGATATTTTCATGACAAATGAAATGTATATCTTGAATTTTCTGAGAATGTCTCCAAAAGTATTCTTCATTGTGAACGACTTTTGCATAACTGGTAAACCATAAGAGATAAACAAAATTTTACTACACCAAAAATGTAGATCGCGTTAAAATACATAGTTTATGTCATATACATTTTTTTGTTGATAGAACCATTTTCCAGATATTGCTTGTGAATCCCTTAAATGTTCCAATACTTATACTTTTTCTCAAATTCGTTATTCAGTTTTTTGTCCTGGTAATGCAAAGAGAATGGAATACTGCACATAGCAACCAGCTCTTAAAATATTTGACTATGGCTTAAAGTCTACAAATTCCCCTTGCATCTACAAGAAAATTAGCAATATCTCAATATCTCGATTAACATGAAGCGTTTATAAAATATAGTTTTAAACAGTAGAGAAAGTCATATGAGTGTAACACAGATTTTTTTTTAAGCCTCTTGAACTCACTGTTATATCGCGACTTCATAAGGATACAAACCACTATGTAATAAATGTACATTGGTGAAACAACATAATGTGGCGTATATCTTAGTTTGCTTAATATACTTAAGCATCATTTGTTTAAACATTGGATTGTGGATGGCCTCACACGTGTTGCCCGGAACTTCACAATCTCGTCTTGCACGTGTATGTTGATAACAATCCAGAATGATATGAGGTACAGTAAGTGGACAATAATTACAGAAGTTACATTTCTTATTTCTTACATACTTCTTTTTACAATGTTCCACTTATAAACTAACTTAACATTATATCCTAATTTCCTTACCAGCTATGCTACTCTTTTTGCCTGGCACCCTGGCCTTCTGGCTCCTCTAAACATTCCTTACTACCTTTTATCCATATTTGCCCATCTTCTCCTTCCTCCATTTGCCTTTCTACCTTTGTTATCTCTCTTACTTTTCTACTCCATTTCTCTTTTACTTTCTTTAAGAACTCCCCTATATTCTTAATTTGCTTTTCTTCTTTTCTCGTTAGCATTTTAATTGCTACTATTTTCCTATCCATTTTTTCCCATTTCTCTTCCCATACTTCTTGTCTCCATTCTGCTAATTCTTTGCATTCTGACATAATATGCTCTGAGCTTTCGCTATCGTCGCATAATTCACAAATCCCATTTTTACTTTCTCTACTACGTACAGTAAGTAGGGGAAGTATTGCATTCCACCCAAAAATTCGATACCGAGATTTCACCGGAAATACATGTTTTGAGACCTCCTGAATCCAAAAAAAGCATTTTTGGAAACATGTCCGTGTGTGTGTCTGTGTGTGTGTGTGTCTGTGTGTGTGTGTGTCTGTGTGTCTGTGTGTGTGTGAACAGCATAACTCAAAAACGAACAGTCGGATAAACACCAAACTTGGTATTTAGGTTCAGTATCTTCCAGAGATGCGACACGAAGGTTTTCAAGAAAATCCCCCCACCCCAGACTACCCTTTACATGGAACATTTTTCGAAAATTTTAATTTTCTCAAAAATGGCTCTAACGATTTTGATGAAAATATCATATGTTTAACATAATGTCATGAGAAATGAAATGTATATCTCGAATTTTCTGGGAATGTCTCCAAAAGTATTCTTCATTCTGAACGACTTTAGCATAACTGGTAAACTATAAGAGATAGACAAAATTTTACTACACAAAAAATATAGATCGCGTTAAAATACACAACTTATGTCATATACATTTCTTTTGTTGAGTGAACCGTTTTCGAGATATTGCTTGTTATTTCCTTAAATTTTGCAATACTTATACTTTTTCTCAAATTCGTTATTCATTTTTTTATGTCCTGGACATGCAAAGAGAATGGAATGCGCCACATAGCAACCAGCGTTAAAATATTTGACTATCGCTTAAAAGCTACCATATTCCCCTTGCATCTACAAGAAAATTACCAATAAGATTGACATTTCGATATCTCGATTAACATGAAGCATATGGAGAATAGGCGTTTGTAAAATTAGATTGTACAAGAGTAGAGAAAGTCATGTGAGTGTAACACATCAGATTTTTTTACTTTCTCTACTACGTATAGTAAGTAGGGGAAGTATTGCATTCCACCCAAAAATTCGATACCGAGATTTCACCGGAAATACATGTTTTGAGACCTCCTGAATCCAAAAAAACCATTTTTGGAAACATGTCCGTGTGTGTGTGTGTGTGTGTGTGTGTCTGTGTGTGTGTCTGTGAACAGCATAACTCAAAAAGAACAGTCGGATAAACACCAAACTTGGTATTTAGGTTCAGTATCTTCTAGAGATGCGACACGAAGGTTTTCAAGAAAATCCCCCCACCCCAGACTACCCTTTACATGGAACATTTTTCGAAAATTTTAATTTTCTCAAAAATGGCTGTAACGATTTTGATTAAAATATCATATGTTAAAGATATTTTCATGACAAAAAAAATGTATATCTCGAATTTTCTGGGAATGTCTCCAAAAGTATTCTTCATTGTGAACGACTTTTGCATAACTGGTAAACCATAAGAGATAGACAAAATTTTACTACACAAAAAATGTAGATCGCGTTAAAATACACAACTTATGTCATATACATTGCTTTTGTTGAGTGAACCGTTTTCGAGATATTGCTTGTTATTCCCTTAAATTTTCCAATACTTATACTTTTTCTCAAATTCGTTATTCATTTTTTTATGTCCTGGACTTGCAAAGAGAATGGAATGCGCCGCATAGCAACCAGCGTTAAAATATTTGACCATCGCTTAAAAGCTACCATATTCCCCTTGCATCTACAAGAAAATTAGCAATAAGATTGACATCTCGATATCTCGATTAACATGAAGCATATTGAGAATAGGCGTTTGTAAAAATAGATTGTACAAGAGTAGAGAAAGTCATGTGAGTGTAACACATCAAATTTTTGCCTCTTAACCCTCTCAAATACATTGCTCCTGTTCTCATCCATGCAAACCCTTCTTTTCCTGCTCTATTACAATAATCTACATACCCTTCTCTTCCCCATTTCCTTTTTACTAATCTATAGAACCCTAGTGACTTTTTATTTTCTAAGCTTCCCCAAATCTCTTGTCTTTCTATATCTTCCACTCTGTTTCTTACTTCTATCCAAAAACCATCGCTATTTCTTTCTCCTGTTCTCCAAATATCTCCCATTCCTATCTTCTCCATAATTTTTTCTACCCCTGTCCACCAGCTATTTTTATTTTTCATACTCTTTTGTTGTTCCATGCATATCTTTAGAATTTCCTCTTTATCTTTTCTCAGGCACCTAAACCAAAATTTTAATATCCTTTCCAGTATCACTCCCTTTCTTCTTGTTCTTCCTAATTCCACTAATGCTACTTCCCCTGGTGCTGATCTTGTTAGCCCCAATAGCTCTTTACAGAACATTCCATAGCTCTGGTCTATTTTCCTGCTTAATTCAGATCCTCCCCAAATTTCTACTGCATATAACATTCTTATTTCCACCAATGTTTCATACATTCTTTCTAGCCACTTAGTTACAGAAGTTACATAGTGGAGGAGGAGCATGAGATATGAGTGAGTGATAGCTGTGTGTTCTATGCATGATCGTGTGGGAGCAACTTGGTCCCTGCGAGGAAATTAGATGTCATGCAGTTTACTTTTAGATGAGCTGTTCCAATGCTGCTTCCATATCTGAGTGAACTTCTTGTGGATGTATCCGAGGAAGTCACAGTATGGTATTCTACAGTTCTTTGGAGCATACTTGTTGGCCTCTTTAGCTGCAACGTCAGCCTCCTCATTCCCTTGGATACCACCGTGAGACGGAGTCCAGATAAGTTTGAATATTTACCAGCTTGAATTGGTGTATTGTATAACATTAATAGTTATAACGAATTTTTGTGATGTAATGCTAACAAGGCACTCATAGGAGTGCGTGAATATGACAATGGTTTGTCTAGGACGTATTGCAGAGCAAAATCGCTTGCATACAGCTCACATGTATAGACGCTGAAATAATTAGGTGGGCTGTGTAGCATCGTGTGATCAGGGAATACTACTGTTCATCCGCAGTTATCAAGTTTGGAGCCATCAGTATAAATCGGAAATGAAGACGAATTTGATGTGTGGAGATTGAGGCAGTGTTTTTAACACTTAAATGATTTCAGTCTAATTATATAATATATAATTCAATAACAGCCCACCTTAAAGCAATATGTGTATGTAACAATATATAAAAAATCTGGTGTGTTACACTCACATGACTTTCTCTACTCTTGTACAATCTATTTTTACAAACACCTATTCTCCATATACTTTATGTTAATCGAGATATCGAGATGTCAATCTTATTGCTAATTTTCTTGTAGATGCAAGGGGAATATGGTAGCTTTTAAGCGATGGTCAAATATTTTAACGCTGGTTGCTATGCGGCGCATTCCATTCTCTTTGCAAGTCCAGGACATAAAAAAATCTGATGTGTTACACTCACATGACTTTCTCTACTCTTGTACAATCTAATTTTACAAACGCTTATTCTCCATATGGTTCATGTTAATCGAGATATCGAGATGTCAATCTTATTGGTAATTTTCTTGTAGATGCAAGGGAAATATGGTAGCTTTTAAGCGATAGTCAAATATTTTAACGCTGGTTGCTATGTGGCGCATTCCATTCTCTTTGCATGTCCAGGACATAAAAAAAATGAATAACGAATGTGAGAAAAAGTATAAGTATTGTAAAATTTAAGGAAATAACAAGCAATATCTCGAAAACGGTTCACTCAACAAAAGAAATGTATATGACATAAGTTGTGTATTTTAACGCGATCTACATTTTTTGTGTAGTAAAATTTTGTCTATCTCTTATGGTTTACCAGTTATGCAAAAGTCGTTCACAATGAAGAATACTTTTGGAGACATTCCCAGAAAATTCGAGATATACATTTCATTTCTCATGACATTATCTTAAACATATGATATTTTCATCAAAATCGTTAGAGCCATTTTTGAGAAAATTAAAATTTTCGAAAAATCTTCCATGTAAAGGGTAGTCTGGGGTGGGGGGATTTTCTTGAAAATCTTCGTGTCGCATCTCTGAAAGATACTGAACCTAAATACCAAGTTTGGTGCTTATCCGACTGTTCGTTTTTGAGTTATGCTGTTCACAGACACACACACAGACACACACACACAGACACACACACACAGACACACACAGACACACACACACACACAGACACACACGGACATGTTTCCAAAAATGCTTTTTTTGGATTCAGGAGGTCTCAAAACATGTATTTCCGGTGAAATCTCGGTATCGAATTTTTGGGTGGAATGCAATACTTCCCCTACTTACTATACGTAGTAGAGAAAGTAAAAATGAATAACGAATTTGAGAAAAAGTATAAGTATTGGAAAATTTAAGGGAATAACAAGCAATATCACGAAAACGGTTCACTCAACAAAAGAAATGTATACGACATAAGTTGTGTATTTTAACGAGATCTACATTTTTTGTGTAGTAAAATTTTGTCTATCTCTTATGGTTTACCAGTTATGCAAAAGTCGTTCACAATGAAGAATACTTTTGGAGACATTCCCAGAAAATTCGAGATATACATTTCATTTCTCATGACATTATCTTAAACATATGATATTTTAATCAAAATCTTTAGAGCCATTTTTGAGAAAATTAAAATTTTCGAAAAATGTTCCATGTAAAGGGTAGTATGGGGTGGGGGGATTTTCTTGAAAACCTTCGTGTCGCATCTCTGGAAGATACTGAACCTAAATACCAAGTTTGGTGTTTATCCGACTGTTCGTTTTTGAGTAATGCTGTTCACAGACACACACACACAGACACACAGACACACACACACAGACACACACACGGACATGTTTCCAAAAATGCTTTTTTTGGATTCAGGAGGTCTCAAAACATGTATTTCCGGTGAAATCTCGGTATCGAATTTTTGGGTGGAATGCAATACTTCCCCTACTTACTATACGTAGTAGAGAAAGTAAAAATGTATATTGCAATCCTTCTAAATGTTTATATTATTGTATACATGTTCAGTAATGTTATGTGAATGTATAACGTAATTTAATAATGTAGAAGTTGAGAGAATAATAGGTTAAAAGTTGATAACAATGAGGTAACCTTGAGGAAAAAATGAATTTGAAAGTTTAAATGCTACTAGTCATTATTTGAGCAACAATAATGTAATTTTTGTGACAGTTTATAAAATAGCCAATCAACAACCAGAAAAAGCTTTAGTTAAATGAAGGTATTCTGTTGGACTACGATTAGCCAACCAGAAACTGAAATATAGCAAAATTTACAAATTTAGAGTTCAGTTGCTTGTAGACAGCGCTCATGACTGGACGCTTTGCTTGCAGACAGTGTTCCTAACCGGACGCGAGACACGAGAAATTTAATATGCATTCGTGTGAGACTAAAATACTTTTACGTGTTAAAAAGTGCAAGTAATTAATAAAAAAATTTCACAGCTCTTTCTCTATATCAGTGAAGTGTTACTTAAATCGTGTCAAGCATTAATAAAAGGAGTGAAGTAAAATTATAATCTGTGTAGGCCTACATTCTTCAGTCGCACCACAACCCTGCAAAGAGAAATATGTCTCTAACAATAATAATGACGCAGCCGAGGCAAACATAAATATAATATTTAAAGAAACAGTCAAATTACAAAGTTAATATTTTTTTAAACATTTGGGGCAAAGGGCACCGGAAAGTACATTTGGGGTGAGGACTATCGGAAACTTTTTACCATACGTGCGGTTGCAACCAACTTCAAGTTCGGCTCCCAACAGTTGAAATATAATACAACTCTTTCAATACAACCTACTTCAAATTGACGCTCAAAGCGTGGTGCAAACAACGTAATAATAATAACTTCAAGATATTGAAACATGCTTCGCAATGTAGAGTTCTCAGTAGTGGATTAGCTGTATCTGGACATAGAGATATCAAAAGAGGGAGGTTTGAGCTTCCAAGGTGCTATAGGTGGACAGCAACAGAAAATTAGTTAAGGTAATGTGATGTTAAATTCCTCAAGATATTGAGAGAGGAATTAGAAAGCTGGCTTGTTGGAATTAGGAGGGCTTGGCCCTGTGTTAGTGGAAACACGTAGGAATGAATTGCAATTGTATCTTGTCTAGCCATTATACGAACAGCATAAAATATAAGTAACATCTTCTGATGACTAATGGAGGTTCATTGGCTTTGAAAGGGGATACATTATACATATAAGAATTGTACAGTAATAATTTAGGTCACTAACATGTTAAAATATTCAACATCTAACATTTGTACAGAGCTGATTGTAAGAAGGAGATCTTTAGAAGAAGAAGTTCAGAGGTTTCATTATTTCCCGTGGTGGTGATGTTAACTGGCCCGCGAGGTCATGTGATTTAACGCCGTTGGATTACTTCTTGTGGGGTTATGTAAAATCTCGAGTTTCTGTCAACAAACTAGAAACAGTAAATGATCTTATGAATAACATCACGTGTGTTATTCGTGAAGTTGGACCTAAATTACGTTCTTCTGTCTTTGAAAATTGGTTCAACCGTATACGCGCAACCCAACGAAGTCGCGGCGGTCACTTAACTGATGTTCTCTTCCACACGTAACGACATTAATTATGTTCCAAAATAAAAAAATAAATAAACCTCTATTACTTATAGAACCTGTTTTATTTGAGTTCAAAGATAGGACACTCTTGTTGAAAGACCCTATAGTACCGTTGTTAAACAAAAATAGTAATCGGAAGCTCTTGTCTATAGCCCTGCGCCTCAGGTCACCTTAAAGTAGGCCAAATAAACAGCTGTTAGACGTCTTTATATGCTTTAAATACATTTGTGTTATTATTACTATTTATATTACATAATCGCTCACAGAATCTTAACTGCTGGTGACTGATTCCCCTCTCTGGAATGAATTATAGAACAATACATCTATATGATGTTAAATCATTAATAAAACTTGTCAACCTTTCTGGGATGATCTCCATGACTTACCTTCCTGCCCCAAATGAATGTAAATATAAATCAATTGGAAACTACTTTAGTGTATGGTGGAATATATCTAACTGTGTAGCTGCAATAGGCGGAAAGCAGGTTGTGGTACAAGCACCTAGTAACTTGGGATCTGAATTCTTTAATTATAAAAATCTGATGTGTTACACTCACATGACTTTCTCCACTCTTGCACAAATATTTTTACAAACGCTTATTCCCCATATGCTTCATCTTACTCGAGATATCAAGATGTTAATCTTATTGCTAATTTTCTTGTAGGTGCAAGGGGAATTGGTAGGCTTTAAGCGATAGTCAAATGTTTTAGGAACTGGTTGGTATGTGAAGCATTCCATTCTCTTTGCTTGTCCAGAACATAAAAAAACGAATAATGAATTGCCATTTGAGAAAAAGTATAAGTATTGGAAAATTCAAACAAATAACAAAGAATATCTCGGGAAAGGTTCATTCGAAAAAAAATGTAATGACATAAATTGTGTGTTTTAACGGGATCTACATTTTTTTGTGCAGAAAAATGCTGTCCATCTCTTATGGTTTACCAGTTATGGAAAAGCCACTCAGAAAGAAGAGAACTGTTGGGAACATTTCCAGAAGATATTTAATCAAAATCGTTAGTCATTTTTGAGAGAATCAAAATTTTCGAAAAATGTTCCATTTAAAGAGTAGTCTGGGATGGGGGATTTTCTTGAAAATCTTTTATTCCCATCTTTGAGAGATACTGAACCTAAATACCAAGTTTGGTGTTTATGCGACTTTTCGTTTTTGAGTTATGCTGTTTGAAGTCACACAACCACACACAGACCGTTTTCCAAAAATGTTTTTACTTTCTCTACTACGTATAGTAAGTAGGGGAAGTATTGTATTCCACCCTAAAATTCGATACGGAGATTTCACCGCAAATATATGTTTTGAGAACCCCTGAATCCAAAAAAGCATTTTTGGAAACATGTCCGTGTGTGTGTTTGTGTCTGTAAACAGCATAACTCAGAAACGAACAGTCGGATAAACACCAAACTTGGTATTTAGGTTCAGTATCTTTCAGAGATGCGACACGAAGGTTTCAAAAAAAACCCCATCACAGATTATCCTTTACATGGAACATTTTTCGAAAATTTTAATTTTCTTCAAAATGGCTTGAACGATTTTGATTAAAATATCATATGTTTAAGATATTTTCATGACAAATAGAATGTATATCTCGAATTTTCTGGGAATGTCCCCAAAAGTATTCTTCATTGTTAACGACTTTTGCATAACTGGTAAACCATAAGAGATAGACAAAATTTTACTACACAAAAAATGTAGATCGCGTTAAAATACACAATTTATGTCATTCATTTTTTTTGTTGAGTGAACCATTTTCGAGATATTGCTTGTTATTCCCTTAAATTTTCCATTACTTATTTTCCCAAATGGGAATTCGTTATTCAGTTTTTTGTCTTGTATATGCAAAGAGTATTAATCTCTGGCAAAGAGAATGGTGCTGCACCTAGCAACCAGCTATTAAGAGATATGTATGTGCTTAAAGGCTACTGTATTTCTATTTTGCTCTTGTAAATATATATTCCCCTTACATCTACAAGAAAATTAGCAATAAGATAGAGTCTGCAAATGTTTTTCTCGATTAACATGAAGTAGATGGAAAATAAGCGTTTGTAAAAATAGTTTGTACAAGAGTAGGGAAAGTCATGTGAGTTAAACACATCAGATTTTTTTCAAAAGTCTCACTTACTAACCTGAAAGGAAAGATATATAATTACCGTCGTTCACGAGGGTGCGGGTAATTGAACATACGTTTGGCATCCTGGTTGCTCGATGGAAAATACTGCATACGTTAATTGTGGCTAAACCAGAAAATGTGGATTAAATTATAAAAGTCACTGCTTGGCTTCACAATTTTCTTTGAATTGTGGAAGCTACACAAAAAAACATATCGCCCAAATACTGTTGTGGACAGAGAAGTAAACGGAGAAATGGAAGGAGAATGGAGGCGATATCCCTGAAAATGGCGCATTACAGCATCTTAGGCGGGTCACATAAGACTTGGAGCAAATACCAAAAGCACTCGATATCAGGAAGGAAATTGCTGACTAAGAGGTGTCAAGGCTAGACAAGAAGAACATGTGTCGGAAATAACTATTTAGTGTTTATTCAAAGACATTTTTAATCAATTTCAACAATTTATTTTCTTTTTTGTTCCATTACCACTTTCATAAATTCTATTTTGGCAGCGTCTTTAATGTCCTTAGGAAGCAGTGACAGTTCTGTAATAACGTATTCTGCAAAAGCAGCGACACCATGCTCTGAGGAGTTTTTATTTTCGTAGGACGCAGTAAATCTGTTTGTAGCGTCGGCTACCATGTGCCACAGTCTGGTCCATCGATGAAAGATGTTACGTCTTCCTCCTGACTCTGGTGTTTGTTAGGAAACTTGTGGCAGTGATGTACTCCCAGAATATCCGGTGGTAATAGCCTCACCAGTCTCTTCAGTTGGACTTATCGCCTCCACCTCAGAGTGAAGTACACTGAAAAGATAGATACGAGGGTTGATCAATAAAGACTGAGATTGATTTTTTCCACAGATATTTATAACTCCATTTCAATGTTGAGTGAACTTTTTCAAAGTAATCCCCTCCTACTTGAATGCAATTTTTATAGCGTCTGCGCCAGTCCTCGAACACATGGTGCAGGTCATTCTTTGTCAGGTCTTTGAGAATCGCCTCACTTTTCTTCAGCACTGCTTCAGTGCTCTCAAATTGAATGCCCTGGAGCTTTGCCTTTAGTGATGGGAATTTAGCCAAAAATTCCTGGACTTGATTTGCGATATGAGGCCGCGCGTTGTCGTCATGATATTGCCACCCAGTCCGATGAAGTTCTGGACGTTTCCTTTCAATGTGCTTCCTCAGTGTAGCCAATGCTGACGTGTACTATGCTGCTGTAACAGTAGTAAGAGGGGGAACTACATTCCATTCCGAAACACCAGGCTTAGCACAGAGGACTCGCCCTTCTTTGAAGTCCTTGAACCACCTAAATACTGTTGCACAAGGTAGTGCATCTTCACCGTATGATTGCTTCCGCTTTTCGAAAGTTTCAGAGGTCGTATGATTTAAAAGAAAACAAAATTTCATTACGCTTTATTGCTCCTCCCATGTCACCCCCATTTTGTAGTGTGCGAAATTCAAGCCGGGTCAACAATATACGGCATTACTACCAACCTGCCGATACGAGAGTGCTGCCGCCTATGGACATTATACATGAAACTCAGCTCTTTTCAAATATTCATGGCAGAGACACGAAACCATCAAGGAAGCCACAGGATAAAATCAATCTCAGTCTTTATAGATCACCCCTCGTACATTTCATTTTTAAAAATAATAGTTCCAAATTGAATTCACATTTTATCACTGTGTTTCATGCACATTTTTCTCCAAATTTAAGGTTAATAAATTATTTTGTTTTATTACTGTTAATAGAGAGTACACTAATGCAACGAAGCTCTGTTTGGACAATTATTTTGAAGTCGCTGACAGACACTCCGGTTTTATGTATTGACATTCTTGTCCATAGTAAAGTATCTCAAGACTAGATTTAAATTGGAGTCGACGAGTAATGCCTAATCTATTCCCGATTGGAGAAAATGAATCTACAAAGTTTAGTAGATGCTTTGTATGACAGAACAATAAGCTAAATAATAACTACGGCCCGAATTTTAATGAGCTAAAAACAGCGAAATATATAAGCATTTCTGACCTAAAACTTATATAAATATGACCTTAAAGGATAAAATATGAGTTTATATAAGTTTATTTAAAAACATTCTTGTTGATTTTATATATACCATGTAATACAAAATTCACTTCAGAATAAATTGTGAGTATAGTAGACACTTTTTTGCAGTATTTGAACTAACTAGCTCTTATTACTTTCTCTACTACGTATAGTAAGTAGGGGAAGTATTGTATTCCACCCAAAATTTCGATACCGAGATTTCACCGGAAATACATGTTTTGAGACTCACTGAATCCAAAAAAAGCATTTTTGGAAACATGTCCGTGTGTGTGTCTGTCTGTGTGTCTGTCTGTGTGTCTGTGAACAGCATAACTAAAAAACGAAGAGTCGGATAAACACCAAACTTGGTATTTAGGTTCAGTATCTTTCAGAGATGCGACACGAAGGTTTTCAAGAAAATCCCCCCACCCCAGACTACCCTTTACATGGAACATTTTTCGAAAATTTTAATTTTCTCAAAAACGGCTCTAACGATTTTGATTAAAATATCATATGTTTAAGATATTGTCATGGCAAATAAAATGTATATCTCGAATTTTCTGAGAATGTCTCCAAAGGTATTCTTCATTATGAACGACTTTTTCATAACTGATAAACCATAAGAGATAGACAAAATTTTACTACACGAAAAATGTAGATCGCGTTAAAGTACATAATTTATGTCATATACATTTATTTTGTTGAGTGAAGCGTTTGCGAGATATTGCTTGTTATTCCCTTAAATTTTCCAATACTTATACTTTTTCTCAACTTCGTTATTCATTTTTTTTATGTTCTGGACATGCAAAGAGAATGGAATGCGCCACATAGCAACCAGCGTTAAAATATTTGACTATCGCTTAAAACCTACCATATTCCCCTTGCATCTACAAGAAAATTATCAATAAGATTGACATCTCGATATCTCCATTAACATGAAGCATATGGAGAATAAGCGTTTGTAAAAATAGTTTGTACAAGAGTAGAGAAAGTCATGTGAGTGCAACACATCAGATTTTTTTTAAATGTCTGCGTGTGTCTGAAAAAACACAAATTACAGTGAAAATAATAACATCTATCCAAGTAATAAAATCATGTTTTTGCTACTGCATATCACTTGTTTAAAGTATTTCAAATTAGATAACACGTCCTGTCAACCTTCAATTTTCCGCAGAGCTGCACTGGATCACAAGGTGTATTTTCAGGTTTTCCATTTTCAAAGATCTACGGTTGTCGCTGAGGATAGTTTTGTACCTGGAAAATCACAGCTGGATGTTTTGAAGCAGTATTTTTAACACTTAAATGATTTCAGTCTAATTATATAATATATATAATTCAATAACAGCCCGCCTTAAAGCAATACGTGTATAAAATAATATACAAAAATGTATGTAACAGTCATTGTATATGTTTATATTATTGTATACATGTTTAATAATGTTATGTGAATGTATTACGTAATTTAATAATGTAGGAGCTGTGAGAATAATAGGTTAAAAGTTGCTAACAATGAGGTAACAATGAGGTAACTTTGAGGCAACAATGAATTAGAAAGTTTAAATGCTACTGGTAATTCTTGGAAGCAATAATGTAATTTTTGTGACAGTACATAAAATAGCCAATCAACAACCAGAAAAAACTTTAGTTAAATGAAGGTATTCTATTGGAGTAGGATTAGCCAATCAGAAACTGAAATATAGCAAAATTTACAAATCTTGTAGTCAGTTGCTTGTAGACAGCGTTTCTAACCAGACGCGAGATGCGTCCTCGAGAAATTTAATACGTATTTTGTGTGAGACAAAAATAGTTTACGTGTTAAAAAGTGCAAGTATTTAATAAAAAAAAACAAATCTCACAGCTCTCTCTCTCTTTATATATATATATATATATACATATATATCAGTGAAGTGTTATTTAAATCGTGTCAAGCATTAATAAAAGAAGTGAAGTAAAATTATAATCTGTGTAAGCCTATATTCTTCAGTCGCACCACTCCCTGCTAATACATTCATGTCTCTAAACAATATAAATACTGACGCAGCCGAGGAACATAGATATATAATGCTTAAAGAAACAGTCAAAAATTACAAAGTTAATATTCCCTTAACATTTTTTGGGGCAAAGGCTACCGGAAACTTTTTACCATATGTGCGGTTGCAACTACTTCAAGTTTGACTCCCCAGCAGTCGAAATATAATACATCTTCAAACTGGCTTTCGATACGTGGGGCAGAAACTACCTTCTTCAAATTGGCGCCCAACGTGAGGCATATAACAATAATACAACAAAAATAAATTCTTCAGTTTGAAGGCGGCAAGGTGACTGCAGGCCAGCTTTGGTTCATTGTCTTCAAATGTTGTGGCATTCCAGAATGACCGTCACTAATTTTGCGCAATGAAGAATGTTCAGGAACCCGCTGAGAACACAGCAATTTGTTGTTCACCCCGCGCAACAATGTCTTACGTCAGCGAGCCGACTCGTGTGTTACGCTGCTTGTGTTTGCCACAATATCACCTGAAACATTGTCATGTGAACAACATTTTCATGTTTTTATTCTTGTGTCCTTAAACATACGACAAAAATATGCATTTTTGGCAGAAGTTGGACGAAATATGACCTATTATTAAAAAGCCTGATGTGTTACACTCACATGACTTTCTCCACTCTTGTACAAACTATTTTTACAAACGCTTATTCTCCATATGCTTCATGTTAATCGAGATATCGAGATGTCAATCTTATTGCTAATTTTCCTGTAGATGCAAGGGGAATTGGTAGGCTTTAAGCGATAGTAAATATTTTAAGAGCGGTTGCTATGTGGAGTATTCCATTCTCTTTGTATGTCCAGGACAAAAACAAAATGAATAACGAATTCCCATTTGAGAAAAAGTATAAGTATTGGAAAACCTAAGGGAATAACAAGCAATATCTGGAAAATGGTTCACCCAACCAAAAAAAAATGTATATGACATAAATTGTGTATTTTAACGCGATCTACATCTTTTGTGTAGTAAAAGTTTGTCTATCTCTTATGGTTCACCGGTTATGCAAAAGTCGTTTACATTGAAGAATACTTTTGGAGACATTCATAGAAAATTCAAGATATACATTTCATTTGCCATGAAAATATCTTAAACATATGATATCTTAATAAAAATCGTTAGAGCCATTTTTGATAAAATTAAAATTTTCGAAAAATGTTCCATGTAATGGGTAATCTGGGGTGGCGGGATTTTCTTGAAAACCTTCGTGTTGCAGCTCTGGAAGATACTGAACCTAAATACCAAGTTTGGTGTTTATCCGACTGTTCGTTTCTGAGTTATGCTCTTCACAAACAGACACACACACAGACACACTCACGGACATGTTTCCAAAAATGTTTTTTTGGATTCAGGGGGTCTTAAAACATATATTTCCGGTGAAATCTCGGTATCGAATTTTTGGGTGCAATACAATACTTCCCCTACTTACTATATGTAGTAGAGAAAGTATAAATACGTGCAGATAATAGGGCTTTCAAAGACTCAAGATGCAAGAGTGTGGTATACAGGAGAGGGCCTCGCACTTAATATGCATGTGTGAATAGACACAATCAATTTGGAACTGTTGATCCAAATGAGATAGTGTATAATAAAAACGCAACCAATTGACTCCTGAGACTTATTAAGGTTTAGGGAGATGATGCTTGGAAAATCAGGAAGGAAACCGTGCAATAAACAAAAGGTTTCAATGCAAGCAGGTAGGGGTATGAATTGAATTGAGTTTTATTTATGGACGCTCTTTAACTGTTGTGGTCCTTAGCGTCCCATTCTATATTGGGCGTAAAAGACCGGTAATTTTGCTCAGAGACTTTATCGGGCATGTTTACGACACGGGACCACCGGCTTTACGTTCCTTCCGAAGGAAGCCATGCTAAGGATGTTTATGCTCGAAAAAATCCATCACGCAGGACAACTAGTAGGAGTATGTTCCTCTTGTTCGTCTCCCTGTCAAATATCTAATCTAACCTATCTAGGTTCGGTGAATTGTGGGCAGGGCCAGGCGGCGTCGGATTGTTAAATCTGGAAACATTAGGGATCCCGTCTGTGCTTGCGCCCCTCATCTTCCGGATCTGATCGCCCTTCGGGTCTCTCCCCTCATCGCTTCCGGGTTGTCACTGGTAGAATCACAAGGGACCTGCGTGCTGTGCTTGCCCCTGTTTCGGGGGATCTTCCATTCGTACCTTTACCTTCACTACACTCAGCTTTCAGCCTCGTTCCGCAAACATACTGCATTTTTAACATTTCCAGCATAAATAAATATAGTTTCTAATCCTTTTCGGTTATCCTCTAGTCGTCCACCTATCTATTTTCTGCCGGAAAGGGTAGTAACCCCTTATTATTTTTCTCTCCGCGTGTGTACATTTGTGGGTATCAACAGAAACACAAGGAAGTAGCCTCTCTTCTTCTGTTTGTCATTTGTTTGAACACTCAGTCAATACACTTCAATAGCAAACAAGGCACGCGGAAATCCGCTATAAGGGGCACAGTCACACCCTTTGTCATTCTTCCGGAAATGGAGGACGGTTAACAACCTAGGTGTGGTTTTCCTAATACCACGCAACGGTCGGAAGTGAAAAATTCAAAATTTAGCAATTGTAAGAATGGGCTTCCGTCCTTTACACGAAACTCAATCAGTCACACACGCGGATATCCTGTGTCAGAGGTACATCCGTCCTTGCCTATTGATTGTTACTCTTCTGTTCTTCCCTTATCGGCCCAGGTGGGTGAAACGCGGTAAACCCTCCGTGACGAAAGATAACCGCAAATGCGGTTAATTCGCCTCGAGTTTTAATGCACTCAACAGCCTACCAACGTTACATCTGCGGTCATAAACAGCAGGTCAGCCGCTATTCCCGCAGTTTATAGCCAGTATAAAAATCTGATGTGTTACATACACAATACTTTTTCGACGCTCTATCGTTTATTACTGGATATACAAATTTTCTTATTAAAGTTTCTTTTCCGTTTTACTTCATTTTAATTGATATAAGCCTTTTCGGAAATAACTACATTACATATTTCGTTATATAGGTTGGCCCACTTAAATTGAGACTGTATAATATCTCCAACACTAATGGCCGTGTGCACCATTCTCGATCAAGATTTTACGGTGGTAAAATATGGACTTTACCGGTGAACGGCCATTTGTGGTGCATCGACGCCGGTAAAAGTTTATCGAGGATTTTACCGCGGTTAAATCTAACCGGCCATGAAGGGCCGGTTTTCGCCGATTATTTTCAACTTTACTTGTGCTGAAATGTTAAAATGGCGGAACGGTATAGGTTAGAATTCCCAACGAATTCACTCCATTTTCGCGAATGAATACATCCTGATAAAGTTACTTTAATGTAATTCTTAATTTTTAATGCTAAAGGCCTTTTATTTCATTTTTTTTCTTTTTGCGACAAGTGCCTTAAATATCCTAACCCAAGACGTAACGAAAACCCATACAATCACGGCGTTACATATCATAATTAAATGAGTTGAAGCATAGTTGTAAGAATAAGGCAGAAATAAGGCGGGAACAATGAATGGATTTAATGCACTTAGTAGATTTTCAAGAATACTATGTACTTTAATTGCACAGATATAAGAATCCGGTAAGCTAAAGAGGTCAGTACCGAAGTCTGAAGTTTGAAGTCGTCACCGCAGTGTCGGGGTAACGTGTACGGCTCCTATTCCAGTGGTTCCAAAAAGTTCTGTAAAGTTCAGCACATTTTTCTAATCAGTTGTAAGGCCAACTTTTCCCACGTGTCATCTTAAAGTTATTGATTCTATCTCTGTACTTTCTATCTTTTCTTTAGAATTGCACGTTAAATTTAATAACATAATAGAGAAACTTTGGTCTCCTTTTGCTTTCCCCCACTGCACGTTGAACTACTTGCATGCGCTTCAGCAAAGAGGTAGAACGAATGAAAAACAGACCATGTGATGTATATCCGGGTGCGTTCAGTAGAGTTTACCGGCAGGTAACCACGGTCACCTAAACTGCGGTGAACATTGGTGCACCGCTGTGTGATGATTACCCCGGTCAAGTTCTTACCGCGGTAAGCTGAACGTCCCTGATGGGTTGTTTTAACGAGAATGGTGCACACGGCCTTTACCGTGGTAAAATACGGACTTTACCGCGGTTAAATCTAACCGGTTATTTCCAACTTGTGCTAAAATGTTAAAATAGTGGAATAGTGTAGGTTAGAATTCCCAAACAATAGATACTCTCCATTTTCGCCAATGAATACATCCTGATAAGGTTACTTTCATGTACTGTGTAATTTTTAATCCCTTAAGGCCTTCTGCGACAGGTCCTTAAATATCCTGGCCCAAGACGTAACGAAAGCCCACACAATCACGGCATTACACATGATAATTATCTTAGTTGAAGCATAGTTCAAAGAACAAGGTGAAATAAGGGGAGTAATGAATAGATTTAGTGCAACTAGTACATTTCCAGGAATATTAGATACATTAATTGCACAGATATAGAAATTCAGTAACCGAAAGAGGCAGTGCCGAAATCTCAAACCTGAAGTTGTCATTGTAGCGTCGGGGTAGCGTGTGCGCCTCTTACTCGGGAGGTTCACGGTTCAAATCTTGTTTGGGAATAATATATTTTTTACTTTCTCTACTACGTACAGTAAATAGGGGAACTATTGTACTCCACCCAAAAATTCGATACCGAGATCGAGATTTCACCGGAAATACATGTTTTGAGACCCCCTGAAACCAAAAGAAAGCATTTTTGGAGACATGTCCGTGTGTGTGTGTGTCTGTGTTTGTGTGTGGTGTGTGTGTGTGTCTATCTGTGTGACTGTGACCTGCATAACTCAAAAACGCACAGTCGGATAAACACCAAACTTGGTATTTAGGTTCAGTATCTTCCAGAGATGCAACACGAAGGTTTTCAACAAAATCCCCCCACCCCAGATTACCTTTTACATGGAACATTTTTCGAAAATTTTAATTTTCTCGAAAATGGCTCTAAAGATTTTTATTAAAATATCATATATTTAAGATACTTTTATGACAAATGAAATGTATATCTCGAATTTTCTGGGAATGTCTCGAAAAGTATTTTTCATTGTGAACGACTTTTGCATAACTGCTAAACCATAACAGATAGACAAAATTTTACTACACAAAAAATGTGGATCGCGTTAAAATACACAATTTATGTCCTTATCATTTTTGTTGTTGGGTGAACCATTTTAGAGATATTGCTTGTTATTCTCTTAAATTTTCCAATACTTCTACTTTTTCTCAAATGGGAATTCGTTATTCATTTTCTTTTTGTCCTCGTAATGCACAGAGAATTTGACTATCGCTTAAAGTCTACCAATCCCCTTGCATCTACAAGAAAATTAGCAATAAGATTAACATCTCGCTATCTCGATTAACATGAAGCATATGGAGAATAAGCGTTTGTAAAAATAGTTTGTACAAGAGCAGAGAAAGTCATGCGAGTGTAACACATCAGAGTTTTTAAAATGGGAACCTATATTTTGTATGTTGTTTTCTCATTATAAAATGGTTTATGAAAATCTGTTTATTTTGTGATGAGGAATGCGGAAACAAAAATAAAAAATGTTGGTTCCCAATTACGAAACGTAACTCGACCCTGAAATGATGGTCCAACCACTCATTCCGCTCTCGTACGCAGTCATTCAGAATTTTCGTTGTTTCTTACGTTGGTGTAAGAACAACTGCAAAGTGCTTTTTACAAATGTTGCTTAGTTTTTTATGAGGAGTCAGAATGGCTTAGTGCGAACAACCCAACTCACATGAGACAATATCTACTAAGTTTGCATTTCCCGCAATATTAATAAATCTAAGACGCCTTGATCAACTAAAACAACAAGACTTAGCATTGGCCACCAAAACTCGCTGCCATTTTATGCAAGGAACCGCCACCTGAATGTCAGCACCTTAACCATCAAGCACATCCTAACATAATGCCCAGATTACGAGGAAAACAGAAAACAGTGGAATATAACAGCTCATCTTCCAGGATATTCAATAGCCCGAAAACTATCCAACCCATCCTAAAATTTCTTCATTCCGTATCATTGTATAATCTCCTGTGACTATACAACTGTAAAGGACTTATTTTGTAAAATGTCACATGTTGTATTGTGGCATGTACACAGATAATATTGACAAGACGCTCTCTGGGCACCGAAGGTTAGACACGGCAGTTTGTCTGTGAGTAGGGGTGAGTCAGGGGAAACAGTGTCAAGGGAGGGGATAGCGTTACTGACGCCGGAGTTGGCGTGGGTTTTTGTAACAGTCAGCAAGTAAGCTTCGTGTGAGACAGACGGGAAACTGCTAAAGCACGATGTCCTCGTCGGCAGACAATGGGCAAAGGAATGTAAGTATCTAACTTCATCCATTAAACTGTGTGCCATCCACGTTTGAAAGTTTTAATTATGGTAGAATAGAATCCTTCCTCTCCCTTAAGCCAGGTATTATGTTGGTATAGCAATTATTTTGGAATATAACTTAGCTGCGTTTCCCCCGTCGTAGCCTCGCATTTGAAGTTCTTGTTTGATTTACCGGTGCCTTTTGCAAGCGAGTAGCTCCCATCTGTATTTGTAAAATAATTTAAAGAGAGGCATACGACAGTATTATGTTGAATTAATTTGATATTATGCATATCTGCACTGTAATAATAATTTTGCATTCTATCACTGTATTCACATTGGTGTAATGTTCTAAATTGTTATGTCGCAATATATCGCGTGCAGTTAAGCGACAATAAATAAATTAAACAAACAAAAATTCTGATATGTTTCACTCACATGACTTTCTCTACTCTTGTATAAACTACTTTTACAAATGCTTATCCTCCATCTATTTCATGTTAATCGAGATGTTAATCTTATGGCTAATTTTCTTGTAGATGCAAGGGGAATATGGTAGGCATAAAAATATGAATAACAATTTGAGAAAAAGTATAAGTATTGGAAAATTTAAGGGAATAACAAGCAATATCTCGAAAATGGTTCACTTAACAAAAAAAATATATATGACATAAGTTGTGTATTTTAACGCGATCTACATTTGTTGTGCAGTAAAATTTTGTCTATCTCTTATGCTTTACCAATTATGCAAAAGTAATTCACTATGAAGAATACTTTTGGAGACATTCCCAGAAAATTCGAGATATACATTTCATTTGTAATGAAAATATCTTAAACATATGATATTTTAATCAAAATCGTTAGAGCCATTTTTGAGAAAATTAAAATTTTCGAAAAATGTTCCATGTAAAGGGTAATCTGGGGTGGGGGATTTTCCTGAAAACCTTCGTGTGGCATCTCTGGAAGATACTGAACCTAAATACCAAGTTTGGTGTTTATCCGACTGTTCGTTTCTGAGTTATGCCGTTCACACACAGACACACAGACACACACAGACACACATCCGGAGATGTTTCCAAAAATGCTTTTTTTGGATTCAGGGGGTCTCAAAACATGTATTTCCGTTGAAATCTCGGTTTCGAATTTTTGGGTGGAATACATTACTTCCCCTACTTACTATACGTAGTAGAGAAAGTAAAAATGCATAACGAATTCCCATTTGAGAAAAAGTATTGGAAAATTCAAACAAATAACAGGAATATTTCGGAAATGGTTCACTCGACAAAAAAAAAAGGTATATGACATATTGTGTGTTTTAAGATCTACATTTTTGGCGTAGTAACAGTTTGTTTCTCTCTGAAGGTTCACCAGTTATGCGAAAGTCATTCAGAATGAAGAGGACTTTTGGTAACATTTCTAAAAAATTCAAGATATAGCTTAGGGCGGGGGAATTCGGATAGCGGGGCTTTTTGGATAATATTAAGTTCTCACGCATGCGCTGCCACTACTAATCACGCCATATTGAAGTTTCCAGTCCCACAGTTAAGGACGGAGTCTTATCAACGTGTGTGCTTGGTTCTGAATAGATTCTGCTATTAAGAGAGATGCTACATCAGTTTTTCTAATCAAAGGTAAGGAAGGAATACCTGTACAATACGTAGCATGTAATATTTTGGTCAGAAAACTTAAGCCTTGGCTGGTCTCGTGTACTTTTCGTGCTGCTTTAAGGGGTGGACGTTTCCTTGGTATTTTGCGAACCATTATAGTATACCGTGGTGCTGTCTATTGCACAGTCTAAGAATTACATCGTGACTAGTAACATGTGTTGTTGGGCTATTTGGATAACAATCGGTGGGGTTAATCGGATATCATACATATTTGTTTCTCTGGTATGTAACCTATTTCCATTGGAACCTATGTTTTAAAGTAGTTTTTATTATATTAATTATTCCGTTCAAATTTTCAGATGGTACGACATTATGAAAGGAAGAATTTACGGCTACAATCGGACAAAGAAGCTATGGAACAGACAATCTCATCTGTAATAGAGGGTAATCTGTCATTACTAGGTGCAAGTCAAGTTTTCAAGGTACCATACGAACTGTATACAAAAGTTAAATTAAAATTAAATGAACTGAATCCAATGTTGAAACACCCCAGCACTTCACAACCCCCTGTGGGTATAATGCCTGAAAGAACCGTTCCAGAGGTCCTTCCTAGTCGTCTAAAGAGTGTGATCAAGAGAAGAGTACAAACTAAGAAAGGAGCATGCCACAGCACATCACCAGAAAACGTAGCAGTTGTTAAGGCAAAGAGAGAGAGATGAAATTTCGTGGGAAACAAATTCAGTTAAAAAATCTGATGTGTTACACTCCCATGACTTTCTCTACTCCTGTACAAACTATTTTTACAAACGCTTATTCCCCACCAACTTCATGTTAATCGAGATGAACATTTGCAGACTCTATCTTATTGCTAATTTTCTTGTAGATGTAAGGGGAATATATATTTACAAGGGCAATATAGAAATACGTAGCCTTTAAGCATATACATATCTCTTAATAGCTGGTTGCTAGGTGCAGCACCATTCTCTTTGCCGCAGATTAATACTCTTTGCATATCCAAGACAAAAATGAATAACGAATTCCCATTTGAGAAAATAAGTATTGAAAACTTTAAGGGAATAACAAGCAATATCTCGAAAATGGTTCACTCAACAAAAAAATGTATATGACATAAGTTGTGTATTTTAACGCGATCTACATTTTTTGTGTAGTAACATTTTGTCCATCTCTTATGGTTTACCAGTTATGGAAAAGTCGTTCACAATGAAGAATACTTTTGGAGACATTCCCAGAAAATTCAAGATATACATTTTATTTGTCATGAAAATATCTTAAACATATGATATTTTAATCAAAATCGTTAGAGCCAGTTTTGAGAAAATTAAAATTTTCGAAAACTCTTCCATGTAAAGGGTAATCTGGGGTGGGGGGATTTTCTTTAAAACCTTCGTGTCGCATTTCTGGAAGATACTGAACCTAAATACCAAGTTTGGTGTTATCCGAACTTCTGAGTTATGCTGTTCACAGACACACAGACACACAGACGGACTTGTTTCCAAAAATGCTTTTTTTGGATTCAGGGGATCTCAAAACATGTATTTCCGGTGAAATCTCGGTATCAAATTTTTGGGTGGAATGTAATACTTCCCCTACTTAGTATACGTAGTAGAGAAAGTAAAAAGAAGAAAGGCAACATTTCAAGGAAAAACAAGCTAATCAATCAAATAAATTCATTGACTTATCGTCTAGTGAAGAGGATACTGCTAATGATTGCAACGTAGATGACTACAAATGTGGATTCTGCAGTGTCAGCTACTACTCGAAGTAGTCTGTTCTGAGAGGTGACTGGATTCGCTGCCAGAAATGCTATGTTTGGTTCCATGAAAGATGCGTGGGAGTTGAAGGAAGGAATCAATTTATTTGTGGTAAATGCTTCTAAATAGCGTTTAGAATTCAAGAATTGTTAATCCTTATATTTCTTAGCTTTTTTTCAATGCTTCACATTTCATAGGAATTGTTAACTCTTTATAATCCCATATTAATATATTATAATATATATATATATATATTTAATTTGTGTCATAATCCAAAAGTAGAGCTAATATTTACTGTATCCATTGTTACCCAAATTGCCCCACAGTCATATTCAATTAGCCCCTCAGAATTTCTCCATTTTCAATTCGGCGGGTAATTCTGATAGCTTTATTTCAGCATTAGGATTGTCATTAATGATAGTGATATGCCCACCGTGAGCCACAATAGTGTACTACTTGTGTGTTTACTTGAATGCTCGGTACATTGTAACATTGTATTTTCAATCAAGAAGTTACGCTAATCTATCGGAATTACCCCGCCCTACCCTACATTTCATTTACCATAAGAATATGTTATATATATTTCAATCAAAATCTTTAGTGGCATTTTTGAGAAAATCAAAAATTTCGAAAAATGTTCCATGTAAAGGGTAGTCCGGGGTGGGAGTATCTTCTTGAAAATCCTCGTGTCGCATCCTTGGAGGATACTAAACACAAATACCAAGTTTGGTATTTTCCGAATTATCGTTTTGGAGTTACGCTGTTCACAAAATGAGACACACACGCGCGCGCGGATATGTTTCCAAAAATGCCTTATTTGGATTCAGGGCACCTCAAAACATATATTTCCGGTAAAATCTCGGTATCGAATTTCTGTGTGGAATGCAATACTCCCCCTACTTACTATAGTGTAGAGAAAGTAACAACACACGAATCTTTAACACCTTTTAACCTTTCAGCCCTAGTTATTCTCTCGTATCCTGGTGTTATTCTGAGCTGCGAGTATACAAATAAATACCTTAGGTTTTGTAATTAATCAGTGGCTGGCAATATCGGACCACCACCAGCTATTCATTTGTTTTTTGTTACCTGCTATCAGTTAATTGATTGTATGTGCAGTCAGAGGAAATAGGTCGTATGCATGGGTAGGTTGCGTGATTGCAGTTGGTAAATTGGGACGTACGGAGCGCGGTGGCGGCGCAGTAACGTGTGCGATTCGGGAGGTTCCGGGTTCAAACTTCCGGGTGAAGAAGTTTGTTATTTTTACGTTTTATTTGCCCCACGTTTTGGGAGTGAATCTGAAATAGGAATAACCGCACGTATGGTACCCGGTAGCCTTCGTCCCAAAAATTTAAAAATATTAACTTTGTAATTTGACAGTTTCTTTAAATATTCTATATTTATGTTTGCCTCGGCTGCGTCAATATTATTGTTGGAGACATTGATTTCTTTGCAGGGAGGTGGTGCGCCTGAAGAATGTAGCTTTACACAGATTATAATGTTTAATTCACTCCTTTTTATTAATTCTTGACACGATTTTAATAACACTTCACTGATATAGAGAGCTGTGAGATTCTTTTGTTAATTACTTGCACTTTTTAACACGTAAACTATTTTCGTCTCACACGAATACATACAAAATTTCTCGAGGACAACACAAGCATCCAGTTTTGAGCACTATCTTAAAGCAACTGACTTCATTTCAACCGCCTAATATTTGTAAATTTCTGTATTTGAAGTCTCTGATTGGCTATTCCTAATCCAATAGAATACTTTTATTTAACTTAAGCTTTTTTCTGGTTGTTGATTGGCTATTTTATGAACTGTCACAAAAATTACAATATTGTTGCTCCAAGAACGACTAGTAGCATTATTACACTTTCTTACTCATTATTGCCTCAAGGTTACCTCATTGTTAGCAACTTTTAACCTATTATTCTCACAGCTCCTACATTATTAAATTACGTAATGCATTCACATAACATTATTGAACATGTTTACAATAATATAAGCATATGCAATGACTGTTACATACATTTTATATATTGTTACATACACATATTGCTTTAAGGCGGGCTGTTATTGAATTTATATTATACAATTAGACTGAAATCATTTAAGTGTTAAAAATACTGCCTCACGGGGCCGATCAACCTGATCGAAGGTTTTTCCGCGGTTTACGTGGTAGATAAGTGAATGCTGGGTTGGATAATTTGATCCGAGAATTTCTTCTGTCTTCCCTTTCATCATCACATTTCTTTTCCTTTTTCTTCACTGCCATACAAGGCTTTGGGCTGATCATTCATCCTGGATATGCCAGAGTTTTCTTGCTCTTCGAGAAGACTTTGGGGGTGTAAGTTCTACAAGGAGGAGGCTAATAACTAATCAGTTAGAAAAGAGGCATTGTACTTATACCAAAGCTAATGTTACTAGATGTGAGTACGTGTGCACTGTGATGTGATATACAGGATGAATAACCTAAAACTTGCACCGCAAATATTTCGTAAACGGAAAGTGCTATTGATGTGCAGTTTTCACGGCATTGATTGCTAGTCAGGGGCTCGTATATTTAGCCTATAAACAAATTTTAATAATATTGAGAAAGTGTATTTTTTGAGCAAACATATAATTTTTAAATGGAATAATGCCTAGTTACATCAACAGAATAAAGGTAGGGTAAATTAGAATGTCAATGGTCTTTGTTGCAGGATTCTAGTGCAAGTGGTTTTGAAAAGTTTCCACTCCGACAATTGTTTGTCCCATTCAACCTGCTTAATTGCTAGTTACAATGTTGTTGTTATGTTTGTTTGCATTGTGTTTTCTGTTCATTGATTGCATTGTGACTTTCTGGTCAGATAGTTTATGACAGTTCAAGCAGTAAGTCGTGAGTGGAAGATGGGATTTACTAATGCAGAAAAAGCCGACACGCTCATGGTGTATGGAGAGTGTAGGAAGAATGCAGCTCGTTCCTATACGGTGTATGCGGAAACGTATCCCAATAGACGTCAACCATCTCGGCAATTATTTATCAACCTCTTCAACCAATTACGTGAAAGTGGTACTGTAACACCTAGAAAACGTAACAGAAACAAACAAGTCACTGACGAAGAGTTCTTTCGGTTCTGGCTCCTCTATACGGTATACGAGTAAACCGCGGCTGTACACAAACGAAGGGTGAATCTAGGCGCTGCGTTTAAATACTTTTTTTTTTTCGTTTTCTAGTTCTTTGGTTGTACTACTAGTATCTAAGTTACCGCATTCAATATTATGTCGTAAAGCATTTCTGTGGAGTCTTCTTTATATAAAAAGTTCACGTAAATATGCAAAATTATACCTATTCGGTCATATTGACACCTCCGTGTCAGCTGAGGAAGTATTTTCTGCAGCAGGGCAGACAATCTGTATGAGAAGTCATCTATCAGCAGAAATGCTTATATTTTTACATAAAAATTCTTACTTTTAGATTTTTTTACTTTCTCTAGTATGTATAGTAAGTAGGGGAAGTATTGTATTCCACCCAAAAATTCAACACCGAGATTTCACCGGAAATATGTGTTTTGAGACCCCCTGAATAAAAAAACATGTCCGTGTGTGTGCGCGCGTGTCTGTCAACAGTATGCCTCAGAAACGAACAGTCAGATAAACACCAAACTTGGTATTTACGTTCAGTATCTTCCAGAGATGCGACACGAAGGTTTTCAAGAAAATCTCCCTCTCCAGATTACCCTTTACATGGAACATTTTTCGAAAATTTTAATTTTCCAAAAATGGCTCTAACGATTTTGATTAAAATATCATATGTTTAAGATAGTTTCATGACAAATGAAATGTATTTTCTGAATTGTCTGGAAATACCCCCAAAAGTCCTCTTCATTCTGGATGGTTTTTGCATAACTGGTAAACCGTAAGAGATAGACAAAGTTTTTCTACACAAGAAAAAAATGTAGATCTGGTTGAAACATACAATTTATGCATTAATATTTTTTGTAAAGTGAACCATTTTCGAGATATTCATTGTTATTTGTTTGAATTTTCCAATACACTTTTTCTGAAATGGGAATTCGTTATTCATTTTTTACTTTCTCTACTACGTATAGTAAGTAGGGGAAGTATTGCATTCCACCCAAAAATTCGATACCGAGATTTCACCGGAAATACACGTTTTGAGACCTCCTGAATCCAAAAAAAGCATTTTTGGAAACATGTCCGTGTGTGTGTCTGTGTGTGTGTGTGTGTCTATGAACAGCATAACTCAAAAACGAACAATCGGATAAGCACCAAACTTGGCATTTAGGTTCAGTATCTTCCAGAGATGCGACACGAAGGTTTTCAAGAAAATCCCCCCACCCCAGACTACCCTTTACATGGAAGATTTTTCGAAAATTTTAATTTTCTCAAAAATGGCTCTAACGATTTTGATGAAAATATCATATGTTTAGGGCAATGTCATGAGAAATGAAATGTATATCTCGAAAATGGTTCACACACACACACAAGCGCGCGCGCGGACATGTTTCCAAAAATGCTTTTTTGGATTCGGGATGTCTCAAAACATATATTTCCGGTGAAATCTCGGTATCGAATTTTTGGGTGGAATACAATATTTCCCCTACTTACTATACGTATTAGAGAAAGTAATAAATAGAAAAATCTTGCAGCTTCTCATTCCACAAAATCCAGAAAAAAACTGTTGAATGCGTTGTTTACCTTAATAGTATGTAACTAATGGAAATACAGAAACGTTTATACAATTATTAATCGTAATATAATTATCTAAAGCCATAAACCAATTTCAAGAGAATATACTCTTATTTGGCTCGTTCTGTAAGAATTACAATGAAGATTATGGAAGTTGCCAGACCATAGTGTGTTTGAGTATATAGAAGACAATGGTACATTCACATGACTTTCTCTACCCTCTATCGTTTAATAGTGGGTATACAAACTATTCTTACGAAAGCCTACTTTTCTATCTACTACATTTTAATCCAAATAAACCTTTGCAAAAATAGCTACATTACACATTTCGTTATAGATACAAAGAGAACAGCGATAGTCAAATGTTTAAGAGCTGGACGCTATATGGTGACCTTTAAAATTCCATATTGTTTCCATGACATCGGGAGAAACAACTGAATGTTGAAAGGATTTTAGAGCATAACCAAGTAATGAACAATTCGAACTATTAATAACGGATATCTGAGAAAAGGCTTATGCCACAAAAATCTTATTTGAAATAATTTGTGTGTATTAAAGAGATCTACAATTTTTGTGCAGCACGTTTTCGTCTGTCGCTTAATGTTTACCATTTACACTAGGTTATACAAAATTCCTTCTAAATGAATACGACTTCAAAGGTTATTCCCAGAAAATTCAAGATATGCATTTTATTTGTCATGTAAATATCTTTAATGTATTGTATTTAGCCGTTAAAGCCATTTTTAAGAAAATAAAAATATTCGAAAAATTATCCATGTAAAGGGTAGTTGGGGATGGGGTATTTTCTTGAAAATCTTGCTATCGCATCCCTGAAAGACACTGAGCTTAAATACCAAATTTGGCATTTATCCGACTTTTCCTTTTCCACACACACAGACGGACAGAGATAAATTGAAATTGATGTTTTATTTAACTACTATGGTCCTTAGCGTCCCATTCTACATTGGGCGTGAAAGACCGGAAATTTTGCTCAGAGGCCTCTTTATCAGGCTTGAGGTTCTTTTACGTGCCATAAACCTACGACACGGGACCACCGGCTTTACTTCCCTTCCGAAGGATTTTTACGCCCGAAAAATCCATCGTCTTCCGCCGGTTTGATACCGCGACCTCGGGAACCAGAGGCTAGCATGGTAACCACTACACCGCGAAGGACGACGGACAGACACACACACCACACACGGGCCTTTTTCTAAAAATGTTTTTTTCTATTCCGGGAGCCTCAAAACATACATTCTTGGTGAAATCGCGGTATCGAATTTTTGGGTGGAATTCATAGTTTCCCTATTTGCACACGTAGTAGAGAGAGAAAAACGCATTTTAGTAAAACGTCCGTCTGTGTGAGTGTGGTGTGTGTGTGTGTGTGAGTGTGGTGTGTGTGTGTGTGAGTGTGTGGTGTGTGAATGTGGTGTGTGTGAGTGTGGTGTGTGTGTGTGGTGTGTGTGTGTGTGGTGTGTGAGTGTGGTGTGTGTGAGTGTGTGTGTGGTGAGTGTGTGAGTGTGGTGTGTGAATGTGGTGTGTGTGAATGTGGTGTGTGTGTGAGTGCGGTGTGTGTGTGTGGTGTGTGAATGTGGTGTGTGTGAATGTGTGGTGTGTGTGTGAGTGTGTGGTGTGTGTGAGTGTGTGGTGTGTGAATGTGGTGTGTGTGAATGTGGTGTGTGTGAGTGTGGTGTGTGTGTGTGGTGTGTGTGTGTGGTGTGTGAGTGTGGTGTGTGTGAGTGTGTGTGAGTGTGTGGTGAGTGTGTGAGTGTGGTGCGTGTGTGAGTGTGGTGTGTGTGAGTGTGGTGTGTGTGTGAGTGTGTGTGTGGTGTGTGAGTGTGGTGTGTGTGTGAGTGTGGTGTGTGTGTGAGTGCGGTGTGTGTGAGTGTGTGGTGTGTGGGTGTGTGAGTGTGTCTGTGTGTGAGTGTGTGGTGTGTGAGTGTGTGTGTGAGTGTGTGGTGTGTTTGTGAGTGTGGTGTGTGTGTGAGTGTGGTGTGTGTGTGAGTGTGGTGTGTGTGTGGTGTGTGTGTGAGTGTGGTGTGTGTGTGAGTGCGGTGTGTGTGAGTGTGTGTGTGGTGTGTGAGTGTGGTGTGAGAGTGTGGTGTGTGTGAGTGTGTGTGTGGTGTGTGTGTGTGTGTGAGTGTGTGTGTGGTGTGTGAGTGTGGTGTGTGTGTGAGTGTGGTGTGTGTGAGTGTGGTGTGTGTGTGTGAATGTGTGAGTGTGGTGTGTGTGAGAGTGTGGTGTGTGTGTGAGTGTGTGTGTGGTGTGTGAGTGTGGTGTGTGGTGTGTGAGTGTGGTGTGTGTGTGAGTGTGGTGTGTGTGTGAGTGTGTGAGTGTGGTGTGTGTGTGAGTGTGTGAGTGTGGTGTGTGTGAGTGTGGTGTGTGTGTGAGTGTGGTGTGTGTGTGAGTGTGTGTGGTGTGTGAGTGTGGTGTGTGTGAGTGTGTATGTGGTGTGTGGTGTGTGTGTGAGTGTGGTGTGTGTGTGAGTGTGGTGTGTGTGTGAGTGTGGTGTGTGTGTGAGTGGTGTGTGTGTGAGTCTGAACAGCATAACCCAAAAAACGAAAAGTCAATTAAACACCAAACTTGGTAATGAAGCTCATCTTCCCAGGATCCATTTTTATTAAATTGCACATAGTACAATATATTCATGATAAATAAAATATATATATGTTAATTCTTTTCTAGAAATAGCCTGTGAAGTCTATTTCATCAGGAGGGACTTTTATACAATCTTGTATTACTGGTAAACGTTAGGTAATAGACAATAACGTACTACACAAAAATAGTAGATTTCTTTAAAACACATAATTTATTTCAAATGACCTTTTTTTTGGGGCATCAGCATTTTCGAGATATTCGTTATTAATTGTTCAAATTATTCAAAACTTCATGCTTTTTAAGTCCTCTCGACATTAAGCGAGTGGGATGGCTTAGGCGGCAATATCTGTGGCCGCACTCGGCGAGGTCTCGGGATCGAGACTGCCCATTCTGGCCCATGGGTTTTTCGTGGTTTCCCTTGGTCGCCAGGCGAATGCTAAGTTGCTTCATCTTCTACCACGAAACCCCTACCTCTCATTTCCCGTGCCCATCATCTTCCTTGTCATTTGTTTCAGAGTTGAAGGACCAGGCGAAATTTTTCGGTGGTTTGCGACTGGGCGGTGGCTTGACCCCATCACGATTGTGTCCATCGACATCCGGATCTGGTCACCCTTTGGATTTCTCCCCTCGCCCCTCCATGCCAGAGGTCACTTGAAACAAAAAGGGCAGTTACAGCCTAGTTCCGGAGATCCCTCCGTGATACACACCTTTACCTATTGACATTCAGTTGTTTCTCGCGATGTCATGGAAACAATATGGAATTTTAAGGCCCGCATATAGCGTTCAGTTGTTAAACAGTTGACTATCGCTGTTCTCTTTGTATCAATAAGGAAATGTGTAATGTAGTTTTTTCTGAAAAGGTTTATCTCAATTAAAATAAACTTTCCTAAGAATATTTCCTTAGACACTAATAAATGATAGAGGTAGAGATAGTCACGTGGATGTAACACATCAGATTTTTATAAAATGGTCCGTGTAGGATGTGTGTGTGTGTTCAATATGGCTACCCTACTCGTAAATGTCCTTAGTATGACTTACTTCGGAAGGGAAGTAAAGCCGGTGGTCCCGTGTCGTAGATTTACGGCACGTAAAAGAACCTCAAGCCTGATAAACAGGCCTCTGAGAAAAATTTGCAGTCTTTCACGGCCAATATAGAATGGAACGCTAAGAACCACAGAGTCAAAAATTCGATACCAAGATTTCACCGGAAATACATGTTTTGAGGTGCACTGAATGCATATAAACCATTTTTGGAATCATGTCCGTGTGTGTGTCTGTGAACAGCATAACTCAGAAACGAACAGTCAGATAAACACCAAACTTGGTATTTAGGTTCAGTATCTTCGAGAGATGCGACACAAAGGTTTACAAGAAAATCCCCCACCCCAGATTACCCTTTACATGGAACATTTTTCGAAAATTTTGATATTCTCAAAAATGCTCTAACGATTTTGATTAATATCATATATTTAAGATACTTTCACGAGAAATAAAATGTATATTTCGAATTTTCTGGGAATGTCTCCAAAAGTATTTTTCATTGTGAACGACTTTTGCATAACTGGTAAACCATAAGATATAGACAAAATTTTACTACACAAAAAATGTAGATAGCGTTAAAAAAAACACAATTTATGTCATATACATTTTTTTGTTGAGTGATATTGCTTTTTATTCCCTTAAATTTTCCAATACTTATGCTTTTCTCACATGGGAATTCGTTATTCATTTTTTTTTTGTCCTGGTAATGCAAAGTGAATGGAATACTTCACATAGCAACCAGCTCTTAAAATATTTGACTATCGCTTAAAGCCTATCAATTCCCATTGCATCTACAAGAAAATTAGCAATAAGATTAACATTTCGATTAACATGAAGCATATGGAGAATAAGCGTTTGTAAAAATAGTTTGTACAATTGTAGGGAAAGTCATGTGAGTGTAACACATCAGATTTTTAATTTAATTTTACTCGTAAATGATTTCGTTGTCTCCGCTAAGGGCTTTTTCTCGATGTTTCACTAACCCATAGCCGCTAGACGAAGCGCATTGAAGGATTTTGCAATCACCGTTGAGTAAATGCGTAAGAAAAAATGGCGCGAAGACCGGATCCTACTTCCCCTTGACCCTTTGAGAAAGCAGCACGGAACCACTAATGAACTTGTTATGAAAAGAAACGGTACGTTGCATGGCCTTCGCTGTTTACCTCGATGTGCACCTGAGTGCTTCACAAAAGGTGAAGAGCATCTACCGTGAGATAGCCGGTCCTCTCGCACGTGGTTCAACCGGAAGTCTTGTAAACAGCAGAGTACGTGCTTACGCATGATGGCGCACATTCAAATGTTTTGCTCGCAGCCGGAAATGGAAGGTGCTAAGCTGCGTCGACAAATATTGTCCAAAGTAAACACAATACATCGGACAATAGGTCAGGATTTTTGACACAATCTTTGTGAGACAAGTTTCCCACACTTCCGTCATGTCAGATTAAAATACCTGGATTACTGTAGCAGTATCGACACTTCGGTTTTGTACGTCTTCTCTATGGAGGATAATTTTGTCAGTAATTGGTTGAAGCAGAAGCACTGCTTATACCCACAAGCTGCAGCTTTTCTTCAGAGAGTTTTAGGACTGCATACTCAAAAATATTATTAAAGCTTCTGTATTTATTGTCGCAGTTCTTATGGCTCGTGTTATCTTATTTATGGGCGCCTCTTGTTTTTATTATTTTAAATTTGGGTTCATTGTCCTCCGGCTAGCTATTATAACTCAGTCGAGCAAGTATCCCTAAGCAGGGCGTGTAAACGGAAAGGAGTTGTTGCTAAAAGATAACACTGATAAAAAAAATTGTTTCTGCACCTTTATTGCCGTCACACTTAATTAATAATGCGCATATTTAATCTTTATACACGCCTGAATGAAACTGTGATATTTCTGAATGTAAGTACAGTCCTTTTAGTTGCCCCGCACCAATTACTTCGCGTACTTTACATTTTTGTAACTAATTCTGCGACGTGCACCTCGTGAGAGATTCCTTAGAACTGCGCGATACTTGTTTTTGGCTCGAGAATATATACTCCTTCACCTCGAATTGCCTAAACATTATAATAGAGCTGCTATTGGCTACAAAATCGCGCCCACTTTAGCGTCTGTTTTAGTCAGCCAATCACTACTACTAACATAAATGCTCTAGGGAAGATATTCCCTCCATTTCTAAAAAAGGCACGCTACCCTGAGGTCATTTGTTTGTCTCTCTTAGTGATAAACAACTCACCCGCTCGGTTTATTGTTACCCACTTCTATTGTTAGTTTCAGTGAGGCCGTGTAAACTTATTTCCTAACATACTTATGGCTAACAAACATTTAAAATTCTGTACATACAATAATATTAATTTACATTACAATCACTCTGGCATTCACAGCATGTTATGATATAAAATATTGCGTCACTATTCATGGAAGGAAATTTATGAAATCTGTGTGCATTTCACTGTTCTAATTTGGGATTAAAATGAAATCATTGAGCTAAAGCTTCTTTAAGGCGAGACTAAATTGCGAAAATAAGCGAAAGGTAACATTTTTAGTTGTTCTGCAGTTTTATTAATTGCAATTTCCTCTCTGATTTTTCATAAGGCTATATCTTTTACATGCATGCACATAAAACTTTAGATACACAGGGCCATTTATGAAGAACTGACACATTTCTTTCTTTAATTATTCTGTTAGAAATTCACTCAATGCCCCAATTTTAGCAACAAATTAAGCAGAATGCTCTGGAGTTTCGATTGCCTGTCACTAGATGTGCAAATGTTCATGTTTTATTCGTAATTGTTAGTTTTATTGTCGGCAACTGTTTTTGAGATTTTGTTCTAGTCAACGTGAAAATGGAGCACACATTAAATGAACGACTCTTCCTTGTAAAGCAATACTGCATTACGAATTCAACTACAGCTATTCAAAGAGAGAATTTAGTGTTCGGAATCCTCCCCAAAGAAACACAATACTGGGACTGGTAAACAAATTGGAAACAACTGGATCTCTGGTGAGTGAAGAAGGCAAAACTCGTTCATCTAGACTAGCCAGTTTGAAGATGTATTATATTTTAACTGTTGGGGAGCCGAACTTGAAGTTGTTGCAATCCCACATATAGTACCCGGTTTCCGGTAGCCTTCGCTCCAAGTTTAAAAATAATAGCTTTGTAATTTGACTGTTTCTTTAGATATTATATTTATGTTTGCCTCGGCTGCGTCAGTATTATTGTTAGAGACATAGAAGTCTTGGCAGGGTTGTGGTGCGACTGAAGAATGTAGGCTTACACAGATTTTAAGTTTTAATTCACTCCTTTTTATTAATCCTTGACACAATAGCACTTCACTGATATCGAGAGCTGTGAGATTCTTTTATTTAATACTTGCACTTTTTTAACACGTAAACTATTTTTGTCTCACACGAATATGTATTTAATTTCTCGAGGACACATCTCGCGTCTGGTTATGAGCACTGTCTAGAAGCAACACGTCTGGTTATAAGCACTGTTTGGAGGCAACTGAATTGATTTCAACCGTCTAAACTTGTAAATTTCTGTATTTCAAGTCTCTGATTCACTAATCCTACTCCAATAGAATACCTTCATTTAACTAAAGTTTTTTTCTGGTTGTTGATTGGCTATTTTTAAACTGTCTCAAAATTTACATTATTGGTGCTCTAATAATGACTAGTAGCATTTAAACTTCCTTACTCATTATTGCCTCAAGGTTACCTCATTGTTAGCAACGTTTAACTTATTATTCCTACAGCTCCTACATTATTAAATTACGTAATACATTCACATAATATTATTACACATAGATACAATAATATAAACATACACAATGGCTGTAATATACACCTTTTAGATATTGTTACATACACATATTGTTTTAAGGCGGGCTGTTATTCAAATTTGTATTTATATAATTTGATTAAAATCTTTTAACTGTTAAAAATACTGCCTCAACGGTTGTTGTTGACGTAAGAGCATGACTGGATCAATCACCCAAGAAATGATTAAGACGTTTGTCGCAGGAGACAGGTTACAGCTACTCAATATGTCAGAGAGCTGTGAAAAGTGCAGGTCTAAAGCCGTATAGGCTTACGGTTGTCCATCAGTTACAGGAACCAGATAAGGATAGACGACTGAATTATTGTCGTTGGTTTCAGGCGTTCATTGTGAAAAATCCTGCCATAATGTCCATCACATGGTTCACGGATGAAGATGGTTCCATTTATCTGGCTATGTGAACTCAGATAACCCAATTAAAATTAAAACAGAGTTTGGTGCGCAATATCAGCACAGAGAATAGTGGGACCAATTTGTTTTGAAAACAATGTGAACACTGCAGAGTACCGCCGGATTTTCGTGGAGTTTGCTGACCAACTAGACGATGTAGAGCTGAGTTCAAGGATATTTTCAGCAGGACGGTGCTACATGCCATATATCAAATGAATCCATGGCACTAATTGCAAGTTTCTTTGACAACCGATAATTTCCAAGAACCTGTGGCCACCGAGATCTCCGGATTTGACATCGCCGGACTTCTTTCAGTGCGGTTACTTAAAATACAGGGTTTATGCCTCACGTCCCGAGACAATGGACGATCTGAAGCACAACATTAGTCAGCAGAGTCAAGCTATTGACAACAGAGTCCTTCAACGAGTGGCCAGTAACATGGAACGTGTTGAGTTGTGCCTAATGCAGGATGGAGAACATTTTCAACATTTACTATAGAGGTAAATAATCTCCCAAAATTCCTCTGCATTTCAGGTATAATAAGTTGCCGCCAGCATAGTTCGTTTTGAAACAATTAAAGAAATAAATATGTCAGTTCTTCATAAATCATACTTTATTATCGGTTTAGGACTACACATTTTTGCATGCTGGCACCTACTTTATCGTTACCACCTTGTTTGACAGCTCTGCAATGACTACACTGGGCGCAACACTGACCCTGTCGGACCGACACGAGAGGGCTCTGCTCGGCCTACGTGTACCCCATCTCTCTGTAAACCTAATCACTTATTGCTTGCACACTCTTCTACACTTCCACCAAGTTTGGAGTTATTCGGAAAATTCTTTCTTGGTGTTGCTATTTTCACAAACGGCAGTGTATTTAAATCAAACATGAAATTGATGCTTCCTTATGTCATTTCTTATATGTACTATTTTTCATGTCCTGATATTGTTCTTGAAAAGGTTACTTCATTTACTTTGATTCTTCTTCCGTCTCTTTCCAATAATATACTCATAAAATTTTGACATCAATATAACTTTGTAAATTTTAGTACGTATTTATTTAGCAGTGTATCTCATATTTGAGATTACCTTCAAGACACAAGAATAAATTATAGATTTTAACAATGAATACAAGAACAGTAAAACATGGCTCAAGCAATAGCAAACAAAACAGAGTCATAAGTGTAATAGTAAAAAAGAAATCATAGGATGCTATTGCCTGTAACAGAATATATAACTCCTTGAGTAATAATATTAATAAATATATATATAAACATTTATATTTCCACAAGAAATGTTTTGAGTATCCAATGGCTATTTAATAGCCTCCGACTTAGGTTGCTGAGAGAAACTTAGGAAAGGTTGCTTCACAACGCCAGACAAAGAGGAACTAAAACTCTTTAGAAACCTCCGTTAACCTAAATCGGAACGTGAGTTTAGTCAGCGTGAAGGACTTAAACGACCAGAGAATAAGTCAGCAAAATTATGCGAAAGCACGCTAAAAGCACGATTGGAGGATACACGAGGAAATACAAATTCTTAAAGCAAATCAGAAAATTATAATAAATGGAAAATTATGGTCGTAGTCACGTCCGACACATAGTCACCGGTCGCGGTCTAGATGTCGGACTGTTACATGCCAGTATGTGGAAGATGTCCTAATAATGGCACAAAACCAGAATGCCCGATTCTGTTTCCCTCAACTACAGCGACAGCTCCGAGCCATCGGCAGGTGGAGCGAAAAGTGGAGGATTGCCGTCAGCCCAAGGAAGAACTCTGCGCTGGCGGCCGAAGCGGACTCTGAGGTTGCGGCGGAGGAGAATCTCCTTGATTACCTCGCCCAAATACTTTGGAATTCTCCTCGACCGAGGGCTCACTTTCGCTCCACATGTCAGGGCACAGGTCGGTCTCGGCCACGCCGCTCTTAGGTAGTTATACCCTGTAATCAGATCCACAATGCCACACACCTCAAACTAAGCCTGTATCAGGCGATTATCCCGCCCCTGATCTTGTATGGCTGTGAGGTCTGAGGTCCGTGACAGCGACCACCATCCGCAGACTGTATGCCGTCCAGAACAGGACGTTGCGGATGATCTACCGGGCGTAGATTCCTGTCACATATCCTACACACCTATTCAGGTCTCCCATACATCGTGGATATGTTTCGAGAGAGAACCCGCACCATGTACACGAAACTCACCTATCATACCAAACATCTGGTGCACACCCTGGGTCGCTACAACCACAGGGCACACAGCTACCGGTTACCCAAGGACACCTTAGGATCTCCGGCTTAAGGGATACCACTCCTATCCACCACCAACCCCCAAGGTAAGCAGCACCGGGCTGGATGAATGACCACTCAGTAGTGGCCCACCCGCCTGTTAACATAGATAATCCTCAAACCTCTACCCCAATCCCGCCTTGCCTCGCTGCTAGCCAGCCTGTTTAGCTCAAGTTAAGTAGTATTGGGCTGGGTCACCACTTGGACGCGTGACCACCCAAGTGGTTCGCTGAGACCCAGTCCATGGCAACGCAGGAAGCTAAACTCCGAACCACACTCATAAAAGCTTGCGCAAATCTTTATTAACCTTCTATATCGCACAGGTAAACCCGTGCTGTGGCGATTAACATCCCGTGCAGGTAAACCTGGGCGACCTCTCGATTGCTGGAGCAAACCATCTAACACCCATACTCACTCCGAATATTGTGAATGCACAGTGAACGCGTACTAAAACAATACAAACTTGAAAACATTGTAAAATTTTTACTTAAAACTCTCATAGGAAATGTACTTTATGTACATTTTGTGAAGTACATAATCGTTAATGATAATTTCAGTAGCGTGAATAATAAACAAACTCACGATGGGCATATGAATGCTAGTACGAAGATGGTAAAATGGAACACATTCGCACTTTAAAGTGGTAGGCCTAGTAAATGTTCGTATACTTCGAAAAGAATCAAAAGGGTAATTATTTCTAAAGCCAAACATTCATCAAAACCCATGCTGAAATAATAAGAATAAAAGCCGAGGCAAATTATTAATAATAATAATAATAATAATAATAACAACAACAACAACAATAACACTTCTCTACATTTTGAAACATTTTGTCAGGTGATTTCTTAAAAGTAGGTATTCTTGAATCAAGTTTTTATGCTGATTCCAGAAATAACTTCCGTTTTTTCTATCACGTCAGGTTTTTACACAAAATAAAAAGTAATGTTTTGACAATTTTACTAATGAGTGTAGAATGTATTCAAATACCATTTCACACAAGGTAATTTTTTATTCAAGAAACATTTTAAGAATACTCTCAAGAACTCCCCTAATTTATTTCACGACTACATTTTAACAAAACAAGAAGCCAAAGTGTTTCATTTCATTTTTTTCAAACTTTCTCTTCTTTGACTTCCTTGCAGATCCTTGAAGATGACTGTCCCTCCTCAACATCCAACAGTGGTCATCCATCATAGTTTCATTCCATCTCCCCTGGTACCTCCTCTCCATTTCCTTAATATCTTGGTGAAAACGTTCACCCTGCTCTTCACTATAATGTCCCAGATTTTCTGGAAAGTAGTCGATATGTATATGCAGAAAATGCACCTTTACACTCATGTTACAACCCATCTTCTTGAAATTTTCCAACATTGTTTCGACAATGGCCTTGTAATTAGGATCTTTGTTATTGCCTAAGAAGTTTTCAGTAACTGATCGGAAGGCGATCCATGCTTCTATTTCTCTCTCATTTATTGTCTTCTCAAAATCTTCATCCTTCATCAATTTCTTTATTTGAGGACCAACAAAATTCCAGCCTTTAATTTGTCTTGTGTAATGGAGGGAAATTATTTGGAAAGATACCTGAAGCAGGGTTCATCCTGAGGTAGAGCCCTTACAAATTGCACCATCAAGCCCAATTTTATGTGTAGCGGCGGAAGCAATATCTTTATATCTCTATATTTTTTAGTGAAATTATGAAAAAACTATACGTGATAGAAAAAAACTAAAATCATTTCTGAAATCAGCATAACCAGGTGAGTCAGAATCGTTCATTAGTTTTCAGTCATCCGATATCATGCACTCTAGTGTACTAATAATAAAATTGTCCCGCCGCACACCATGCATGCGTTTCTTCAATATGGCCACTGTGTATTATGTAATCTTGAACAGTTTTGATAATTTTGTTTGATCTCTAGCCAAAAAAAAACAACACTTGTGTATTGCTAAGTGCGAACTAAATAAAACACCAGTAACATTTATGTATTTCAGCTTGTAGAATCCTAAAATATTGCAAAGTGTGTTTGTAAATGTTTCTCTTGTTAGTGCCAACTTCTTGAGGTTGTTCACTTTCTAATTCAAATCGTAATGCTCGGATCAAATATTTATTTGCTGGTTTTGTTTCGTAGTGGTTTTCGATTGTTCCGTTTAGATAGTTAAATATTTCCTTCTTTACTTTCTCTACTACGTATTGTAAGTAGGGGAAGTATTGTATTCCACCCAAAAATTCGATACCGAGATTTCACAGGAAATATATGGTTTGAGGTGCACTGAATCCAAAAAAATCATTTTTGGAAACATGTCCATGTGTGTGTGTATGTGTGTGTGTGTGTGTGTGTGTGTGTGTGTGTCTGTGAACCGCATAACTCAGAAACGAACAGTCGGATAAACACCAAACTTGGTATATAGGTTCAATATCTTCCAGAGATGCGACACGAAGGTTTTCAAGAAAATTCCCCCACCCCAGATTACCCTTTACATGGAACATTTTTCGAAAATTTTACTTTTCTCAAAAACGGCTCTAACGATTTTGATTAAAATATCATATGTTTAAGATATTTTCATGACAAATGAAATGTATATCTCGAATTTTCTGAGAATGTCTCCAAAAGTATTCTTCATTATGAACGACTTTTGCATAACTGGTAAGCCATAAGAGATAGACAAAAATTTTACTACACAAAAAATGTAGATCGCGTTAAAATACACAATTTATGTCATATATTTTTTTTTTTTTTTTGTTGAGTGAATAATTTTAGAGATATTGCTTGTTATTCCCTCAAATTTTCCAATACTTTTTCTCAAATGGGAATTCGTTATTCATTTTTACTTTCTCTACTACGTATAGTAAGCAGGGGAAGTATTGTATTCCACCCAAAATTTCGATACCGAGATTTCACCGGAAATACATGTTTTGAGACTCCCTGAATGCAAAAAAGCATTTTTGGAAACATGTCCGTGTGTGTGTCTGTGTGTCGGTCTGTCTGTCTGTGTGTCTGTGAACAGCATAACTCAGAAACGAACAATCGGATAGACACCAAACTTGGTATTTGGGTTCAGTATCTTCCAAGGATGCGACACGAAGGTTTTCAAGAAAATCCCCCCACCCCAGAGTACCCTTTACATGGAAGATTTTTCGAAAATGTTAATTTTCTCAAAAATGGCTCTAACGATTTTGATTAAAATATCATATGTTTAAGATATTTGTATGACAAATAAAATGTATATCTTGAATTTCCTGGGAATGTCTCCAAAGGTATTGTTCATTGTGAACGACTTTTGCATAACTGGTAAGCCATAAGAGATAGACAAAATTTTACTACACAAAAAACGTAGATCGCGTTAAAATACACAATTTATGCCATATACATATTTTTTGTTTAGTGAACCATTTTCGAGATATTGCTTTTTATTCCCTAAAATTTTTCAATAAGTTTCTCAAATGGGAATTCGTTATTCATTTTTACTTTCTCTACTACGTATAGTAAGTAGGGGAAGTATTGCATTCCACCCAAAAATTCGATACCGAGATTTCACCGGAAATACATGTTTTGAGACCTCCTGAATCCAAAAAAAGCTTTTTTGGAAACATGTCCGTGTGTGTGTCTGTGTGTGTGTGTGTCTGTGTGTGTCTGTGTGTGTGTGTGTGTGTGTCTGTGAACAGCATAACTCAAAAACTAACAGTCGAATAAACACCAAACTTGGTATTTACGTTCAGTATCTTCCAGAGATGCGACACGAAGATTTTCAAGAAAATCCCCCCACCCCAGACTACCCTTTACATTGAACATTTTTCGAAAATTTTAATTTTCTCAAAAATGGCTAACGATTTTGATGAAAATATCATATGTTTAAGATAATGTCATGAGAAATGAAATGTATATCTCGAATTTTCTGGGAATGTCTCCAAAAGTATTCTTCATTGTGAACGACTTTTGCATAACTGGTAAACCATAAGAGATAGACAAAATTTTACTACACAAAAAATGTAGATCGCGTTAAAATACACAACTTATATCATATACATTTTTTTTTGTTGAGTGAACCGTTTTCGAGATATTGCTTGTTATTTCCTTAAATTTTCCAATACTTATACCTTTTCTCAAATTCGGTATTCATTTTTTTATGTCCTGGACATGCAAAGAGAATGGAATGCGCCACATAGCAACCAGCGATAAAATATTTGACTATCGCTTAAAAGCTACCATATTCCCCTTGCATCTACAAGAAAATTACAAATAAGATTGACATCTCGATATCTCGATTAATATGAAGCATATGGAGAATAGGCGTTTGTAAAAATAGATTGTACAAGAGTAGAGAAAGTCATGTGACATCAGATTTTTTTGTTTTGGATATGCAAAGAGTATTAATCTGTGGCATGGAGAATGGTGCTGCACGTAGCAACCAGCTATTAAGAGTAATGTCTATGCTTAAAGGCTACTGTATTTCTATATTGCACTTGTAAATATATATTCGCCTTACATCTACAAGAAAATTAGCAATAAGATAGAGTCTGCAAATGTTTATCTCGATTAACTTGAAGTAGATGGAGTATAAGCGTTTGTAAAACTACTTTGTACAAGAGTAGAGAAAGTCAATTGAGTGTAACACATCAGATTTTTTTTATGTCCTGGACATGCAAAGAGAATGGAATGCGCCACATAGCAACCAGCGTTAAAATATTTGACTATCGCTTAAAAGCTACCATATTCACTTGCATCTACAAGAAAATTACCAATAAGATTGACATCTCGATATCTCGATTAACATGAAGCATATGGAGAATAGGCGTTTGTAAAAATAGATTGTACAAGAGTAGAGAAAGTCATGTGAGTGTAACACATCAGATTTTTTTGTCTTGGATATGCAAAGAGTATTAATTTGTGGGAAAGGGAATGGTGCTGCACCTAGTAACCAGCTATTAAGAGATATGTATATGCTTAAAGGCTACTGTATTTCTATATTGCCCTTGTAAATATATTTTCCCATTACATCTACAAGAAAATTAGCAATAAGATAGAGTCTGCAAATGTTTATCTCGATTAACATGAAGTAGATGGAGAATAAGCTTTTTGTAAAAATAGTTTGTACAAGAGTAGAGAAAGTCATGTGAGGTTAACCCATCAGATCTTTTTCTCTTCAACTTCCAGGTGGTAAGCTAATCCACCCAAAAACGTGATATAGAAATTTTACAGAAAATACCCGTTTTGAGGTCTCTTGAATAAAAACTCTTTTTCGTAATACGTGTTGCATTCACATGAATTGCTCTATTTATCTTCTACAAAGTATTATATACTTAAAAAGGCCTACTACTCTACTTCTTGTCAATCGAGATAAACCTTCATTACACATTCACACATTTCGTTGCAGGTATAAGAAGAAAACATGGGCTAAGGTAATACTTAGTTTTTAAAGGATCGCTATGTGATAGGTTTGGAATTCCATACCCTTTGCATGGCTACGTGAGAAAACGAGCGACTTACCATTAAAACAAGTAAAAGTATTTGAAAATTATGAGCAATAACAAAGAATGATGTGATGTAATGATTGCGACAAAGCCATCAACGACTTCATCAGGCGTCACGTAAAGGGCGGGGACGTAGCACAGGATGACATCCAGAGGGTTACAGGTTGCGGTAGCTGGAACAATGGTAAAAGGCTAACATTATCAGAAATGTAATTTATTCCGATTCTTTCTAATATAAACTGTACTACATTTCAGAGGGAAAGAATTAGACAGCTTGTGGGTTTACCTGGTGTACGGAAGAAGCCCGGAGTTCCATCTTCGTTGTACCTGGCACCTACTCGAGGTTGCAAATTAGCACTAAGTAAATTTTAAGGAGCTAACCAACACAGACTCCTGCTTGGCATGTGATCGGTCGAGAGATCGCCGTCAAAAAGTTTAGACACCCAACAAAATGCTGATTAGTGCCTAACTAGTAACTGACGTAAGCGTATGTCAGCAGAAATTACATAACTCACCCACGTGCCGGACATGAAGTGATCTTTACCCTAAACATTGTGCCACCAAACTAATCCGGGACGTGACTTGCGAGAAATCTAAAGCCAATGTTTTGGATTTAATTAAACAAAGCTTGTCCTGAATATCTACCTTTATAAAATCGTATTTATCACATTGTTTTTAAAAATAAAACTATAACCGTCACAATGGTCAACGCCACAAGAAATTGCATTTCACGTGAGTTGTGTGCTTTAACCAGAACTTCATTTTACAACTATTAGGATTTGTTCATCTATTACGGTTTTCCAATTATACAAAAAAGTAATTCAGAATGAAAGGGACTTCACAAGCTGTTTTCAAAAATTCAAAATATATGTTTTATTTGTCATGCACATGCCTTAAATATAGGTATGGTATTTTAATTCTTATCCTTAGAGCTATTTTTGAGAAAATAAAAAGTAACGAAAACTTTTCCATGTAAACGGTAGTTTGGAGCTGGGGAATTTTCTTTAAAATCTCTGTCGAATTCTTGACGCTGATCTTAAATACCAGGTTGATATTTATCCGGCTTTTGAATTTTGAGTTATGTTGTTCAGAGACACATAGACACAAGGACAAACACACACTGAACTTTTTCTAAAACTTCCCATTTTATGGATTCAGGTGATGTCAAAATATCTATTTCCAGTGAAATCTGCATAAATAGTTTTTGGTTGGAATAGAATACTTCCTCTACATACTATAGTTAAGTAGTTATTTTCTAAGGCCGTGAAAGCTTAAGTAATTATTATTCGTATGTTGGGAATGTTCGGCCTATTACAATTATCCTTGGGAAAGATGTACGAGGGCTGATCAATAATTTTTTTTCACAGATATTTATTACTCCATTTCAATGTTGTCCCGCTATTTTTCAAAGTAGTCCCCTCCTAACTGAATGCACTTTTTATAGCGTCTCTGCCAGTCCTCGAACACATGGTGCAGGCCATTCTTAGTCAGGTCTTTGAAAATCGCCTCACTTTTCTTTAGCACTGCTTCAGTGCTCTCAAATCGAATGCCCCGGAGCTTTGCCTTTAGCAATGGGAATAAAAATAAATCACACGGGGTAAGACCGGGGCTTTAAGGCGGATGTGGCACACAGATAATGTTGAATTTAGCCAAAAATTCCTGGACTTGATTTGCGAAGTGAGGCCGCGCGTTGTCGTGATGAAGTCACCACCCATTCCGATGATGTTCTGGACGTTTCCTTGTAATGTGCTTCCTCAGGGTAGCCAATACTGACGTGTAGTAGCTGTTGTAACAGTAGTGTGAGGGGGGAACTGCATGCTGGTAAATAATTCCATTCCGAAACACCAGGCCCACCTTGCTTAGCACAGAGGACTCGCCCTTCTTTGAAGTCCTTGAACCACCTAAACACCGTTGCACGAGGTAGTGCATCTTCACCGTATGCTTGCTTCAGCTTTTCGAAAGTTTCAAGGCTGTATGATTTAAACGAAAATAAAATTTTATTGCGCTGTATTGCTCCTCTCGTGTCACCTCCATTTTGTGGTATGCAAAATTCAAGGAGGGTCAACAATATACAGCATTACTTCCAACCTACCGTTACGAGAGCGCTGTCGCTTATGGACATTATACATGAAACCCTGCTCTTTTCAAGTATTCGTGGTAGAGACATAAAACTATCAAGGAAACTACAGAAAAAAATCAGTCTCAGGCTTTATTGATCAGCCCTCGTAGACTGTCTTGTGAGCTAAATAACTAGGCGTATGAAAGGGGGCGGAATTTCGAAGTCTAAGCTAAACATTAATTTTCGTCTTGTATCTAGGGTTATCTGTGACAGGTTTGATTGAAATCGGTGTAACGGCGTAGAAGCATATAAGGAACATACATAGACACATATACTGATCTTTATGTATTAAGATTTATATAAATAAAGTTTTGGAAGAGTGGAAGTTAACGGGGCCAAGAGGCATGGACTTAGGAAGAAATAAATACCTGTAATAAAATTATACTGTATGCAGACGACCAGGTCCTTTTATTAGTAAAGAAGATGTCCTCCAGTATAATGTAACAAAAATAAGTAGTATATTAAAAGAATACAACGGAAAAATAACTGTAATGAAACAAAAACTTTAGCAATGACCTCCCCCAATGGGGAGGTCAAAATTGTGATAAACGAACTAAATATAGAACAGGTAAAACATTTCAGCTATTTAGTAATATAACTACAAAATTAATTTAGATTCAGAACATTTACAGAACTAATTCCGGAAAACTGAATAATAAGGAAGCAGTTTGAAAGAAGTATGAATCAGAATGTGCAAATTAAATTCCATAATGTGCTATCAAAACATGTAGAGTTATATGGTAGTGAAAAATGAGCTCTAGGAGGCTAGGATCGGAAGCGAATTGAAGCTACAATATGAGATTTCTCAGATCATTTGTAATAGGGAAAATAAAAAACAAAGAATATTGCTGACGAAATTAAGGACTATCATACAAACTGTCAACATCATGTAGACAGACTGGCCATTGACAGTTTGGCAAGCATACTTTGATCAACTCGATGGGAAACGTGACCTGTTCGACCAAGAAGAAGATGGGAGGAAGCAATTAACCTCGGAACGGGACAGCCATGATCCAACCTTGAAAGGAGAAGAGACGGGTTATTACAGACCTCACCGACAAACAGTGAGGAATGATAGGTCATTTAACGAGGCTCATTTTTATGTACGAACATAATATTATATTCCCAAGCATGTTCTTGAGGTCATGACGATGAATAAACACAATTTAACACCAGTTACATTTTATTAAAGTCACAGCATAGCAATTCATTAAATAGTCTGCGCTGCACCTCGTCACATACCTGATACCTTCGCAGCAATGAACGTCCAAATGTCGAACAAAGCAGGATGCTGTTTGATTTGGTGAAACGCGTCAGTGCATTGATCAACCAAATCGGCACAGGTGGCAATTATACCATAATCTTGACACACTCCCAAAGGAAAATAAATCATGAGGCGTAAAGCCTCTTGTACATGATCAAACCTTTTTTTTCAATTCACGAGTTTACAAGAAAAATTGTGAAATATTTTTCAATATGTGACAAGATTGGAAGCGACAGGGCAAGACCTGGCAAGACTTGGCAATGTCAAAAATATGTATTTACAAGTTGTCTCTTTGCCAAACCTAAACCTTCAGAACACATTGATAATTTATCACGCGCAAAGCAATTTAGTATTTACGTCACAGTATAGCAATTCCGAATGAAATATTGTTGTTTACTAATATTATGTAGCACTTTCACTATTATAACCAATGAAATCACATTACGAGTGTGGAATACAATGGAAATAACACCAACCGATAGGTTAACCACACTAACATTACATTAATGTATACTTAGTTCGGAAAACTGCCTGGCAATTATTTCTTCATGATCGCCTTCATCTGTTTCATCTTGTGGTAATCCACGGAGCCCCCGATGTACAGACATGGTTAGCTTATGTATAACCTAATCAGTTCACATACAACATACCTTGGCCGGGTGGCCATTTTTGTTTACTTTTCGCTTTCAGCCATGTTGCAGATTTCGTGACGCACTGTGAAAACTCACATTTCATTGGCTAAAGCCATCAAATCATTGTGAAATCTTTGATCGTTTAGAGCATGTCCTTATTTGCTTTCAAGACTTTCAAAGACCTTAAAATGTTGTGAAGTTGTGACAAATCTTGAAAAGTCTTGTAAAGTATTGAATTTGACAAAAATTTTATTGTGTACAAGACCAGGAGTACATGCCGACCACGCTATAGGTCCTTCTCATCCTATCCAGTATACCCCAAGTCGACAGCTATGCTCGTGCATCAGTATTGAACTGTGTTGGTGCTCCATCATACTGGAAGCAGAAATTACGCGTACATCAAATGGTAAATTGTCTAGCAGTTTCGGAATTGTGGTCTGCAGGAGCTTTAGGTAAACTGCTCAAGTTAACCTAATTTGTAGACGTACGGCTCCCAGCAGATCACTACCATCAATTCCAACGGAAAACCTTTGCTGTTGCGTCCTAACAGCAATTACATAAAGGGTTCTCCTAGTCGCAAATGTGAGTATTCCTGTTGTTAATATACCGAGAAGTGTAAAGAAGACTTCATCTGTGAAAAATGCTTGTACAGGAAGGATATATTCATTGCTACTTTAGTGAAGAAACCTTATAGAAATTAGATACGAGCTACGAAATCTGAGAAGGTGGTAGCCTTTACGTTATTTCCAGCATGCTTTGGGCGTCAATTTGGAGTAGGTTGTATTGTTTACGGTATTATCACCACGTGTGGTACAAAGTTTCCGTTGGCCTTCGCCCCAATGTTAACTTTCCGGTGGTCTTCGCCCCAAGTTTACTTTCCGGTGGCCTTCGCCCCAAGTTTAGGAATCAACTTTGTATTTTACGTTTCTTTAAATATTGTATATATTTAGGTTTGCCTCGGCTGCGTCAGTATTAATTTGTAGAAATATGTGTCTCTTTGCAGGAGGTGACGCGGCTCAAGAATATAGGCTTACACAAATTATTATTTTTACTTCACTCCTTTTATTAATCCTTCACACAATTAAACAACACTTCACTTATATAGAGAGCTGTAAGATTCTTTTATTAATTACTTGCACTTTTTTAACACGTAAACTTTATAATATTCTCGCCGTAATGAATTTTATATGTCTCACACTGAATACGTATTTAAATGCTCGGGAACGCGTCTCGCGTCCGGTTAGGAACACTGTCTACAAGCAACTGACTTCTACCGCCTGAATTTGCAAATTTTATCTATTTCAAGTCTCTGATTGGTTAATCGTACTCCAATAGAATACATTTATTTAACTTTTCAGGTTTTCTGGTTGTTCATTGGCTATTTATAAACTGTCTCAAAAATTACATTATTGTTGCTCCAAGAATTACTAGTAGCATTATTAAACTTTCCAATTCATTATTGCTTCAAGGTTACCTCATTGTTACCTCATTATTAGCAACCTTTGATCCATATTCTCACAGCTTCTACATTATTAAATTACTTAATACTTTCACATAACATTATTATACATGTACATAATAAAAATAAACATAATACAATGACTGCTACATACATTTTATATATTATATTATATACATTTGCTATAAGGCGGGCTGTTATTTTTACTTTCTCTACTACGTATAGTAAGTAGGGGAAGTATTGTATTCGACCCAAAAATTCGATACCGAGATTTCACCGAAAATACACGTTTTGAGACTCCCTGAATCCAAAAAAAAAAATTTTTGGAAACATGCCCGTGTGTGTGTCTGTGTGTCTGTGAAGAGCATAAGTCAGAAACGAACAGTCGGATAAACACCTAACTTGGTATTTAGGTTCAGTATCTTCCAGAGATGCGACACGAAGGTTTTCAAGAAAATTCCCCCACCCCAGACTACCCTTTACATGGAACATTTTTCGAAAATTTTAATTTTCTCAAAAATGGCTCTAACGATTTTGATTAAAATATCACATGTTTAAGATATTCTCATCAAAAATGCAATGTATATCTCGAGTTTTCTGGGAATGTCTCCAAAAGTATTCTTCATTGTGAACGACTTTTGCATAACTGGTAAACCATAAGAGATAGACAAAATTTTACTACACAAAAAATGTAGATCGCCTTAAAATACAGAATTTATATCTTATACATTTTTTTTTGAGTGAACCGTTTTCGAGATATTGCTTGTTATTCCCTTAAATTTTCCAATACTTATACTTTTTCTCAAATTCGTTATTAATTTTTTTTATGTCCTGGACATGCAAAGAGAATGGAATGCGCCACATAGCAACCAGCGCTTAAAATATTTGACTATCGCTTATATAACCTACCAATTCCCCTTGCATCTACAAGAAAATTAGCAATAAGATTGACATCTCGATATCTCGATTAACATGAAACATATGGAGAATAAGCGTTTGTAAAAAATAGGTTGTACAAGAGTAGAGAAAGTCATGTGAGTGTAACACATCAGATTTTTTTATATTATGTAATTAGACTGAAATACTGCCACAAATCACATGGTAATTATGTTTGCACCTATTTAGATGATGCCTATATGTAGGTCGTACTGCTGCAGAAACCTCAAAACTGATAGTTGACTTAAGCCTTAGCGCACGTGCTGGCTGTAGGTGCATTACTGAATCTCCCGACCATCATTCGCAATATCTGATCTCCTCACATTTCTATAAAGACGGACTTTATAAATATTGAACACCTCAAACCTTTAGTAACGGATAACTCGGAAATGGTTTATGCCACAAAAACGTTATTTGAAATAAATTGCGCGTTTTAAAGAGATCTACAGTTACGCAAAATTCCTTCCGAATCAAGTGGACCATTTCCAGAAAATTCAAGATATACGTTTTATTTGTCGTGTAAGTATCTTTAATATATGGAATTTTAGTCAAAATGACTTTTCGTTTCTAAGTTATGTTGTTCACAGACACGGTCCAGTTTCTAAAAATTCTTTTTTTGGGTTCAAGGCCCTTCAAAACATGTATTTCTATTGGAATCTCAATATGGAATTTTTGTAATTTTTAGGTAGAATGCAATACCTTCTCTACCTACTATGTACATGACAGAGAAAGCAAAAATGAATGAAACTTTAGCAGATAATGTTATAACGTAAATACAGCTGTAGGTGGTGTTAGTTTGGATAAATGATTATTTTTATTAAAAGCCAAAATCGTATCTGTGTCCTATGGAGATAACTATTATGTTTTTAATGTATTATACACATTTTCACCTTCATTTCTTATCTTCTGGTACAGACGAGACTCGGCACCGATCCAGGGTGGATATGTAACCACGCTCCACGAGGGGGCATCCTTTGAAGAACAGATGAGACGAGAGGAGGCATTGGACGACCGGATCCAGGAGTGACGGTACAGCAATGACAGGGTGGCTAAGTTTCCAGATATAGCACCCCGGCAGACGGACAGGCGACCAGGGACCCCGCCCCACGCAGAGGTGTTCCGATACCCCGGTAGCCACCCAAAAACCGAGGGACGAAGAGAGTTCACAGAGAGCATCGTTTTCCCCTGTCACGCTGCACCGAAACATCATCGTCGACACTTCCGACCCTGAAAGAGACCAACGGGATGAAGTATGAATGAAATTATGAATGGAACGAAATGGAGGGACAGAAAATTCGGGGGCTGAAAGAAACCACTCCAGAATTCGTCTGACGACCCGGGAAAAGCCCGAAAAATCCCATGAGCCTAAGAGGACGGTCAATGGGGAACGAACACGAATGCAGGCCACAGCCGTTGCCGCCAGAGCCATCCCGTTCGGTAACTTTCACCTTCCAAACGAACTTTGGTTCAATACTCCAACTAGAATTATGAGCACTTAAAATAGCCAAGTGCTGATTTATAATACGTGACAACCTCACTTGCCGCTATTAATATTTAACTGTACTATTTGTCTTTTAAATATAGGAAACATTAAAATTCGGTGATTTTTGCTTTCAATTTCACGTGAAACTGGTGAAATCGAAAGCTGTTCTGTTGTTGGTTTATTCCACAAAGTTTAGGAAAGCTCCTGCATACAGCCCACAGCATCCAAACATGCTGTAATGGCTTTATCATCGGATGAAAACCGGCACCCACGCTGTTTTTCCTACACTTTCGAGAAAATTAAATGGTCACAGGGGGCCCAAGCGTTGAGGGAGAATATGACGCGAGTTCTTGCAGCTGAGTGGGCGGAAGCATAATCCGTGATACATACTGATGCCCCAATTTTGATCTTGCATGCTGCAGCTTATATTGTTTCTGTTCCTGGAAGGAAGGCCTCCTGCTACTGTTCCGAAGGTCTGTTTTTCAGTTGGAACTCTTGCTTTATCTGCTAAGCACCCGTAGTCATTTCACTCCATTAAAAATAATTGATAACCTTATTTCACCGAAGGTACTATTTTGAAGCCTATTGAGTACAAGAAGAATATTTTATAAAATTATGAAATCTAACACTCACGAAACCTTCTCTATTACATCACTTCTAGAATTCCTATAGAAAGTGATTCCTTCATTCACGTTAAGTTGCGATTAAAGGTGGATATTCATATAGCCTACTGTGTTCCTACTGTGTCGTGACGTTCGTTTTGATTTCCACATAGCCTACCGTGTTCCAGCCGTGTTGTGTCGTTTAGATTTCCACATAGGCTACAGTGTTCCAGCCGTGTTGTGTCGTTTTGATTTCCACATAGCCTACAGTGTTCCAGCCGTGTTGTGTCGTTTTGATTTCCACATAGCCTACCGTGTTGTGTCGTTTTGATTTCCACATAGCCTACAGTGTTCCAGCCGTGTTGTGTCGTTTTGATTTCCACATAGCCTACAGTGTTGTGTCGTTTTGATTTCCACATAGCCTACAGTGTTCCAGCCGTGTTGTGTCGTTTTGATTTCCACATAGCCTACCGTGTTGTGTCGTTTTGATTTCCACATAGCCTACAGTGTTCCAGTCGTGTCGTGTCGTTTTGATTTCCACATAGCCTACCGTGTCGTGTCGTTTTGATTTCCACATAGCCTACCGTGTTGTGTCGTTTTGATTTCCAAATAGCCTACCATATTCCTACCGTGTCGTGTCGTCTTGATTACCACATAGCCTACCGTGTTCCTACCGTGTCGTGTCGTTTTGATTTCCACATAGCCTAGCGTGTTCCTACCGTGTCGTGTCGTGTCGTATCGTTTTGATTTCCACAAAACCTACCATATTCCTACCGTGTCCTGTCGTTTTGATTTCCAAATAGCCTAGCGTGTTTCTACCGTGTCGTGTCGTGTCGTTTTGATTTCCACAAAACCTACCATATTCCTACCGTGGCGTGTCGTTTTGATTTCCAAATAGCCCAGCGTGTTCCTACCGTGTCGTGTCGTGTCGTGTCGTTTTGATTTCCACATAACCTACCATATTCCTACCGTGTCGTGTCGTTTTGATTTCCTCATAACCTACCATATTCCTACCGTGTCGTGTCGTTTTGATTTCCACACAACCTACCATATTCCTACCGTGTCGTGTCGTCTTGATTACCACATAGCCTACCGTGTCGTGTCGTTTTGATTTCCACATAGCCTACTGTGTTCCTACCGTGTCGTGTCGTGTCGTTTTGATTTGCACTTAGTCTACCGTGTTCCTACCGTGTCGTGTCGTGTCGTGTCGTGTCGTGTCGTGTCGTTTTGATTTGCACATATCCTACCGTGTTCCTACCGCGTCGTATCGTTTTGATTTGCACATATCCTACCGTGTTCCTACCACGTCGTATCGTTTTGATTTGCACATATCCTACCGTGTTCCTACCGCGTCGTATCGTTTTGATTTGCACATATCCTACCGTGTTCCTACCGCGTCGTATCGTTTTGATTTGCACATAGCCTACCGTGTTCCTACCGCGTCGTATCGTTTTGATTTGCACATAGCCTACCGTGTTCCTACCGCATCGTATCGTTTTGATTTGCACATATCCTAACGTGTTCCTACCGCGTCGTATCGTTTTGATTTGCACATAGCCTACCGTGTTACTACCGCATCGTATCGTTTTGATTTCCACATAGCCTACCATATTCCTACCGTGTCGTGTCGTCTTGATTACCACATAGCCTACCGTGTTCCTACGGTGTTGTGTCGTTTTGATTTCCACATAGCCTACCATATTCCTACCGTGTCGTGTCGTCTTGATTACCACATAGCCTACCGTGTTCCTACGGTGTTGTATCGTTTTGATTTCCACATAGCCTACCATATTCCTACCGTGTCGTGTCGTCTTGATTACTTCATAGCCTACCATATTCCTACCGTGTCGTGTCGTTTTGATTTCCACATAGCCTACGTGTTCCTACGGTGTTGTGTCGTTTTGATTTCCAAATAGCCTACCATGTTGCTACCGTGTCGTGTCGTGTCGTTTTGATTTCCACATAGCCTACCATATTCCTACCGTGTCGTGTCGTTTTGATTTCCACATAGACTACTGTATTCCTACCGTGTCGTGTCGTTTTGATTTCCACATAGCCTACCATGTTGCTACCGTGTCGTGACGTGTCGTTTTGATTTCCACATAGCCTACCATATTCCTACCGTGTCGTGTCGTTTTGATTTCCAAATAGCCTAGCGTCTTCCTACCGTGTCGTGTCGTGCCATTTTGATTTCCACATAACCTACCATATTCCTATCGTGTCGTGTCGTCTTGATTACCACATAGCCTACCGTGTTCCTACCGTGTCGTGTCGTTTTGATTTCCACATAGCCTACCGTGTTCCTACCGTGTCGTGTCGTTTTGATTTCCACATAGCCTCCCGTGTTCCTACCGTGTCGTGTCGTTTTGATTTCCACATAGCCTACCATGTTCCTACCGTGTCGTGTCGTTTTGATTTCCACATAGCCTACCGCCTTCCTACGTGTCGTGTCCTGTCGTTTTAATTTCCACATAGCCTACCGCGTTCCTACGTGTCGTGTCGTGTCGTTTTAATTTCCACATAGCCTACCATGTTCCTACGGTGTCGTGTCGTGTCGTTTTGATTTGCACATAGCCTACCGTGTTCCTACCGCGTCGTATCGTTTTGATTTGCATATAGCCTACCGTGTTACTACCGCATCGTATCGTTTTGATTTCCACTTAGCCTATCGTGCTCCTACCGCGTCGTATCGTTTTGATTTGCACATAGCCTACCGTGTTACTACCGCGTCGTATCTTTTTGATTTCCACATAGCCTACCGTGTTCCCACCGCATCGTATCTTTTTGATTTCCACATAGCCTACCGTGTTCCCACCGCATCGTATCGTTTTGATTTCCACATAGCCTACCGTGTTCCCACCGCATCGTATCTTTTTGATTTCCACATAGCCTACCGTGTTCCTACCGCATCATGTCTTTTCGATTTCCACATAGCCTACCGTGTTCCTACCGCATCATGTCTTTTCGATTTCTACATAGCTTACCGTGTTCCTACTGTGTCGTGTCGTTTTGATTTCCACATAGCGAATCGTATCCGAACTTTGCACCGACCAAGTCCCTATCATGTCGAGTCGTTTTGATTTCCACATATACTACCGTGTTCTGACTATGCACCGGTTGTTTCAATGCTTTATTCGATCCTTAGATGAACTGAGGGTGGGGCTTAAATAATCTAAGGCGCCCCGATTGATTACAGAAAAATCCATACAAATTGTGTTTCTTTGGTAATATAAAAATCAACACTTTTATTTCTATTAAATTTACTTAAATCCGATGACATCTGTTGGTTCAGTTAATGAGCGAATTTATCACGATAATGGTCTATATCTCAAAAGTTCCACTAACTAAAGAAAGAAAAGAAACAAAAGGCCGAATCAAATATGGTTTACGTTTAATGTTAAATAGTTTCTGAATAAGAATTAAGTTATCATTGCAATGAGGATGACTTGTAGTAAATCTGATAATCAAATGACTTAAATATTACGTTTAAGGCATCTTTATTGAATAAATAATTTCATAAATTTTCTCATAATTTAAATAAAACCTTGCATTCAAGGTATAATTCGCAGATCACTTATATGATTTCTAAAAACTTAGAAATTAAATTTCTCTATTACAGTAGTACCAAGATTATTGACAGGAAGTTATAAATAATTAAATAAAGAAACAATAGTAAGATAGAGAAATAATTACAATAAATAATTTATTTTAAATGAATGTATAATGTTATAAGCTTGAGTTGAAAAGGTTTGTCCGGAGAAAAAGGTAATTAATGACCCATTAGTAATAGCTGAGGAGCGAACGCATTAGCATAAAGATTCCTAGAATGCAGTTAAGGTTATAATTTCAGTACGTTTCAGAGTCACGTACACAGAAAGTCTGTAAAAGAGAAAGGGAATGAAATTCTGAGATTCGGGGAGGTGCCCCAGAATAACAGTGTCAGATACGCATACGTAAGCGTTTAAGATTGGCCCCAAGCGAGAAGTAACCTTGTTGGGGTAGTTGAAAGGTAGCCGGTGCTCGAGTAATAAAAGAGTGTATATTGCTAAAATCAGCGTCTTGTCCTTTCTTTTCTTCGTGTGCAGCCTTAGGGACTTAGTCTTTTACGATGATCGGCAGTCGTAACGCCTAAGAACGCACTGGGTTATCACTGACTTAGTGGTAGCCACAAGGTAAGCATTTTAGCGACTCACGACAAATTACGCTTCTAATTTCTTTTATTGCGGAAATAATTTTTTCAAACGTAAAATTGATGTTGCAGAAGATAACACGGATGATAATAATTCAATTGTTATAGTTTCGAGTGCTACGATTCATAATTAGTTTTATTCTTTATCTTCAAACGGTTGGCAACTCGCTTCAATAGCTCAAGTATTAGATCACATTAAAGTTCTCAGTCAAATTAAACTGACGTTATCGTTTCAAAATACACTCGCGCATACCCTGAGAGATATCATGGCCAACCACTGTAGCAGCTGGCAGCAGAATCAATAGTAAATATTGAAGCAGAGGGTAGGGCTTCCAAAAAGTGACGACCATCGCCCGGCTTCAACGGATTACATTTTACTCATTGGTAACGTATCTTTCAAAATATGTTAGCTCCCTCCTAAAAAGTCCATTCAAAATATGTTAGCTGTCCTGATTCGATGTGTTTTTGTCGTCTCTGTTTTAATAAGCAATAGATCACAAAAAAGAAGACATCGTTATACTTTGCGATGCTTATTTGGTTTTACAAAAGAGACAAGATATTGTTACATGTTGGGGTGAAGGCCAAAAAGGTTACCAGAAAATGATTAATGTAGGTTGTGACGGTATTCTTTGTTAAGTTTGTTAGCTCCACGTTGTGGTATAATAGCTAACTTGTGACGGTATTAGTGTTTGTTTGAAAGATGCTACTGTTTATTTGCCGCACGTATTGAATACAATTTGTCGCGGTCACTTCGTGTTATCTTTTACTGAGCGCCTGTTATTGTGTTTAATTTTGGGTTCACTGTCCTCCGGCTAGCTATGATCTTTTTGGTCGAGCACTTATCTTATACAGGTGTGTAAACGGAAAGGAGTTTTTATCCAAAGATAACACTAATTAAAGAATTTGTTTTATACTTTTATTGTCTTAACACATTATTCACTTTCACATATTAATCTTGACACTCGCCAAACTGAAACTGTTATAATAACTTATTTACTGCTCATTATTAATTCGCGTACTTCAACTTTTTGTGTAATTAACTTTACGACACTTGAGATTTTTCATAACTTTGCTACGCGTACACTGCAAATCGATAAACTATGCTATGTATTCACCATGACTTTTTCTGTTGAACTCAGCGACGTGTAATCCACAAATGTTTCCGATGGACTGAAGACGACACTATAATCACTCTTAACATTACATAATTTGTGATACAAATTACTGCGTCAAGGTCACCCCAACACGCACATGGAGGGAGACGCAACTTGCTGGCAGCAAAAAGTCCGGGACCTTAGTGTGTAGATTTAAGAGGAAAACGTGAGTTTTATATTACACTGAAGAACTACATAACACACGTTACCTACACACACATGGGATTAATTCACAAACGTTTGGCGACTCTACATAATGAACAAAGGAAACAGGATGAAGGAAGATGCCACAAGACCGTAGACCGGCCACACACACGTCTGACTTCAACGGCCACTTCCACTGGAGTGACGCTATCTTATCCCCACCAACCGTTTCTAGCCGAAGCCAGACAGGATTGACGTTATAACAGACAGTTTCAAACAGATCTTTTCCTTTGGCGTGATCCTCACCGAAAGGAAAGACCATTAAGCCGAAATATAACTAAGGTGACATCAATGCTACGTCTGGTAGAAACAATACAGCACAACAGTGCGTCTGGTAATGACAATAAAATTATAATGCCACAATAAGTTCAGCCTTTCGCCTATAATCTTCCAGATGTTATGTTTAATCAGTGTGTTGTTATAATCTTTATGACATAGCCCCGAATCATGGTTTCCTTGAACAATGCGCGTGAAATGTATTCGTATCGTTAAAGAAAATGCCGGAAACAGCCAACGAGCTAGAAGCTGACAAACAGTGACCTGTATGTCGTCGTTTGGTTATCCGTATGGCCTACTGTATCCCCATGGTGTCGCGATTGTGTCCCGGTCATTTTCATAAAGTCAATTTCATGGTCGCTGACCAGTGTTGCCAACTTAGCCATTTTATGGCTAAATTTAGCATTTTTACATTGGCGTTTAGCAATATAAAATCGTAAAATGCTTATAGCCTGAAATCTAGCCAATTTAACCAAACCCTTAGCCTAAATAGCAAAAGGAGTAAATGGTTAGGGTAAATCCCCAATACCTGTGTAGTTGTATTATCATGAGTCGTAGCATATCATCAAAATGTGTACTAATCATAAAGTCTACTTACTAAAGTATGCGTTGACACACAGAATTGGTCGGTTTTTACATATTTTACCTAAAGAATTTCAGTAAATTTCATATCTCAATATCAGATATATTTAACGTACGGTATTGGTGCTTAGCAAAAATATACCTTATTCCATTACAATTTTATGTTAAATAAATTTTTACAATATTTAAATGTTATGAAATGATGTAATCAATTATGATATTTAGAATCTCTTAATGGGGGTCGCCCTCCGTGGTGTAGTGGTTACCTTGCCAGCCTCTAGTTCCCGAGGTCGCGGGTTCAAAACCGGTGGAGGGCGATGGATTTCTTCCGGCGTAAAAATCCTTAGCTTGGATTTATTTATTCCTTAAGTATTGTTTTATTACTATACGTAAATTTGCTTCCTTCGGAAGGGAAATAAAGCCGGTGGTCCCTGTCGTAGATTTACGATACGTAAAAGAACCTCAAGCCTGATAAAGAGGCATCTGAGCAAAATTACCGGTCACTCACACCCAATATAGAATGGGACTCTAAGGACCACAGCAGTTAAAGAGCGTCCATAAATAAAACTCAATTTAATTTGTCTCAATGGGGTTTAACTTCTGCAAAGAAAATATGGATAGTTGTAGACTCCAATTATCTCTAGCCTTTGTTTGTTAAATAATGCCTTTTTAAAGATACCATCTAGCCATTATTTGCGAGGAAGTGTTGGCAACACTGTCGCTGACAGCATGGTCTTGTAAAGGGACACAACAGGGACACGGTAGGCCATGTAAAAATGAACAAAAGTCTCTCTTCGTTAAGTATATGAAAGGTACTCCTTGGCTATTCCATAGCACACATACACAATCTTCCCGCACATACCGGGACACAGTCGCTGCACAGTCAGAACACGGTATGCTGTGTGGAAATCTACCTTGAGTCGTCGCTATAAATAATCTAGGAACTAGCACATGCGCAATACGGAAAATAAAACGCAATTGGAAAGATAGAATCAATTAAAACGCTCATGCCAAAGCTCTGACCAACTGAGGTACCATGGCAACATGTCGATACGACATTAAATTACCCAACTGACTCGCATTTTTACTTTCTCTACTACGTATAGTAAGTAGAGGAAGTATTGTATTCCACCCAAAAATTCGATACCGAAATTTCACCGGAACATGTCCGAGTGTGTGTCTGTCTGTGAACAGCATAACTCAGAAACGAACAGTCGGATAAACACCAAACTTGGTATTTAGGTTTAGTATCTTTCAGAGATGCGACACTAAGGTTTTCAAGAAAATCCCCCCACCCCAGATTACCCTTTACATGGAAGATTTTTCGAAAATTTTAATTTTCTCAAAAATGGCTCTAACGATTTTGATTAAAATATCATATGTTTAAGATATTTTCATGACAAATAAAATGTATATTTTGAATTTTCTGGGAATGTCTCCAAAAGTATTCTTCATTGTGAACGACTTTTGGTAAATTGGTAAACCATAAGAGATGGACAAAATTTTACTACACAAAAGATGTAGATCGCGTTAAAATACACAATTTATGTAATATACATTTTTGTTGTTGAGTGAACCATTTTCGAGATATTGCTTGTTATTCCCTTAAATGTTTCCATACTTATTTTCTCAAATGGAAATTCGTTATTCATTTTTTTGTCTTGGATATGCAAAGAGTATTAATCTGTGGCAAAGGGAATGGTGCTGCACCTAGCAACCAGCTATTAAGAGATATGTATGTGCTTAAAGGCTACTGTATTTCTATATTGCCCTTGTAAATATATATTCTCCTTACATCTACAACAAAATTAGCAATAAGATAGAGTCTGCAAATGTTTATCTCGATTAACATGAAGTAGATGGAGAATAAGCGTTTTTAAAAATAGTTTGTACAAGAGTAGAGAAGGTTATGTGAGTGTAACACATCAGATTTTTTCCTGTAAGGCATTCTCAAATTCATTTTATGATAAGATACGTCAATGGCGACTTACAGCAGTTAAGTTCATAGTGACTATGAATCCCAGGACTTAAAGTACACAATTTAGGGGCGAAGAGTCCATAAGCAAGAAGACTCCCAGTCCAGATTCTACTTCAATTGGTCATGGATTCAGATCTGGCAGAGGACGATGGGCTTTTTGGGTGTTAAAATCTGTAGTATAGCTTTCCTCTTTTTCTACCTCCCACTTTTTTCCTCGCTCTGTTAGAATTAAGATTAGACGGAGGGTCCCCCAGCTTCGCTTGTGTGCCAATATATCCTTTTGTGACTTGAGTGATCCCTGGGAGGAAACAAAGAAGGGGAGACCTGAAGGGCAACCTTCGGACGACGATGCGTGCTGGCAAGAACGGGGTTCCTAGCAATTCCAGAATTACACCAATCCTGTGCGAGCCTGCTTCAACTCCAAGGGTTTTCGGGAGGAACGAGGCCGCTCCCCCATGTAGAAATACCAGTCGGCCATCCAAGCTCCATGGAGAAATCTTTACACAGTGCAAACTCCACCGTCCCGCCGCAACGGACCAATCGCCGTCGCTAGTCCTACAACCTGAAATAAATAAATATTTAACATATGGAAGGAAATGATAGGGACAGAAAGTGATGGGCAGGAAATTCGTGGTAGAAGCATTCGCCTGCCGATCTAGAAAAACCCGGACAGTGGACGACACAACGAGTATCGAACTCGGGACTCTGGAATGTGAGCCTCACACGTTACCGCGGAGCCATTTCGCTCCGCCTCCCTCTGTTTCTCTTTCTCAAACCCTCTCTCCCCCTTCTTTCACACTGCTCATTTTCTCTCTCCCACTTTCTCTCTAATTGCTCTGTTTCTCTGTTTTCCACTCTCTTCTTCCGTCACCTTCTTCTCTGTGAAAAACACTGCATGCGATATTTTGAAAACGGTTAAAAATAATGGCATTTTCGGGTGTTTGTAAAAACTATAACATAGTTCCCGCGGTAACTGGTTGACATACATGAGTAATTGTAGATACCGAAAAAATTATACCAGGTGAGTGCCGCTATTTACTTTTTAATTTATGCAACGTGCTAAGCGACATATGTGACTTACGCCTTTCTTGAATGCCTTCTAATGACTGATTTGTATAACACTTTATAGAGGAGGGATAGATACACTACGTGGACAAAAGTATCCGGACACCTGGATAAAAATGACGTACAAGTTCGTGGCGCCCTCCATCGGTAATGCTGGAAGTCAATATGATGTTGGCCCAACCTTAGCCTTGATGACAGCGTGCACTCTCGCAGGCATACTTTCAATCAGGTGCTGGAAGGTTTCTTGGGGAATGGCAGTCCATTCTTCACGGAGTGCGGAACTGAGGAGAGGTATCGATGTAGGTCGGTGAGGCCTGGCACGAAGTCGGCGTTCCAAAACATCCCAAAGGTGTTCTATAAGATTCAAGATAGGACTCTGTGCAGGCCAGTCCATTACAGGGATGTTATTGTCGTGTAACCACTCCGTCACAGGCCGTGTAGTATGAACAGGTGCTCGGTCGTGTTGAAAGATGCAATCGCCATTCCCGAATTGCTCTTCAACAGTGGGAAGCAAGAAGGTGTTTAAAATATCAATGTAGGTCTGCGCTGTGATGCCACGCAAAACAACAAGGGGTGCAGGTCCCCTCCAGGAAAAACAGGACCAAACCATAACACAACCACCTCCGAATTTCACTGTTGGCACTGCACACGCTGGCAGATGACATTCACTGGGCATTCGCCATACCCACACCCTGCTATCGGATCGCCACATTGTGTACCGTGATTCGTCACTCCACACAACGTTTTGCCAGTGTTCAATCGTGTAATGTTGACGCTCCTTACACCAAGCGAGGCGTCGTTTGGCATTTTCCTGCGAGATGTGTGGCTTATGAGCAGCCGCTCGACCATGGAATCCAAGGTTTCTCACCTCACGCCTAACTGTGGAGTGGATCCTGATGCAGTTTGGAATTCCTGTGTGATAGTCTGGATAGATGTCTGCCTATTACTCTTTACGACCCTCTTCAAATGTCGGCGGTTTCTATCAGTCAACAGGCGATGTCAGCCTTTACGCTTTTGTGCTGTACATGTCCCTTCACGTTTCCACTTCACTATCACATCAGAGACAGTGGACGTAGGGATATTTAGGAGTGTGGAAATCTCGCGTACAGACTTCTGACACAAGTGATACCCAATCACCTCACCACGTTCGAAGTCCGTGAGTTCCACGGAGCGTCCCATTCTGCTGTTTCGCGATGTCTAATGACTACTGATGTCGCGGATAATGAGTACCAGGCAGTAGGTGGCAGCACAAGGCACCTAAGGTGAAAAACGTATGTTTGTGGTAGTCTCCGGATACTTTTGATCACATAGTGTGACGTTGACCTCTGACGCATCTGTGTTGTTCCTTGCTGTTGCTTCAGGAGACTCAGAGTCCCGGGTTCGATTGTTGGATGGCAGGGATTTGGAATTTGTTTTGGTAGAGCTGAGGTTCTAGTTTTCAGGGGTGGTGACACTGCCTTGATGATATTAATAATACTGCCGGCGAAGTTTGGGTTATTTCTTTATTTGGTTACGAAGATTCCTATCTGGTCGACCCGCCACCTTCGTCGTCAAAACCACTGTTATTCTTATCACTTTCGAAGTCGCTATTTATGTGTTCCCCCGACTAGCCCTAGAATTGCCTAGATTTCACAGCTTCATTTTTACACTATAAACTTTCTGATTATTTTCTTCTATTTTGTTTCGTCAACCGTCCTCGTGGTTAGTTTGTACCGGAATGTGTCTCGGCGTTTCTTTTCCTTTTTTTCACGCCTTTCGCCAAACTTAGAATTTCCCCCCACCTTTCTTATGTCTCGTTCCGTTTTACTTCAAAGGTATCATGTGATGTATACGCGATCTTTTGATTGGCTATCATTTTTGTTTCATGATTTTATTATTGGCTACCCCCACTTGGCAACTTTCACATCTGCTTCTTACAGCTTATTTTGAGTTTTAAACTCTTCCCACGAATATTCTTAGATCGTAGATAAGGCACGTATACTTTCTGACCCTGCTAAGCTTTGAAACCGTTGTAAACTACACGTCCGAGCCACAGTACAAAAGCGAAACTTCCGGTAGGCTTGTTGTTGCCCATAGCAGCTAGGTACATCTGCTTCGAGGAAAACAAAACTTGTTTTTCTGCCTTTTCATCAAAACCCATTCCTAATATGAATTCAGCACATTTTTGTCGTTATGTTCGATCGTATATTATTATTATTATTATTATTATTATTATTATTATTATTATTATTATTATTATTATTATTATTATTATTATTATTATTATTATTATTATTATTATTATTTCTCCTGGGTCTCGATAACCAGCTTCAAGTGTAACTCAGTGCATAAGTCGTTTACAGAACAGAATGCAATCGGTATGTATGTCGATGCAAAAAACATCCCACCCTGACAGTGAGAGCTGTAGTCGCACTTTTAGCCAATTTTACAAACTTGTATTTTGTAGCATATATCCATTCACCCCTTTGAAAACGCCTCTGAAGTAACGACGTATCACATGCATCGGTTGACAAAACCATTAGAAAACAAAATAGCATATCTACGCAGTGCGACCAATTGGATTTAGGCCGTCAGTCAACGTTGTACAGCCTTGTCAAAAAATGCTACCTATTAGGTAGATAATTTCACTTATGTCGCAAACTATGGCGTATTTCAGATCATACAGTAATTGTAATGACTGATGCTGTTTATTGCTTTGAATTAAAACTACCAAACCGTATAGAAACCCCAGCTAACAAGGTAGCATTGACCTAATGGTATTATCATGGTTGGTTTAACACTGTACCACTTCAGTTCGTGTTAAAATCCTTCGGGTTAAGTTCAAACATTTTATTACCTTTTGTTATATCTCTTTGGGCCTATAATTTGATATTACGATACAAACAACATTTTTGATAGCATTATAAACGTGTACAAAATAGGGTAATCGTCATGTTTTCCATCGCGAAGAAGAAGAACCGCAGAGCCCAAATCATCTACGGGCACACTCATACGTGAAGAATTCAGGCAGATTACACGGCGCATGTTACAGCATGCAAGAAGGTCTCTCCGGCAACGTATACAAATGTGCATTGATGAAGGGGGTCATCATTTTGAACATTTACTTCGTTGATGAAATCCGCGCTCTTTGACAATTTATTATTTTGTTTATCCGTGAACATAGCACATTTACAACTCCTTTGTCAATAGAAGAAGTGAAAGCTAACTATGTAACACGGTTTACAACACCAGATACGGTACAGATTATTAGGGTAAACATGAAACACACTTATGTGATTGTAATTCTTGTCTCTTTGGTTCACAGGAGAGCCAATAACAAAAATAAATAAATAAATTAGTACACTAAAATAAAGAAAATAAGCATAAGGAGAGAAAAAAAGAATCAAAACAATACGATGTTCGTATCAGATTCGTACCTCCGAAACTAACCTTTGCTTTACCACATTCCGGCAGCTAACCCACTCTGCCAGAACTCACGTAGTCTATCACGCTCTTCGGGAAGACATTCTTCTCTCTCCTTGCCAGCATTATATCCATGAAACGCCGTCTTTTTTTAGGCTTTCGCAGCTCTTTGGTTCTCATTCTCATAATGCTAGTTACGTATAGTACCGAATAGAAGGGCAGAACTACAATAACAGTTTGTATAATAACGCTAGTATAAGTCTTTGTACTACTGTATTCTCAGTAATAAACGAGATATTTCGGCTTCAGTTGGAGCCCCATTGACCTCCCTTTGGAGAAAGTAAGTTATAGCATATATCATATTCTCTAAGCGATACCTAAAGATGTTAAGTTCAAGTAACAATCGGTTCGGCCATTCTTGCGCGAAAAAGTAACATACAAATAAATAAAAAGTGGTATTTTTTTTATTTTAGGGTAGCCCGTTATACGTTAACATAAATTATTCAAACAAAATACACAATTAAGAAAAGATTATCGGCTACAGTTTTATTACGTATGTAGATTTGTAAATAGATTTCGACAACTTCACGACAGGCAAAAAATGGAGGAAAAATAGCTAGCAAGAAATTTCTAAATAAATTTCACGAGTTACTTACCAGTATTTTTAAACAACGGAAAGCAGGAATAATTTGCTTTCACTCGGTTTTGCATCTAAAAGAGAACTTATGGTGTGTCGGTTTTTTTTTTCATTGTAATGTAAAATTTCACTTTGTATTTTCCGCTGAATATGCGAAGGTTTTTCGGAGAGACGCTTGACTGAGACAGCGGTCGGGAGGAAGCCGGTAGAGAGCGAGGTAAACAGCGGCATTTTAGTTGCGTCGTTTACCTTCAGTGCTGTGCGGTCCCAAATGTTCCCGATCAATGCTTAGGTAAAGGTGTTTAGCAATAGAATACATGCTTGCGCGGACATGTTATTGGAGTGAATGCGCGTTTTCTTGTACATTTCTGTCGAATTTACTTTTAAACTGCGTGTGCTGTGTGCGCATTAAAAAAATTATTTAGATAATTGAAATTCTTTCTAAAAGAGCCATTGTTCATTCACATACTCCATTTTTCTCCGTATCCACATTCAAAAGCTTTCAGTAATTTTACATCGATTGACCGCCATACACAAATTTCTACCTTTTAAATAGCATCTTCTTTCGCTGTTGGTTTTACTTTCTCTACTACGTAGAGTAAGTAGGGGAAGTATATTGCATTCCACCCAAAACTTCGATACCGAGATTTCACCGGAAATACATGTTTTGAGACTTCCTGAATCCAAAAAATGTATTTTTGGAAACATGTCCGTGTATGTGTGTGTTTGTCTGTGAGCAGCATAACTCAGCTGCTTACTTTAGCAACTTCCAGAGATGCGATACGAAGATTTTCAAGAAAAACTCCCCACCCCAGATTACCCTTTACATGGAACATTTTTCGAAAATTTTAATTTTCTCAAAAACTGCTCTAACGATTTTGTTTAAAATATCATATATTTAAGATACTTTCATGACAAATAAATGCATATCTCGAATTTTCTGGGAAATTCTTCATTGTGAACGACTTTTGCATAACTGGTAAACCATAAGAGACAGACAAAATTAGGTTTGTCCGTAAATACCACATTTCTCTTATCGTCTTCAGTCTACCGTAAAAACATTATTGTAACAACATAGTGGTCATTTTGCGGATTCATTGAAAATCGTCCATGGTTTAAATGTTTTAAGAATAAATGTATTTTGGATATTTTAAATCACACTAGCGAACTTCCAAGACAACAACAATCAATGTTACGTACATATTATTTTCGCACCCGAAAACTGAACTGACACTGAAAGACAAGAGTCCGAGACTTGAAGCTTGAAAAGTGATTTGAGAAGGAAAACATTTCTCAGGTATCAGACGTCGACGGATAGTCTCTACAAGGGGTCTTTCTACTCCAAAAAATCCAGAATTTAGCTTCACCATAGCCCGGTAGCAAGTAGTTTGTGGGAGTACACAGCGCCCATACAGTCCAAACTTGAGTTGGTTGTCATGGCAACCAGACACAGGCAGTGCAGTTCGCATCACAGGGCAGAGAGTAGCCGGAATAACCCTCTATACCTGCTCATGCACATTGCGGCTTTCCCATTTCGTTCGCTTACAACTCATTTTCTTTATTCCCTACTACTGCCGCGACAACACTTCGGAGTGGGCGATTTTCACTCTTACAACAGTGATTCTCGAAAGCACCTAGTTAGAAAACAGTTGAAGTTGTGCCTCATTAGCTTCACCTGAGGAACCACCCCTGCATTATTCTCTTGTTTAGAACACAAGTTATCAAATTCTCCAAGTAGATGCTGAACAAGGCGGCTGAGACAGTAGTATCCCTTTCCTTATTCTACTTCAGATGTATATTTTTCTATCCTCTCTCTCTCTCTCTCTCTCTCTCTCTCTGTCGTCCTCCGTGGTGTAGAGGTTACCATACTAGCCTGTAGTTCCCGAGGACGCGGGTTCAAACCCGGTGAAGGGCAATGGATTTTTCCTTAGGTTTCCTTCTGAAGGGAAGTAAACCCGTGGTCTCGTGTTGTAGATTTACGGCACATAAAATACCTCAAGCCTGATAAATAAGCCTCTCAGCAAAATTACCGGTCTTTCACGCCTAGTATAGAACGGGACGCTAAGGACCACAGTAGTTAAAGAGCGTCCATAAATAAAACTCAATTTTAATCTCTCTCTGTCTCACTCTCTCCTTGTGTGTGTTTGTGGTTAGGGTTGAGATAGTGGAGGAATAAGCTGGATTACTGAAATCGTCGTTACCCTCCTCTCTATATCATCATGTTAAGTGAGACATGAGAGTATTGGACGAGGTTAAAGGCCAGGTGATTCCGGTGATGTTGCTTATCTTATATGAATCATAACAACCTTCATGATGAAAAAAGCTACTTTCCGCCCTTCACAACATTATTTACCACACTTCCGTATTTGTGTTTTCCGATGTCTCGATTACGTGTTGTTCCCGGTTTCGACACTTCTTCTGCGAGCGACCTCGCTACAAGATGCCCGGATCCGACTTAATCTCCGAAGCCATTTACTAGCGCCGAAAATGCGAGAGTGCTTTTTGCTTGCGTATTTTAGCAAGGAACATGACACTTATGTCCGCTACCTTTCCCAGAATCACGTGACATGTGCGTTTTCCTAAATAACTCGCTTCTCTTATTGGCTATTTATTTTCCTACAAAATTCTGGCATTGGTTACTATAACTTTGTTATAGAACAATCTTAGCCTGAGAGTAACTTTCTCTGGACTTTAATTCTCACGATCTTATTTTGGATTCGCGATAAGGCGCGTTCATATAGGCTTGTACATAATACCCGAACTGTTATTGGAATCGCATCCTAAACTCTAATGGGCATTCACTATAAAGAGTGTCCGTTTTCCCAATATTTTTAGTTCCTCCAACACGTATACCTAATAGGTAGAAAAGATATTGAATTCTTGGGTGTTTTAAGGTCCCCTGAATCCAAAAAGTAAACTTTGTCCGTGCGTGTGTATCTGTGAACAGCATAATTCAAAAACGAAAAATCTCATGTGTTACACTCACATGACTTTCTCTACACTTGTACAAACTATTTTTAAAACGCTTATTCTCCATATGCTTCATGTTAATCCATAAGCGGTAGTCAAATACATTAAGAGCTGGTTGCTATGTGGAGCATTCCATTCACTTTGTATGTCCAGGACATAAAAAAGAATGAATAACGAATTCCTATTTGAGAAAAAGTATTGGAAAATTTAAGAGAATAACAAGCAATATCTCGAAAATGGTTCACTCAACAAAAAAAAATGTATATCACATCAATTGTGTATTTTAACGCGATCTACATTTTTTGCGTAGTAAAATTTTGTCTATCACTTATGGTTTACCAGTTATGCAAAACTCGTTCACAATGAAGAATACTTTTGGAGACATTCCCAGAAAATTCGAGATATACATTTCATTTGTCATAAAAATATGATATTTTAATCAAAAACCTTAGAGCCATTTTTGAGAAAATTAAAATTTTCGAAAAATGTTTCATGTAAAGGGTAATCTGGGGTTGGGGGATTTTCTTGAAACCCTTCGTGTCGCATCTCTGGAAGATACTGAACCTAAATACCAAGTTTGGTGTTTATCCGACTGTTCGTTTCTGAGTTATGCTGTACACAGACACACACACGGACATGTTTCCAAAAATGCTTTTTTTGGTTTCAGGGGGTCTCAAAACACGTATTTCCGGTGAAATCTCGGTATCGAATTTTTGGGTGGAATACAATACTTCCCCTACTTAGTATACGTAGTAAAGAATCAACATCACACTTGGTATTTAACAGTTCAGTATGTTCCAAAGATCTAACACGAAGATTTTAAAAAAATCCCCTCACCCCAACTGCCCTTTACATGAAACATTTTCGAAACTTTGTATCTTTTAAAAAATGGCTCTAACGACTTTGATTAAAATTCCCTATATTAAGTATATTTACATGACAAAATGTATATCTTGAATTTTGTGGGAATAGCCTTCATTCGGGGGGGAATGTCGTATAAGCTTGTATAGCTGGTAAACGTTAGGGGATAGACGAAAACGTACTTCACAAAAAATGTAGATCTCTTTAAAACACACAATTTATTTAACATACGTTTTTTGTGGCATAAGCCATTTCTGAGATATCCGTTATTAAAAGTTCGAATTCTTCATTACTTGGTCATTCTTTTAAGTCCTTTCAATATTCAATTGTTTCTCGCGATTGCATGAAAATAGCATGGAATTTTAAGGCCATCGTATAGCTTCCAGTTCTTAAACATTTGACTATCGCTGTTCTCTTTGCATCTATAACGAAATGTGTAATGTAGCTATTTCTCCGAAGGTTTATTTGGATAAAAACGTAGTAGGTAGAAAAATAAGGTTTAGTAAGAATAGTTTGTTTCCCCACTTATAAAAATAGAGGGTAGAGAATGTCGTGTGAATGTATCAGTTTTTAAGTTTAAGTTTAATTTCATTAATTGATCTAATAGTGGTTGAAACTATGAAGCCCGGGACTTAAAGTACTTACAACATTGTAAGTCGCCATTGGGGTATGTCAGCTCAATATAATTTGAGATCTCTTTGTGGTTTACCGGGACAAATGCGAATCGTTTGGAGAATTTAATGTCGCGCCTGCATGTTGACATGGTAGCTCAGTGATTAGAGCAACTGGACGAAGATCGGCAGATCTGTAGTTCAAATCCCGGCTATGGCATTGAATTTTTCAGTCATGTGATACTATACCTTTCCAATCCTGTCCTTGTGTGGAAGAACAATTGATTCCATTATGTAATTATCTTTCTTTTAAATATTCGTACTCATAAATGTAAATCAATAAAGACTCAATACGAATGCGAATCTTCCAAACGCGCGAAAATAGCTACCACTGCGGTATTTTAGAATTTACGAGCTTTGTTTTTTCTGGAAAAAATGCTCCGTCAGCAAGTGCCGGTAGTAATAGCGTAGTCATTTGCGTGGTCGGCTGTGGTGCTAGGCTCAAGCCCCGTACAAGCGTTTAAACATTTTTTTAAATATGAATGGCGTACGTTTAGAGTGAACCCAATTCCAATTTCTAGCGTTTCTTTCAAGGTTTACGGAGGTATTCACAGGGAATGTTTAGTCGTCCTCCGTGGTGTAGTGGTTATCATGCTAGCCTCTAGTTCCCGAGGTCGCGGGTTCAAACCGGATATTTTCGGGGGTAAAAACACTTAGTATAGTTTCCTTCGGAAGGGAAGTACAGCCGGTGGTCGTAGATTTACGGCACGTAAAAGAACCTCAAGCCTGATAAAGAGCCATCTGAGCAAAATTACCGATCTTTCATGCTCAATATAGAATGGGACGCTAAGGACCACAGCAGTTAAAGAGCGTACGTAAATAAAACTCAATTTATTTACAGGGAATGTTTAGACAAGCATGGCCAGATTATCTGCAAGTGCCAGCAACTCCGGGAGGTTTTATCAGTGGTGTACTGGCTCGTTGATCTTGATCTATTGCAAACAACCGCTTAACACTCCTTTGAAACCCCTGAATGGTAAAGGTAAAGGTACTGACGAGCGGAAGGACCCGCAACCGGGTCAGAGCACCGCAAGTGGACGTATCGGCCCTTTTTGCTTCTATCGTGACCCCTGAGAGGGAGTGATGAGGGAAGACCAAGGTCAACCAGACCCGGATGCACGCATGGACGGGGTATCTAACGTTTCAAGATCGAACGCATCCACAAGCCTCCTCACCCCTGGCGGACTCGGAGGCGGGTTCTACAGCCCTGAAACAGATGACAGGGTAGAAATAGACGGGTACAGGAAAGTGCGTTAGAAGAGGAATCACTCCAGCATTCGCCTAACGACCCGGGGAAACCATAAAAAACCAACAGAACAGAGTAGGCGGTCGCCGGGCATCGAACACGGGACCTACCGAATGCCAGTCGCACACGTTACTTCAGCGCCACCTCGCTCCGTTGTAACCCCTGAAATTTTGTCAGATGAATTCTTTAATAACGGCATATGCTTATAGATAGGCGGTTGACAAAGCGTCGAGCTTTTTCCTTTATAACTTACACTCATTCTGTTGTTAAGTTTTAAAATTCAACCGCTCCTTCCTGTTTAGCAAAACAAAGGAATATTTTAAAGTCAGATTTGACCCTTACGTCCCTCATCGTAATTCTAGAAAGTGGATGTTCCATCTCAAATGCGATGCTAACGGAATTCCGTACCCTTGGCACACAGACTTATGGCGTCACAGTTTCCGGTTCGCGTTTTTATCAAGTAAATGTCATTGAAACGATTTCTCCTGTCTTCACTCGCTTACAAATTAACTGCCTGTGTTTACGAATGAACAGGAAGTTAAGCTTTAAGCGTCTCTCTGCTTTATATCGAACTTTGGTTACTTTCCAAGAAAGATGTGTAGAGGTTGCCAGATCTGATCATAAATGCCCACCACGGGCGCTAGTGACGCACGCCTCTCAACACAGGGAGCATGGGAAAGTGCACGAGATAGCGATAATACCGTGCGGGTTTTAACGCGTAGCTTCTCTCCTTAGGGGAAGATGTGGTACAAGGGCAGAGTGAAACACTCAGTTTGTACTTTCTCTACGGCAGAGACAGCATTATATTTCAACCAACATTTCCATATCGAGATCTCACTGAAAGGTTACGTTTTGAGGTATCAAATTTATTACTTTCTCTATTACGTATAGTAAGAGAAGTATTGCATTCCACCCAATAATTCGATACCGAGATTTCACCGGAAATATATGTTTTGAGACCCCCTGAATCCAAAAAAAACATTTTTGGAAACATGTCCGTGTGTGTGTCAGTGTGTCTGAACAGCATAACTCAAACGAACATCGGATAAACACCAAACTTGGTATTTAGGTTCAGTATCTTCCAGAGATGCGACACAAAGATTTTCAAGAAAATCCCCCCACCCCAGGTTACCCTTTACATGGAACATTTTTCAAAAATTTTAATTTTCTCAAAAATGGCTCTAACGATTTTGATTAAAATATCATATGTTTAAGATATTTTCATGACAAATAAAATGTATATTTCGAATTTTCTGGGAATGTCTCCAAAGTATTCTTCATTGTGAACGACTTTTGCATAACTGTGAAGTAGAATATTTGTTGGAAGTTGGGAGATGCTTCATGTTTATCTGCCCCACATATGGGAGCCAATTTGTCGCGGTCACTTCGTGTTATCTTATTGCTGGGCGCCTGTTATTATCTTACTATTTTGAATGTTGGGTTCTTTGTCCTCCGGCTAGCTATTATTACTACACAGTCGAGCATATCTCTTGAACAGGGTGTGTAAACGGAAAGGATTTGTTACTGAAAGATAACACTTATAAAAGAATTTGTTTTTACACTTTTATTACCGTCACAATTAGTTAATTTCACATACTGACTCTTAATACACGCCAGACTGAAACTGTTATATTTTCTAATATCACTATAATCACTTATTTGCTGCACATTATTAATTCGCGTATTTCCCATTTATAGCTAACTTTATGACGCGAGAGATTTTGTAGAATTGCGCGACGTATAATGCGTGAACGATTCTCTTAAACTGTGCGACGTATAACCTTTGTATGATTCTGTTGGACTGAACGACGTATTACCCGCGAATACTTCTGTTGGACTGAACGACGTTTGCCTTGTGAATTATTCTGTCAAACTGCGCGTTACCCGTTTCTGGCACGGAATTTATACTCCCTCCCCCCAATATGCCTAAACATTATAACTATTGGTTAATAAAACGCGCCAATATTAGCGTCTATATTTATATCCAATCACAATTACGAACACATATGCTCTAGGGAAGAAATTCCCTCCATTTCTACAGAAAAGCGCGCTAATCTGACGTCATTTGCTTGCCTCTTCTAATTAATAAACAACTAACCCCCTCGCTTACTGTTGCCCGCTCTTATTGCCAGTTTCAGTGAGGCCGTGTAAACTTATTTCCTAACAATGCTTATAATTAACAAACATCTCAAATCAATGTCAAACAATAATGCTTATTTACACTATAATCACTCTGGCATTTACAGTGTTGTGATATAAAATACTGCGCCAACTGGTAAACCATAAGAGATAGACAAAATTTTACTACACAAAAAATGTAGATCGTGTTAAAATACACAATTTATGTAATATTCATTTTTTTTCTTGTGTGAACGATTTAAGATATATTGCTTGTTATTTGCTTAAAATTTCCAATTCTTATAGTTTTTCTCAAATTCGTTATTCATTTGTTTTTGTCCTGGACATACAAAGAGAATGGAATGCGCCACATAGCAACCAGCTCTTAAAATATTTGACTATCGCTTAAAACCTACCATATTCCCCGCGTCGTATGCGGAGGCTGTTCGGTGGTCGTCGCCATTGTAGCTGTCTCAGTCGGTTGGTTGCTCCGGGGGTACAGGGGGCACTGAGCCTGCCCTGTGTAGTGGGTGTGCCCGGAGCAGGTGGCTCAGAATCGGCGACGTCGGCGAAGGTCGAGGGCGGTGCAGTTTGCTGTGAGGCAACTGCCCCGCAGTAATGGCACCGAGGTGCAGCGATGCATGCCTCCGATGTGTGACCGAAGACACAACAGCGGCGGTAGGGTACCGGACGTTGACACCTGCGCAAACACTGCCCAAACAGAGGCAGGCTTGACCCCAAGGTCGCCTGAGCCCGAATTTCAGAGCGCCAGTGGTGTCTTGCAGCATCCAGCACGAAGTGTACTGGAAGGTCCCTCGGCATTCCACAGATGACAACACTGTGGCGGCCATCTGCCGGGGGGGTGCGTCGGCGGTGACATCGGACTCACCAGTGGAGGTAAGCCGGCGGCAGTCGGTGGTGTCGTACAGTCCTGAGAAACAGAGCTGGAGGCAAGTTGTGGTGCTAGAGGTTCAGGCTCCGGCGTTGTAATACTGCGACCGGGCGAAGCAGCGGCAGAAGCGTAGCTACGCCCGGTCAACGGTGGCGGTGAAACAGCCTTCCCGACGGATGCCGGTGAAGCTGCCGGCGAGTCGGCGGTGCCTGCGGCCGGAGTAGGCTAGAGAGTGCTAGGTTTCTCACTCCATGGAGGAAGGTGGAGACTTCAGGAAAATTGCCCTGGACTTCGCATACTGTTTGAGAGAACACGCAATAAAGAAGAGAGAACTTGTAGAACTTGGAGAGGGTTGGCGCGCCGTCCCTGCTCGCAAGCGCCCTCTCCGTGGTAGCGGCGGCGACAGTGACACCGACGCAGAGCGTCCCCGGCCCACAACCGGGAAAAAGAAGAACAAAACCCGTCACCTCAAACAACCGCCGCTACACACCAGCAACAAGTTCGCCGCCCTCTCTGGCAGCGAGGACCTCAGCGACGAGGAGACGGAAGACGGCGACACCTCAAGTGCAGCCCCCCGCCCCCCTCCAACTCAGCCAAAGACCCAGCGGCCGGCACGCAGACAGCCGCCGCCACAAAACCCAAAACCATCCACCTCCAAATCCTTGCCTACCTGATCACCGCACACAGCCACACAACAACCACCCCAACAGCCAACAGAAAACCAGAAGCCGCCGAGGATCATCATCCCCGACGGCCGCCATGCTACCAAAGTTCTTCACCTCCTCCGGAACTCGCTCCCGGCTCAACATTTTAAACTACAAACCACCCGAGACTGCCTGAAGCTCTTCCTCCAGAGAAAACAGGATGTAGCAGAAACGATGCAACGCCTGAAGGACGCCGGCGTGGAGCACTATAGCTTCACCCCCCGTGGAGACCAACCCCTTCGCTTCGTGGTGAAGCGGCTCCCTGTGGACCTCGAGGAGGATTTCATCAGAGAGGACCTCGAGGCGAAGGGCTACACCGGCGTCCAGGTCCCGCAAATGCAGTCCCGTGGGCGGCCTCTGCCCAACTTCCAAATTTCACTCCAACGGACCACCGACAACCAGAAACTACTGCAAGAACGTGAGGTATGTCACATGATGGTTACCGTGGAGGTCTTAAAGACAAACCAGCACATCACCCAGTGTTACAACTGCCAACAGTTAGGGCACACATTCAGAATGTGCCATATGATCTCCCGGTGCGTCCTCTGCGGTGGCCTCCACCGCTTAGCTGACTGCCCCAAAAAGGCCACGCAGGACGTTCAACCCCACTGTGCAAACTGTGGGGAGACGCATCCTGCAAGCTATCGCGGTTGTGAGACGTTTCGAAACGAACGCCACCGCCGCCAACTGGCATCTATGGCCAGGAGCCCCCCAGGTGCTCAGCCAGGGCCACGCCCCATTCTCAACCCGGCTCTGGTCAAAGACGGCGTCTCTTTTGCAGGCGCCGCCAAGGGGCAAAAGGCACCCGTGCCACCACCAAGTGGTCCCCCCTCTACTAGCCCCCCCTCCCAGGCGCCCTCCGGTGACCTGGGTGGACTAAAAGACCTCATAGACCTTTTTAAATCTTTCAATCTCCCGGCACTTTTGCCGAAGGTGCAGCCTTTTATTGCTAAGTTTAAAAGCTGCACTAGCACCTGGGATAAATTAGAAGCCGTGATATGCCTCCTCTCAACAATTTTCGACTAAATGGCCACTGTAAGGGGAGGCATAACATTAACTCGCGCGCTCCTGTGGAATGCCGACGGCATCTACCGGCAGCAGCACGAACTTGAAAACTACCTGCGGCGTAACAAAATTGATGTCGCATTTATTTGCGAAACAAAATTAAAACAGGAGTACACTTTTAAGCTCCGGGGTTACCAAATTTTTCGGAATGACAGATTTGGCCGACAGGGGGGTGGCACCGCCATATTGTTAAAAAACTCAGTTGCTCATGCTCCTGTTACGCTGCCAGCTCTGGCAGCGCTAGAGTGTACGGCTCTTAAAACTCGTATCAATAACACAACGGTGATGTTGGTAGCGCTCTACAGGCCCCCTGACTCCCCATATTTTTTACCAGACCTCGAGCAAATCCTCAATTTAGAGGAGCACGTTATAATTGCAGGAGATTTCAACGCTCGGCACCCATGGTGGCATTCTCGCCGAGCAAACGCGGCTGGAAATCTCCTGGTTGAACTTATAACTGAAAATGACGATATTGAGGTTCATTTCCCCCCAGAACCCACATTTTGGCATAGATCAGGACACTGGGACCCTGAAATTTTGGACTTCGTGCTGACAAAAAATGCGGCTCTTTCACAAAATTTTACAGTGTATCACAGCTTAGACTCTGACCATTTACCTGTGCATTTTGGAATCTGCGGCGCAGTCACGGCCGGTTGGAGCGGCCCGCCGCGGAGAGCAGAGACAAACTGGCCAAACTTCACGTCGGACATGCACAGGATGGCTCAGCCTAAGCTGTCATACTACAGCGAGGCAGACATCGATGCCGCCATTGAAAACTTCACTGCCTCGCTACGCACGGCCAAAAGAAACGCTACCACGTACACCACAAGTCCACCAAGTTTTTGCACGCACCCGGAGGTGGAGCAGCTCATTGCCCGGAGGCGGCGCCTGACGAGACTTTGGCGGCTTACCCGCCAGCCCGAATACAAAGTTGCAGCAAAATGGCTACGCAACATCATTCGGCAACAAATTCAACTGAACAAAATAGAACAGTGGGAAAATAAAATGTTAAGTACCACACATTCGGACAATTCTCTATGGAAATTACTAAGGGCATTCAAGGTCTCCTCTAGCGTCAACTCCGGCACTGAGGCGCTTCACACTCCCCTCGGCCTGCACTTCTCCGGTGAGGAGAAAGCCGAGGTTTTCGCCGACTGTCTCCAAGACAGATTTTCAGAAAATGCTACGACGAACCCCGCACAAGAACGGGAGGTTCTGACATGGGTACAAAATTGGGTGGCGCAGAAGCATGAGCAACAACTGCCTATCATAACGCCGCTGGAAGTGTACAAGCTAATTAGGCATTTGCCTAATGGAAAAGCCGCCGGCCCGGACAGGGTGACTAATGAGGAACTCAAGCATCTCCCGAGAAAAGCCCTGGTGCAGCTCACAAAGATTTTCAACGCCTGTTTGAGGCATAATTACTTCCCCACCACTTGGAAACGAGCCAAGGTAATAATGCTCCCGAAGCAAGGGAAAAGCACCAGGCAACCACAAAATTACCGCCCCATTAGTCTCCTGTCTGCTGTTGGAAAACTGCTCGAAAAACTTATACTTTGTCGACTTCAAAAACAAGTTTCGGAAATACATGAATTATCAAAATCTCAGTTTGGCTTTAGAAAAGGTCACTCCACAGAATTGCAGCTATTACGCTTTGCGGATGACGTCACTGAGCAGTTCAACAATGATGCTTCAACGTTGGCGCTATTTTTGGACGTAGAAGCCGCATTCGACCGGTGCTGGCACAATGGCCTACTTTATAAATTGCACCACAATTTTCCCGGCCTTCAAAATTTCATGTACCTCATTCAGAGCTTTTTAGAAAACCGGCGCTTCTACGTCCAAGTGGGCCGCTCCTCTTCTCGGGAGCGAGTTATGCGGGCTGGCGTCCCTCAAGGGGCTATAATGTCCCCCTTTCTATACACATTATTCACCAATGACTTTCCCGTGGACGCCAGATGCAAAATCGCAATGTATGCTGACGACACTGCAATCTACAATCACCACAAAAATCCTCGTTTCGGCCTGTTAGAAATGCAGCGGTATATTGACCGCTTCCTCTCGTGGCTCCACGATTGGAAGATAGAAATTAATGCAAACAAATGCCAGCTGATTTATTTTTCACGTAAGCTGCGCCTTCCGGCCATGGACCTAACGGTCGGTGGTCAAAGATTGCACTGTCGCCAGCAAGTCAAATACCTTGGCGTCACCTTGGACCGAACATTGCGGTGGACTGCCCACCTAAAAGATAGCGCCAACAAAGGGCGGCAGCGGTTAAAGTTATGCGCCCCCGTCTTCCGCAGCAAACAGCTGAACTTGAAATCCAAACTTATTCTGTACAAATCCTTCATTCTGTCGGTGGTTCTCTACGCATGCGTGGCCTGGGCAAATGCATCTGCATCTGCAAAAAGGCACGTTGAAATCCTTCAAAACCTCTCCCTCCGAAAAATCCTTCGTGTTCCTCTCCTCACATCCAACCGAACCATCCTCCGTGAAACAAACATGTCCTCCATCCCTGATGCCATTACCAAACGTGCCTCGTCGGTATGGGCGCGCATACGGGGACACCAGAACCCCTTAATCTCCAACATTGGCAGAGGCGAGCCGAAACACAGAAAGCACAGCCGTATCAAAATGTTTTAGCGGCAACACGGCTCGCCATTAAGCGCGCCCATCACACCAGGCCCCAGGCCACCCCAACTACTGCAGAGGCCGTCACTACGCAACAACCATCCCGCTACAAGCTGCCGCACAGCAAAACGGCGGACTGTAAATATTGTGTAAATAGTGCTTTTGTGTTGTGTAATTAGTGTAAATATCTCGTGTGATAGTGTTTAGTTTTAGTCCTGGGACGTGCTTCGCATGGCCAGATGTGTGTATGTGTGTGAGAGCGTGTGTGTGTGTGTACATATGTACATAATGAAAAAGAATGTGTTTCAAAACAAATTTAAGAAAACAAAAACTGATAAACACTACAAACTAAAACTGTTCTCGGTGGCCTAATGCTGGCCACCGCATGGGTTTTTTCTTTCCTACAAGTAAACATAGTATAATGCTAACACGCAAACTGTAAAAAACATGTAAACATAAGCCTGTTAGCCGGGCCTAATGTACCGGCACCAGGTAATTTCCTCAATAAATAACCTCTCCTAACCTAACCAGTGGTAGCCGGGGAAGCAGCGGTGGATCCTTCAGCGGCTTGGCGTTTCCTTCTCTTCCCCATTTCGGCGATCTCGGCGAAGCGTAGAGATGTTACCTCTGCGGAGCCCGGAAGCGAAGTCTGGGCACATAGGAATCATACACGAGGACCCTATGTGTTAAAGTATACAGACTTTTTCGACAGAACCGCACTAACACACTATAGCACTGAAACACACGGTCTCACAACATAACTTCTGTACACCACAGACTTTCCATCAACTGATTACGGGCACATGGAGAGGAGCGAGAGTGAAGGGGGAATAAGGCGGTTAGAAACAGCATGAAAAGTAAAGATACATATCACGGAGGGGGCCCTGGAACCGGAGCAGGCCAGTCGCGCATTGTGCTTCCAACGTGATCCCTGGAGCGGAGCCCCACGCTGAGGAGAGACGTAACTGAGCGGTACCGCAGGGAGAAACCTTTGCAGAGAGCAAGCCACCGCCCAGCCACAACATGCGGAGAACCGTTGCCTGGTCCTACAACCGTAAAGCAAATGACAAGGAAGTTGATAGGCTCAGGAAGTGAGAGGAAACATAACTAAAGCAAACATTATAAAGCGTTAATGTTACATTTTCCAACATTTCAATTTTAAAGTTACTAAAATTAAATATTCCAATTCAAGTTTAATTTGTGTCTTCATTAGTAGTACGATGCACGCCCTAAAGATCTCTATACATAATCTCATGCTCATTGTGAATTATTAGCAGCCGAGGATCCGAGAAGAAGAATGTACTTGAAATGGAGCAACTAAATTAGAAGACACACCCTCGTATCTTACGACTCAACAGTTAATTACACATATATTAATTCGAGTCGAGCAACTATGTGTTCTAGTATCATTCACCATTAAAGCTGTATAATTAAAAATACATCAAAGATTGCTATATCGACGAATAGTAAACAGCATAATAATCGACGAGAGGGATACCGACGCAAACCTTATATTTTCATGCTATTCTACCGTTTCCTTAATGCCAGTTTTCTTGTTGCCGTATACTAACGGCAATAACTTAACCTTTTTCTCCATGTTACTGATAAACAGCTGTCATTCATTTTAACCGTACATGTAAATACTTCTTCACCCCTTGCCAAATTATATTATAATTATTTTGGTTTTGCCTTGTGTACCAATCGCAGCGAAACTCGTTCATATAGGTGGTATCCTAATTACCCCTTCATTTCGCATAGATTATAAAATCGTTCTTTAGTTAGTCTGTATGTTTCTATATGGTTTTTCAGGCTAGTCATATAGAGAACTGATACTGGCTGGGTGGAGTCAAAACTTGATTATCTGAAGATGAAAACCTTGCCGAGGGAGAAACACTATGGCGATCTAGGGGAATGGGCCACTTTTATGCGCGACAGTGTACTCTTCCCGACTGTCTAGTACCCTAAATTAAATTATGTAGTAAAATACAGCGCCCATTGTCAAAACTATTCAGGTATATCGAAAATAAATATCTCTGCTAACAGAATCCGTCACATAGTGGTTAAACTCTGTTTAGACAAAAACCAAACTTTTTGCTGGGCACTTTGAGCTCAGAAGTGGAAGACTATTTCTGTGTCCCATTAATTCCAGATAGAGCATCTTTGTCAAATACATAATTAAAATACTTTCTATCTTCACCAAACATGAAAACAAAAATAATTTTCCGCTTTAGGTTAACTTTTTCAATTCTAAACATCAAATGGAGAAGGTTATTTTTAAATGAATGACTTTATGAACGTTAAGAAAATGTTGTGAACATTTTTGCTTTCTCTACTACGTATAGTAAGTAGGGGAAGTATTGTATTCCACCCAAAAATTCGATACCGAGATTTCACCGGAAATACATGTTTTGAGACCTCCTGAATCCAAAAAAAGCATTTTTGGAAACATGTCCGTGTGTGTGTCTGTGTGTCTGTGTCCGTGTGTCTGTGTGTCTGTGTGTCTGTGAACAGCATAACTTAGAACGAACAGTCGGATAAACACCAAACTTGGTATTTAGGTTCAGTATCTTCCAAAGATGCGACACGAAGGTTTTCAAGAAAATCCCCCCACCCCAGATTACCCTTTACATGGAACATTTTTCGAAAATTTTAATTTTCTCAAAAACGGCTCTAACGATTTTGATTAAAATATCACATTTTTAAGATATTTTCATAACAAATGAAATGTATATCTTGAATTTTCTGGGAATGTCTCCAAAAGTATTCTTCATTGTGAACGACTTTTGCATAACTGGTAAACCAGAAGAGATAGACAAAATTTTACTACACAAAAAATGTAGATCGCGTTAAAATACACAATTTATGTCATATACATTTTTTTTGTTGAGTGAACCATTTTCGAAATATTGCTTGTTATTCCCTTAAATTTTCCAAGCCATATTCCCCTTGCATCTACAACAAAATTATCAATAAGATTAACATCTCGATTAACATAAAGCATATGGAGAATAAGCGTTTGTAAAAATAGGTTGTACAAGAGTAGAGAATGCCATGTGAGTGTAACACATCAGATTTTTATAGTAATAAATAATAAACAATTTAATAAACAATCGTTCGTATGATGTGAATCTTCTTCTTTTACGTTTTCTTATGAGCTGGCTTCACTTCGCAGCTCGCAGAACTGAGCTTGATGCAATACTGCAATATTCACAAAAATAAACAGCTCCTCTCGTCTGTGCTTACCCGCATATAATTTCTCAGCCTCTCTCTACAATATTCCGTTTCATGACCTTCAGCCTCTCCAACATTTACACTCTAGAGTGCGCAGCGATCTGCTCGGTTTACAAGACGATTGAGAAGTGGCAAGCACCACAGCTGCTTCGGACCGATTTCACAGTTTAAGCTTCGAATCGGGCTTAAGCTGAAGTTTTACAGTACGTAGTTCAAGGGATAGCCTATCTTATACGTGTATTGGCTTAAACCGCACTGAACTGTGGTTTAAGCTAACGAGTTGCCATGTTATCTGAAAAAGACAATATTAGTGATGAGAAAATGCAAATTATAGATGATGTCTCATAAGTAATTTGGGTTTTTAAGCACAACTTTATTTCAAATGTGTTGTTACAGGAAATGATTTTAATCTTCAAAGAAAGGAGCATTAGATTCTATAGTCCTGAGCCACCTTTCAGCTAGGTATGTTATTCTGCAACGGTACCAGTTTTTGGTTTTTGATGCGAAAAATTTGTTGATAATCATTTCAACTGCTTCAAAGTTTTCAAACTTTCTTCCACGTAGGAAATAGGCCATGGATATAAAGAGATGGTAATCTGATGGCGCAAGATCAGGGCTATATGCTGGACGTGGTAGCAGTTCGATTCCTTCCATTTTCTGAAGTTTGTCCATTGTTCTTTGAGCTCTATGAGGTCTCACATTGTCCTGCTGTAACAGAACTCTGGTTTGTATTGACTAATGACGGGTACCTCTGCCTCAAAACTTGATGAACTCTTTCCAATTGTTGAGAATAAAGATCCGCACGTCGATTTGGAACAAATTCCCAGTGAATCACACTTACAAAATTCCACCAAACATATATCGTTATTTTGGGGCGAAAGCGACTTATTAAAACGACGTTTGCAGGCTGACGGGTAACGAGCCGCTGTGTCGATGTGTTAAGGTTGCGGTAATACACACACCTTTCATCCAATGTGACAATTCTCCTGATAAACCTATCATCCCAGGGATTAGCGATAAGCTGACTACAGATATCCACCCTATGTTGAGCTTGATCTGGTGTCAATTCATGTGGTACAAATGTACTGCTTCTGGACAATTTTTAAGTGTCTTAATACGGCGATGTATGGTATCTTTTGAAGCACCCAGTTCTTCTGATAACCTCCGAGTGCTTGTTTGTGGATTTTTTTTTCGAAAACTCTGCGTGAATTGTCCATAATTTGGGTCTTTCAGAACGTTTTAAGTTGTTAATGTTTTCGTCTCTATTATTGGAACACTGGAACCATTGTTGTGCTGCACGCTCACTAACGACACCTTCACCTTCGACTCCACATATTCTTCGAGGCGCGGCAATAGTTTTACAATCCTGTTTTGTAGCGGGAACTATGATACATCGGGAATATGAATGTAATAGGAAATAAGCTGAGTATTGTAACATATATGTAAACTGTGAAGCTAGCTAGCCGTGAGAAGAGAAACAGGCAGGTAGAAAGGGGGGTTAGATCCGACAACCTGGCTACAGCAGTCACAGGAACTGAGAGAGATAGCGATAAGATAGAAAGAGAGGGAGAGAGATTTTGACAAGACTTCAGATTTGGAGGCAAATAGCACGCTTAGGGGAGAGCCAATAACAGATAGGGTTTAAAAATAACTAGGCGAACTTAGCGTCTCCTTAAGCGAGTATAAAAGCGCGCACGTGCAAAGCTCTACGCCTATATCAGGCGATCATCCCGCCCCTGATTCTGTACGGCTGCGAGGTCTGGAAATCGGCGGCAGCGACCACCATCCGCAGGCTGCAAACCGTTCAGAGCAGGGCGCTTCGGATGATCTATGATACCGGGCGTAGATTCCCGTCACATATCCTACACACCCATTACGGTCTCCCATACATCGTGGACGTGGTGCGGGAGAGAACCGTACCATGTACACGAAACTCACCTACCACACCAACCAACTGGTGAACTCTTTGGGCCGCTACGACCACAAGGCGCCAAGGCGGAGAAAGAGTTACCGGTTGCCGAAGGACGGCTGAGGTCTGCCAATCCCTCATTCCACAAACTTCCCCAAGTTAAGCAGCATTGGGCCCGGTCGCTAGCTGGATGAGTGATCACCTAGCAGTGACCCGCCCTGCCACCAACTTGAGTACCCCCACCCCATTACCTAGCATTCCCATCTTGCTTTGCTGCCATGCCGGCCTGCTTAACTTGACGAACCCCACAAGCGGTCGCCCAAGCTAAGCAGCATTGGGCTTGGTCACCACATGGTCGCCAGTCCGCCCATGAGGGAACACCGAGACCCAGCCAATGGTAGCGCAGAAAGCTAAACCCCGCCCAAGACAGATTGACAGAAGATCAAAAGTTCTTTTAACCTTCTTTATCGCACAGGTAAAGCCGCACACGCGGCTAGGTACTGTGGCGATCACATTCCGCCCAGGTGAACCTGGCGACCTGTTCTCGATTGCGATTGCTGGAAAACGCTCAGTTCAACAGAATCATTCACGAGTTACACGTCGCGCAGTTCAACAGAAGCATTCACGAAGTACACGTTACGCAATTCTACAGAATCTCTCGCGTCGTAAAGTTAGTCCCAAAATGTGAAATACGCGAATTAATAATGCGTAGCAAATAAGTGATTATAGTTACATTCGAAAATATAACAGTTTCAGTCAGGCGTGCATCAAGAGTAATTATGTGAAATTAATAAGGTGTGACGGCAATAAAAGTGTAAAAACAAATTCTTTTATCAGTGTTATCTTTTAGTAACAACTCCTTTCCGTTTACACACCCTGTTCAAGAGATTTGCTCGACTGAGTAATAATAGCTAGCCGGAGGACAAAGAACACAAAATTCAAAATAGTAAAGCAATAACAGGCGCGCAGTAAATAAGATAACACGACAGTTACTGCGACAGCTTTCAAACCATTTGTGGAACGATCAGAAGAACTCTAGGGAGAAAAACTAGAGAAGAAACACAAATTAAGTTCTATAAGATTAATGGTTTTACATTCTATATTGTATGGTTCCGAGTCGTGGACTATAACAAAAAGAGAGAGATCACGCATTCATTCCGCCGAAATTAAATGTCTGGGATATGTAAGGGATGCACTAGAGCTGACAAAATAAGAAATGAATGAATAAGATCAGATTTGAGTATTGTATCAGTAAACTATAAGATTCATGAATTAACAAGAAATTGGAAGGAACATGTTGATAGAATCGCAGATGGTAGAATACCAAAAAATCTGATGTGTTACACTCGCATGACTTTCTCTACTCTTGTACAACCTATTTTTACAAACGCTTATTCTCCATATGCTTCATGTTAATCGAGATATCGAGATGTTAATCTTATTGCTAATTTTGTTGTAGATGCAAGGGGAATTGGCTTTAAGCGTATAAGAGCTGGTTGCTATGTGGAGTATTCTATTCTCTTTGCATTAACAGGACAAAATAAATGAATAACGAATTTGAGAAAAAGTAAAGGGAATACCAAGCAATATCTCGAAAACGGTTCAATCAACAAAAAAAAATGTATAAGACATAAATTGTGTTTTTAACGCGATCTACATTTTCTGTGTAGTAAAATTTTGTCTATCTCTTATGGTTTACCAGTTATGCAAAAGTCGTTCACAATGAAGAATACTTTTGGAGACATTACAAAAAATTCAAGATATACTTTTATATTCTCCTAAAAATATCTTAAACATATTATATTTTAATGAAAATCGTTAGAGTCATTTTGAGAAAATTAAAATTTTCGAAAAATGTTCCCTCTAAAGGGTTATCTGGGGTTGGGGGATTTTCTTAAAAACCTTCCTGTCGCATCTCTGGAAGATACTGAACCTAAATACCAAGTTTGGTGTTTATGCGACTGTTCGTTTCTGAGTTATGCTGTTCACAGACAGACACACACACACACACACAGACACACAGACACACACATGGACATGTTTCCAAAAATGCTTTTCTTACATTCAGGGGGTCTCAAAACATGTATTTCCCGTGAAATCTCGGTATCGAATTTTTGGGTGGAGTACAATACTTCCCCTACTTACTATACGTTTTAGAGAAAGTAATAAAAGAAATCAGATTTGTTGCACTCACATGACTTTCTCTACTCTTATACAAACTATTTTTACAAACGTTTATTCTCCGTCTACTTCATGTTAATCGAAATAAACATTAGTAGAAACTATCTTATTGCTAATTTTCTTGTACATAAAAAGACAAATAACGAATTCCCATTTCAGAAAAACTATAAGTATTGGAAAATTCAAACAAACAACAAGGAATGTCTCGAAAATTGTTTACTCTACAAAAAAACGTATATAACAAAAATTGTGTGTTTGAACCAAGATTTGCGATACCAAACTAAAATACCAACTTTGGTATTTATCCGAATTTTCGTTTTTGAGATATGCTGTTCACAGACGGAAATGCACACGGACCTTTTTCTAAAAAGGCTTTTTTTAATCCAGGGCACATCAAAACATGTATTTGCGGTGAAATCTCGGTATCGAATTTTGGGTGGAATGCAATATTTCCCCTACTTACTATGCTACACTACTTTCCTAGCATCGTGAGAAACAACTGAATTCGACAGCACTTTAAAAATGGCAGTGTTGAAAATTCGAACCAATAACAATGAATATCTCGGAAATGGCTAATGTCATAAAACATTTGAAATAAATGTGCGTTTCAAAGAGATCTACATTTTTGTGTAGAGCTCTTTTATTTATCTCAGTTTACTAGTTATACTAAATGCCTTCCGAACTAAGACTTAGATTTTATTTGTCGTGCAAATATCTTAAACATATAGAATTTTAATCCAAATTGTTAGAGCTATTTTTGAAAAATTAAAAAATAACACTTTTTCCATTTAAAGGGTAAGCTTTGGGAGGGGTATATTCTTGAAAATTTTGGGTCATATTTTTGCAGGATATGAAGTTTAAATACCAAGTTAGATGTTTACGAACATTTCGTTTTTACTTTCCTGAGTACGTAAAGTAATTGGGGAAAGTACTGCTTTCCACTCAAAAATTGGATATCGAGATTTCACTGGAAGTACAAGTTTTGATGCCCATTGAATCAAAAAAAAAAATATGTGTTACACTCACATGACTTTCTCTACTCTTGTACAAATTATTTTTACAAACGCTTATTCTCCATATGCTTCATGTTAATCGAGATATCGAGATGTCAATTTTATTGCTAATTCTCATGTAGATGCAAGGGGAATATAGTAGGTTGTAAGCGATAGTCAAATCTTTTAAGAGCTGGTTGCTATGTGGCGCATTCCATTCTCTTTGCATGTCCAGGACATAAAAAAAATGAATAACGAACTTGGGAAAGAGTAGTATTGGAAAATATAAGGGAATAACAAGCAATATCTCGAAAATGGTTCACTCAACAAAAAAAATGTATATGACCTAAATTGTATATTTTAACGCGATCTACATTTTTGTGTAGTAAAATTTTGTCTATCTCTTATGGTTTATTAGTTATGCAAAAGTCGTTCGCAATGAAGAATACTTTTGGAGACATTCCCAGATAATTCGAGATATACAGTTCATTTGCCATAAAACTGTCTTAAACCTATGGTATTTTATTCAAAATCATTAGAGCCATTTTTGAGAAAATTAAAATTTTCGAAAAATGTTCCATGTAAAGGGTAATCTGGGGTGGGGGGATTTCCTTGAAAACCTTCGTGTTGCATCTCTGGAAGATACTGAACCTAAATACCAAGTTTGGTGTTTAGCCCACTGTTCGTTTCTGAGTTATGCTGTTCACAGGCACACAGACACACACGGACATGTTTCCAAAAATGCTTTTTTTGGATTCAGGGAGTCTCAAAACATGTATTTCCGGTGAAATCTCGGTATCGAATTTTTGGGTGGAAAGCAATACTTCCCCTACTTACTATACGTAGTAGAGAAAGTAAAAAAAAAAAAAAAACTTTTAGAAAGAGGTCCATGTGTGTGTGTGTGTGTGTGTGTGTGTCTGTTTGTGTGTCTGTCTGTCTGTGAACAGCATAACTCAGAAACGAACAGTCGGATACACACCAAACTTGGTATTTAGGTTCAGTATCTTCCAGAGATGCGACACGAAGGTTTTCAAGAAAATCCTCCACCCCAGACTCCCATTACATGGAACATATTTTTAAAATTTTGATTTTATCAGTAATGGCTCTAACGATTTTGATTAACATATCATATTTTTAACATATTTCCATGGCAAAAGAAATGTACATCTCGTATTTTCTGGGAATGTCTCCAAAAGTATTCTTCATTGTGAACGACTTTTGCATAACTGGTAAACCGTAAGAAATAGATAAATATTTAATACACAAAAAACGTAAATCTCGTTAAAATATACAATTTATGTCCTATACGTTTTTTATCCAGTGAACCATTTCCGAGATATTCCTTGTTATTTGTTAAATTTTCCAATACTTATACTTTTCCCAAATGGGAATTCGCTATTCGTTTTTTTTTATGTCCTGGACATGCAAAGAGAATGCAATGCGCCACATAGCAACCAACGCTTAAAACATTTGACTATCGCTTAAAGCCTACCATATTCCCCTTGCAACTACAAGAAAATTAGCAATAATATAGCTTCTTCAAATGTTTATGAAATTGTTTAAAGAAGGAAGTGGTTCAGTCTACCTCAAGTTCCCCTACCATTTGCTTAGCAATGTGCATCTATTTAACTCCCGCAACGCCCATTTGGCACCAAGCCATTAGTCTGGTAGACAGCATCCATATAAAAGGAAGGTTGCGAATATACACGTTCTTATCCCTGATGTTTGCAAATGAGAAGATTTCATGGTTTACTTCCACTCGTCTGCAGAAACAGACAGTGCCATTTATATTTAAGAATAACTGCCCTTTCTATATAATCCTGCATGTACAGCATAGACATTTTGATTTGTGCTCCCCACTAGATTAATTGCGGTGCAGTCTCTGCAGATAAACCAACTACGGAAAGGATATCGCTTCCCAAAAAGATCCGACGTGCTACACTCACATGACTTTCTCTACTCTTGTACAAACTAATTTTACAAACGCTTATTCTCCATATGCTTCATGTTAATCGAGATGTTAATCTTATTGCTAATTTTCTTGTAGGTGCAAGGGGAATTGGTAGGTTTTAAGCGACAGTCAAATATTTTAAGAGCTGGTTGCTATGTGCGCATTCCATTCTCTTTGTATGTCCAGGACATAAAAAAAATGAATAGCGAATTCCAATTTGAGAAAAAGTATTGGAAAATTTAAGGAAATAACAAGCAATATCTCGAAATGTGTATTTTAACGCGATCTACATTTTTTGTGTAGTAAAATTTTGTCTATCTCTTATGGTTTACCAGTTATGCAAAAGTCGTTCACAATGAAGAATACTTTTGGAGACATTCCCAGAAAATTCAAGATATACATTTCATTTGTCATAAAAGTATCTTAAATATGTGATATTGTAATCAAAATCGTAGAGCCATTTTTTAGAAAATTAAATTTTTCGAAAAATGTTCCATGTAAAGGGTAATCTGGGGTGGGGGGATTTTCTTGTAAACCTTCGTGTCGCATCTCTGGAAGATATTGAACCTAAATATCAAGTTTGGTGTTTATCCGACTGTTCGTTTCTGAGTTACGCTGTTCACTGACACACACACACACACACGGACATGTTTCCAAAAATGCTTTTTTTTTTGGATTCAGGGGGTCTCAAAACATATATTTCCGGTGAAATCTCGCTACCGAATAAAGATGTATAAGATGTAAGATGTGTGTTTTAACGAGATCTACATTTTTGTGTAGAAACATTTTACCTATCTCTTGCGGTTTGCCAGTTATGCGAAAGTCAGGGGAATTTTGTGAATATTCGAGAAAATTGAAGAAATACACTTCATTTGTCATGAAAATCGGTTAAGTGTATAATATTCATTCATTCATTCATTATCTGTTTACCCTCTTATACCCCCCAGGACTTACAAGCGGGTGCCTGGGGTCAGAGGCCCGTCGAGGAGCAGACACTCATGGATCATACAGAGCAACCATGATGGGTAATCAGCCCGATGCCTGGTATGGGATGAAGGAAGTAGATGAAACGAAATGTGGGTGAAATGGATGAAAGGAAAGGTGATGATGGAGCAGTTGGTGGAATGAATGGCGGGGGAAACCGGAGAACCTGGAGAAAACCCGCCCAGACGCCGCTTCGTCCACCACAAATCCCACATGCAGGTCCCTGGGATTGAACCCGGGCCGCCTCGGTGGGAGGCGAGCGGTCTAACCACTCGGCCACGGCGCCGCCAAGTGTATAATATTTTAATTAAAATCATAAGAGCAATTTCTGAGAAAATCAAACTTTCGAAAAACGTTCCATGTAAAGGGATGGGAAGTCTTTGTGCTTTTTTTTAATCAGGGGGCCTCAAAACATATATTTCCGGTGAAATCTCGGTATCCAATTTTTGGATGCAATGCAATATTTCCCTACTTAACTATACGTAGTAGAGAAAATAATTTTTTTTATTAAGAGGGCCTCAAATCATGTGTTTCCGGTATAGAAGTTTTGGGTGGAAGGCACAACTTCCCCTACTTACTATACGTAGTAGAGGGGTCGTGACTTTCAATGCAACGTTAGCCGACAGATAAGTGGGAGGAGTTTCCATCTGATGTAAACAATTCCAGGAAGACCTACTAGTCGTAAGGTGATTGTTTTGGATCCTTCTGTTGTTCTCGGCCTTTCAGAACTTTCAGTATGACTTCTGCAGCCCTATATGAGGGAGTGCCCTCGCAATAGATGGCACACTTCCTTCGAGAACTCGACCACTCAACTTGGGTAGGAAGAAGACATGGAACACTGCTGCTCCAAAGCCGACCAGCAATGAAGAAGTTGACATCTCCACAGCCGACGCTGATCCTGCCGACATTCTTGCGCCGTCAACCGAGGAAGGCGACACAGCCGCCAACATCAGCGCTGCCTCCCCGGATCTCCGCCGTGGTAAGGAGAGTTTATAGGCAACTCCCCGGCGCACTGTTTGTCCGAGTCGCCCAGGAATTCTGGTCCTCAACTGTGCTACCAGAATTCACAACCAACAGGGACCGACACCGCTGATGAGTTTGGAATTTATGGACAGGGACGAATATTCGGCTGCACTGGACGCGGGACTGCCTATATTTGGGCAAACCCTACAGATGGAGGCGCACCTAGCCTGATCACCGACTGCTCACGCCACAACCTGCAGCACCGCCGCCGGTACTGCGCCACCTGTAATGGTTTTGGCCATTACACAGGCCAGGTGCAGAGCTCTTGCTCACCCGGAAGATGTCAGTCACAGACATAATCCCGCAGTTTCCACTCCAGGAAGAAGCACCCATCACAAAGACCTCTTCATCATCATCATCATCATCATCATCATCGCAGAACATCACACCAGCTCAGCCGAAGATTCTCCAGAAGCTGAAAGTGTCGCAGCCTTGGAGAGGCACTTTATGAATACAACGCAACACTCCAAGAACTTCAGTCCACCCAAGAAAACATTCACCAACAACTTTACAGGACACTAACAACAGACGACTTCAACGCCCACATGTGCGGGATTTCCGTCACACTTCAGAGAATTGTCAAGGATGAGCTCAAACTCTTTCTGAGGAAGCTCAACGAGCAACCGCCAGAACTTCCAGAATGGCCGGACGCAGCACATAGAGGCGCGCTCGGCAGTCAAGGAACGTCTAGAAGCCAGCTCACCGAATTCACCATGGTGGTAAAGTGGCTTTGCCTACTTGCCTTCCGCTACACCATTCCTTCCCTCACAATCTTCCATCATTACATCACCCTGAATTCCCAAGTGTGCAAGTAGGGCCTTGGAGATGCTTGCGTCCTGGCACCTGACTTAGGTCCTCCGGGACCGGTGAATATATCCATCCCAAACAATCCAGCAGGTGCAACAGCGGTACTGCCCCATTATCACTCTTGAATTCCTCTTTTTCCTTCTTGCATTTTCCTTCTGGTGGATGGGTTTTTAGTGGGTATGCCGACTATTGGCGAGTCCCACACTATTAGTCCCGACTCCCATCGAGGCTGGGGTAGTGACAAATTCATTTTCTCCTCCAGTTGAAAAAAAAATAGAAGAGTTGAGTTGTGAATGGTGGGGCTGTTGAGAGGTGCAGGGAGTGCTACTGCGGAGCGACGGATTGTGATCTTGTGTTCGACCCCGAGCGAAGTGAACTGTCCGGCTTCGTCATGAAGGAAGAATTGAAGGGACGGAGAATTGAACTAATCGCCCTAGTGAAGTGAAAGTGTGAACAAAGTGAACTACATAAAAACGAAACAGTGACAGTTGAAAAACTGGGTGAAGTCACAATATTCTTACACCATATGACAAGCTAAACCAGTTTTTTAAGAAATGTTCAACTGTGTTAAGTCAAAAACTGAAAAGGGTGAATTAAATATTTCCTCTTACAAATGATACTGACACTTGTTCCAGTCTTATTTTAGAGCATCCTTCTACTCTGGCAGAACACCGCACATAGTCCAAAGTGGCTCTTTTCTATGCATAGTTTGTAGAAGAATGAATAGGGAAAGTCCTGTGGATACAACACATTAGTTGTTTTAAAATTTGTCCGTCCTAAGTCTGGAAGAAGTGGAAAGGTATTTGCTCACTTTTGTCAAATACCATACAGTACCAGTACAGAAAACACGAAGATTTTACATGGGAATGGTCGGCGACACGTATGGTGTCACCATCTAGCGCAGCGGTCTGGAGAATGCGCATCAGCAGCTGTGACACGTGTGATTTCAATTAAAAGGGCATAAATACATACATTTATTTATTTTATTTTCATTCAGATCACAAACGAGGATGCACGCATTTATATTTCAAGTCCGGATTGATGATGATGATGATGATTTGTGTATAAGGGCACTCAGTTATTAGGTCATTAGTGCCCTTGTAAAACGTATCATGGCAAAGGCCAGATATAAAGATCAGTAACTTAAAGATAAGATAACTTTATTTGTACACTTTTATACACAATTCTTTTTACAATATTCCACTTATAAACTAACTTAACCTATGTACAAATTTCCTTGCCAGCTATGCTGCTCTTTTTGCCTGGCACCCTGGCTGGCCTTCTGGCTCATCTGAGCATCCCTTGCTACCCTTAATCCCTATTGCCCATCCTCTCCTTCCTCCATTTGCCTTTCTACCTTTCTCATCTTTACTTTTCTAACCCATTTCTCTTTTACTTTCTTTAAGAACTCTCCCATATTCTTATTTTGCTTTTCTTCTTTTCCTGTTAACATTTTAATTGCTACTATTTTTCCATCCATTTTTTCCCATTTTCCTCCCATACTTCTTGTCTCCATTCTGCTAATTCTTTGCATTCTGTCATAAAATGCTCTGTGCTTTCATTACCTCCGCATAATTCACAAATTCCGTTTTTTTGGGGGGGGGCCTCTTAGCCCTGTTGATCCTGTTCTCATCCCTGCAAACGCTTGTTTTTCTGCTCTATTACAATAATCCACATACCCTTCTCTTCCCGATTTTCTTTTTACTAATCTATAGAGCCCTAGTGACTTTTATTCTCTAAGCTTCCCCAAATCGCTTGTCCTTCTATGTCCTCCACTCTGTTTCTTACTGTTATGCAGAAGCCATTGCTATTTCTTTCTCCTGTTCTCCAAATATCTCCCATTCCTATCTTCTCCATAATTTAAAAAGAAAGATCAGTAAAAGAATCATAGCAAAAGTCAGAAATAAATATAAATATATAGGCCGGACCATTCAAGTTGAGACAGTAAAATATCTCCAAAATTAAAGACATTGTAGAAAGAAATGCCTCTAATAAAAGTTGCTTGATATTATGGGGGAAAGTAAATGCCATTAATTGTGTTTTGTTTGGAGGACTTTATGATGTTCATTTTAGGGTCAATTTAATTTTTAAAATGGTAACCTACCTTTTTACTTTCCCTACTACGTATAGTAAGTAGAAGTATTGTATTCCACCCAAAAATTCGATACCGAGATTTCACCGGAAATACATGTTTTGAGATCCCCTGAATCCAAAAAAACATTTTTGGAAACATGTCCGTGTGTGTGTGTCTGTGTGTGTCTGTCTGTGTGTCTGTGTGTCTGTCTGTGAACAGCATAACTCAGAAACGAACAGTCGGATAAACACCAAACTTGGTATTTAGGTTCAGTATCTTCCAAGAATGCGACACGAAGGTTTTCAAGAAAATCCCTGCACCCCAAATTACCCTTTACATGGAAGATTTTTCGAAAATTTTAATTTTCTCAAAAACGGCTCTAACGATTTTGACCAAAATATCATATGTTTAAGATATTTTTATGACAAATAAAATGTATATCTTGAATTTTCTGGAATGTCTCCAAAAGTATTCTTCATTGTGAACGACTTTTCATAACTGGTAAACCATAAGAGATAGACAAAATTTTACTACACAAAAATGTAGATCGTGTTAAAATACACAATTTATGACATATACATTTTTTTGTTGAGTGAACCATTTTCGAGATATTGCTTGTTATTCCCTTAAATTTTTCAATACTTATTTTCTCAAATGGGAATCCGTTATTCATTTTTTTGTCTTGGATATGCAAAGAGTATTAATCTGTGGCAAAGGGAATGGTGCTGCACCTAGCAACCAGCTATTAAGAGATATGTATGTGCTTAAAGGCTACTGTATTTCGATACTGGCCTTGTAAATATATATTCCTATTAGATCTTCAAGAAAATTAGCAATAAGATGGACTCTGCAAATGTTTATCTCGATTAAGATGAAGTAGATGGAGAATAAGCGTTTGTAAAAATAGTTGGTACAAGAGTAGAGAAAGGCATGTGAGTGTAACACATCAGATTTTTTATGTTGCTTTCTCACTTCTCTTAGAAAATCAAACAACATTTATATAAAGCACTTTGCAATTGTTCTTACACCGACGTAAATAACAACGAAAATTCTGAATGGCTGTGTACGAAGAGCGTAATGAATGGTTGAATGGTTGAACCATCCATGGATGTATCCTGTGGATACAACACATTAGTTGTTTTAAAATTTGTCCGTCCTAAGTCTGGAAGAAGTGGAAAGGTATTTGCTCACTTTTGTCAAATACCATACAGTACCAGTACAGAAAACACGAAGATTTTACATGGGAATGGTCGGCGACACGTATGGTGTCACCATCTAGCGCAGCGGTCTGGAGAATGCGCATCAGCAGCTGTGACACGTGTGATTTCAATTAAAAGGGCATAAATACATACATTTATTTATTTTATTTTCATTCAGATCACAAACGAGGATGCACGCATTTATATTTCAAGTCCGGATTGATGATGATGATGATGATTTGTGTATAAGGGCACTCAGTTATTAGGTCATTAGTGCCCTTGTAAAACGTATCATGGCAAAGGCCAGATATAAAGATCAGTAACTTAAAGATAAGATAACTTTATTTGTACACTTTTATACACAATTCTTTTTACAATATTCCACTTATAAACTAACTTAACCTATGTACAAATTTCCTTGCCAGCTATGCTGCTCTTTTTGCCTGGCACCCTGGCTGGCCTTCTGGCTCATCTGAGCATCCCTTGCTACCCTTAATCCCTATTGCCCATCCTCTCCTTCCTCCATTTGCCTTTCTACCTTTCTCATCTTTACTTTTCTAATCCATTTCTCTTTTACTTTCTTTAAGAACTCTCCCATATTCTTATTTTGCTTTTCTTCTTTTCCTGTTAACATTTTAATTGCTACTATTTTTCCATCCATTTTTTCCCATTTTCCTCCCATACTTCTTGTCTCCATTCTGCTAATTCTTTGCATTCTGTCATAAAATGCTCTGTGCTTTCATTACCTCCGCATAATTCACAAATTCCGTTTTTTTTTGGGGGGGGCCTCTTAGCCCTGTTGATCCTGTTCTCATCCCTGCAAACGCTTGTTTTTCTGCTCTATTACAATAATCCACATACCCTTCTCTTCCCGATTTTCTTTTTACTAATCTATAGAGCCCTAGTGACTTTTATTCTCTAAGCTTCCCCAAATCGCTTGTCCTTCTATGTCCTCCACTCTGTTTCTTACTGTTATGCAGAAGCCATTGCTATTTCTTTCTCCTGTTCTCCAAATATCTCCCATTCCTATCTTCTCCATAATTTAAAAAGAAAGATCAGTAAAAGAATCATAGCAAAAGTCAGAAATAAATATAAATATATAGGCCGGACCATTCAAGTTGAGACAGTAAAATATCTCCAAAATTAAAGACATTGTAGAAAGAAATGCCTCTAATAAAAGTTGCTTGATATTATGGGGGAAAGTAAATGCCATTAATTGTGTTTTGTTTGGAGGACTTTATGATGTTCATTTTAGGGTCAATTTAATTTTTAAAATGGTAACCTACCTTTTTACTTTCCCTACTACGTATAGTAAGTAGAAGTATTGTATTCCACCCAAAAATTCGATACCGAGATTTCACCGGAAATACATGTTTTGAGATCCCCTGAATCCAAAAAAACATTTTTGGAAACATGTCCGTGTGTGTGTGTCTGTGTGTGTCTGTCTGTGTGTCTGTGTGTCTGTCTGTGAACAGCATAACTCAGAAACGAACAGTCGGATAAACACCAAACTTGGTATTTAGGTTCAGTATCTTCCAAGAATGCGACACGAAGGTTTTCAAGAAAATCCCTGCACCCCAAATTACCCTTTACATGGAAGATTTTTCGAAAATTTTAATTTTCTCAAAAACGGCTCTAACGATTTTGACCAAAATATCATATGTTTAAGATATTTTTATGACAAATAAAATGTATATCTTGAATTTTCTGGAATGTCTCCAAAAGTATTCTTCATTGTGAACGACTTTTCATAACTGGTAAACCATAAGAGATAGACAAAATTTTACTACACAAAAATGTAGATCGTGTTAAAATACACAATTTATGACATATACATTTTTTTGTTGAGTGAACCATTTTCGAGATATTGCTTGTTATTCCCTTAAATTTTTCAATACTTATTTTCTCAAATGGGAATCCGTTATTCATTTTTTTGTCTTGGATATGCAAAGAGTATTAATCTGTGGCAAAGGGAATGGTGCTGCACCTAGCAACCAGCTATTAAGAGATATGTATGTGCTTAAAGGCTACTGTATTTCGATACTGGCCTTGTAAATATATATTCCTATTAGATCTTCAAGAAAATTAGCAATAAGATGGACTCTGCAAATGTTTATCTCGATTAAGATGAAGTAGATGGAGAATAAGCGTTTGTAAAAATAGTTGGTACAAGAGTAGAGAAAGGCATGTGAGTGTAACACATCAGATTTTTTATGTTGCTTTCTCACTTCTCTTAGAAAATCAAACAACATTTATATAAAGCACTTTGCAATTGTTCTTACACCGACGTAAATAACAACGAAAATTCTGAATGGCTGTGTACGAAGAGCGTAATGAATGGTTGAATGGTTGAACCATCCATGGATGGTCATTTGAGGCTCAAGTTACGTTTCGCAATTGGGAACCAACATCTCTTATTTTGTTTCCTTATTCCTCATCACAAAATAAACAGCTTTTTATAAACCATTTTGTAATGAGTAAACAACATACAAAATGTAGAATCACATTTAAAAATAAATAAATAAATTTACCCTAAAATGACCGTCACAACGACCTCCAAACAAAAAATGACTAATGGCATTTACTTTCCCCCATGATATCAAGCAACTTTTATTCAAGACATTTCTTTCTACAACGCTTAGTTTTGGAGATATTGTACAGTCTTAACTTAAATGGTCCACCGTGTATAAAACTAAACCGAGAAGTATGAAACACCTGATATCAATATGACTAAATTCGCATTTGAAAATTTACCTTTGACATAAAATTAAAATCCCTATCAACCGGATTGAGTTAACCTTCACAGGCCACGGATTATAGCTGCTTATATACGGGTCATTCAAATGAAACCCGGTCACTTGTGTAAAGTAACGGTAACGACTTTATTAACTCAAAAATAGTCGCCAAAACTGTTGACACATTTATCCCATTGCGACACTAGCCTGTCGATTCCATCTTTGAAGAAGCTAGTAGGCTGCTGTTGGATCCAGGCTGGACCCATTCACGCACTTCGTCGTCCGTTGTGAATCGATGTCCGCGAATAGCTTGTTTTAGAGGTCCATAAACACGAAAGTCACACGGTGAAAGGTCTGGACTGTACGGTGGATGTTCCAGCGTTTCCCATCGAAACTGCTGCAATGTCGTCTTCACCGCATTGGCAGTGTGTGGGCGGGCATTATCATGCAGGAGAGTAACGCCATTGGACAACATGCCTGAGCGTTTCGACTTTATGGTTCGTCTAAGGTTCTGTAAAGTGGCTTGATAACGCTGGGCATTGATGGTCGTTCCCCCTTCCAGGAACTCGACAAACAGTGGGCCCTTGTGGTCAAAAAAGGACATCATGACCTTACCAGAACTGGTGCGCACGGCCTTTGATTTCTTTGGAGCTAGTGAACTCGCATGTTTCCACTGCTTGTTCTAACTCACTCCTCGTTGTTCCTGCTTTCTCGCCTTCATGTTCAGTAGTGGACGATAACTTGTGTGACCACCTTCTCTTCGGCGTGAAACCACACTGTCGCTATGCAACGTCAAACGTTGCACACGCTGCAGTCGCTCTACCAATAGATGGTGCCACCTTACGTGTAGTGCAAAGTTAGACGCACTGACCAGGTGCCCCTCATATTACCCTTCATTATGGCCTACATTATTGGAAAATTAGCAAATGCAATTACCGCCCTAGCTTTGGAACTCAATGTATTTTCATATGTTTTGCGGTGCTGCTGAATACAACCTCATTTTAAGTGAATTGTTTTGCTACGAAAATAAGAATATCAAGAACTGCCAAGATGTATTTTGGAGAAAAGCGGATTAATACCCACAGTATCTGTCAAAGCTTAGAAATGCTGAATTGAACGTGTGTATCGTTCAAACCATCCTTAAATAACAAAACTTTGATACTTTACTGTGCTCCTCAAAGTCTGAAAATTTTCTTAATGAAATCCTGTTAGCACCTCATCCCATATTCATTTTGGAATGTGACACAATACCCACTTGTGACTTGCATTTTGCCTTTACCTATAAGCTAAAACAAACATTGCAGGCAAGGGATAATTTGATCATACTCATATACATATTTATTTGGACAGACATCTGCAATTTTCCATATTGTACTTAATTGATTTTAATTTGAAAGATTATTGCAAATTACCCTAAAAATGTACCACTTATGTAACACGTTCAAATGTTGCGAGAGCGACACCGAAATATTTTAGAACGTTATGTTTTTTAAAATAAATGCCATGTTTGTTATATTTGACAGCTACTTTATAACCTTTGCGAGTTAATTGACGTGTAGTTTGTTTGATTGCCTCTAATAGTTCGTTAATTATCATCATTTAAAGACTTTTTGTTCATCCAAAAATGAATTTGACTAGGGAGGATTTCCGGGTTATGCCATTTTACGATTTTAAGTCGTCATTAACTCTAAACAATGTGAAGATCAGCTTATAAATGCATTTGGCGAAGCAGCCCCATCTAAGGCAACATTTTATAGTTGGTAGTGTAAGTTCAAAAGACTTTTTTCTTTCTTTCTTATTATCGAATTTCGTGAAGGATGCCCAAGAACTGTTGTTACTGAAGAAAATGTTGCCGGTGTTTGAGCAATGCTTGAAGAAGATAGACGGACATCTTATTAATTTATTCGGGCGACATTGGGTATTGGTATGAGTCAAATCCTAAACATTTGACACCAACAGTTAGAATGGGAAAACTTTATTGTCGATGGATTCCACATAAACTGAATCGCGATCAAAAGCAACAACGCATTGATTGGTGCAGAAAAATTCCAAGGCGGCGCTTCAAATTCGGTTTGGAATATCGTTACTGGTGATGAATCTAGAATTTATTGTTGTGATCCTCAAAAGAAAGGTCGTTCGGCTCAATGGATGCTTCGAACAGAACTTAAGCCTATAAAAGTCCGATGAATTCGCAGTGCTGTTAAGAAGATGGTTACTAGTTTTTACTTTCTCTACTACGTATAGTAAGTAGGGGAAGTATTGCATTCCACCCAAAAATTCGATACCGAGATTTCACCGGAAATATATGTTTTGAGACCCCCTGAATCCACATGTCTGTGTGTGTGTCTGTCTGTGAACAGCATAACTCAGAAACGAACAGTCGGATAAACACCAAACTTGGTATTTAGGTTCAGTATCTTCCAGAGATGCGACACGAAGGTTTTCAAGAAAATCCCCCCACCCCAGACTACCCTTTACATGGAACATTTTTCGAACATTTTAATTTTCTCAAAAACGGCTCTAACGATTTTGATTAAAATATCATATGTTTAAGATATTGTCATGGCAAATAAAATGTATATCTCGAATTTTCTGGGAATGTCTCCAAAAGTATTCTTCATTATGAACGACTTTTTCATAACTGGTAAACCATAAGAGATAGACAAAATTTTACTACACGAAAAATGTAGATCGTGTTAAAATACACAATTTATGTCATATACATTTCTTTTGTTGAGTGAACCGTTTGCGAGATATAGCTTGTTATTCCCTTAAATTTTCCAATACTTATACTTTTTCTCAAATTCGTTATTCATTTTTTTTATGTCCTGGACATGCAAAGAGAATGGAATGCGCCACACAGCAACCAGCGTTAAAATATTTGACTATCGCTTAAAACCTACCATATTCCCCTTGCATCTACAAGAAAATTATCAATAAGATTGACATCTCGATATCTCCATTAACATGAAGCATATGGAGAATAAGCGTTTGTAAAAATAGTTTGTACAAGAGTAGAGAAAGTCATGTGAGTGTAACACATCAGATTTTTTTACTTTCTCTACTACGTATAGTAAGTAGGGGAAGTATTGCATTCCACCCAAAAATTCGATACCGAGATTTCACCGGAAATACATGTTTTGAGACCTCCTGAATCCAAAAAAAAGCATTTTTGGAAACATGTCCGTGTGTGTGTCTGTGTGTGTGTGTGTGTGTGTGTGTGTGTGTGTCTGTGTGTGTGTGTGTCTGTGTGTCTGTGAACAGCATAACTCAAAAACGAACAGTCGGATAAACACCAAACTTGGTATTTAGGTTCAGTATCTCCAAGAGATGCGACACGAAGGTTTTCAAGAAAATCCCCCCACCCCAGACTACCCTTTACATGGAACATTTTTCGAAAATTTTAATTTTCTCAAAAATGGCTCTAACGATTTTGATGAAAATATCATATGTTTAAGATAATGTCATGAGAAATGAAATGTATATCTCGAGTTTTCTGGGAATGTCTCCAAAAGCATTCTTCATTGTGAACGACTTTTGCATAACTGGTAAACCGTAAGAGATAGACAGAATTTTACTACACAAAAAATGTAGATCGCGTTAAAATACACAACTTATGTCATATACATTTCTTTTGTTGAGTGAACCGTTTTCGAGATATTGCTTGTTATTCCCTTAAATTTTCCAATACTTAATACATTTTCTCAAATTCGTTATTCACTTTTTTTTATGTCCTGGACATGCAAAGAGAATGGAATGCGCCACATAGCAACCAGCGTTAAAATATTTGACTATCGCTTATAACCTACTATACTCCCCTTGCATCTACAAGAAAATTAATAATAAGATTGACATCTCGATATCTCGATTAACATGAAGCATATGGAGAATAGGCGTTTGTAAAAATAGATTGTACAAGAGTAGAGAAAGTCATGTGAGTGTAACACATCAGATTTTTTTTAGCGAGAGATGACTAGTGTTTTATAGTATATTTTAATGATTGTATATGTTTCTGCATTTTATAGACCACAAAGTCCACAGAGCTAATTCACTGTATAAAGTAAACATCTAATTTTGACATCGTGAAGGAGGCGGTGGTTATTTCCCATTAATGAACAATATTAACCATATTCATTATACTTTCTCTTTAGCCTAAAAGATTAAAGTTCACAACAAAAGTTTATTTCAAATCAATCTATAACTGGATTCCTGAAAATGAAACGAAGTTGGGTGAACCAATCCAATCGACAGTTTGCAGCCTGAGGGCAGCTTTATGTAGTGTATTAAATGTACCTACCCTTGTTGGGGTTTAACCACTTACTGACGGGATGAAGGGTTGTAGGATGGCGGCTGTAATTGAGGTCTTTGCAGTAATGGGAGGTACCAAGGTTTGCTCCTCGATGGCTGCAGGTCAGGATGTAATGCCCTTGTGCACCGCTGGCGCATGATAATTTCCTTTAAAAAAAAAGGAAAGGAAAAAAATTTCTGCAGTGATACATTCACATGACTTTCTCTATCCTCTATCTTTACTGTGTGTATACAAACTATTCTTACTAAAGCTTATTTTTCTATCTACTACAATTTAATCCAAACAAACCTTTGCAGAAACAGCTGCATTACGCATCTCGTTATAGATAAAAGAGAACAGCGATAGTCAAATGTTTAAGAACTGGACGCTATATGCTAGCCTTAAAATTCCATACTGTTTCCATGCAATCGCGAGAAACAATTGAATGTTGAACCATTAATACTGGATATCTCAGAAGCTGTTAGGCTATTCCCCGAAAAAATTCAAGATGTACATTTTATCTCTCTCTCATGTGAACATCCTTCACATACGGTATTTTAATGAAAGTCGTTAGACCAATTTTTTAGAAAATCAAAAATGTTTAAAAATGTTTTACGTAAAGGATAGTTTGCGGTGGGGATTTTGTTGAAAATCTTCGTGTCGCATGTTTTGAAGATATCGAATCTAAATACCAGGTTGTTATTTATCCGACTTTTCGTTTTAAAGTTATGCTGTTCACAGACGCACAGACAGACACACACCCACGGACATTCTTCCAGAAATGCTTAATTTGAATTCAGGGGGCCTCAAAAGTTGTATCTCCGGTGAAATTTCGGTATCGGTTTTTTGGGTGGAATGCAATACTTCCCTACTTATTGCACATAGTAGAGAAAGCAATAAGCTTTCTATGAATAAATTGTAGTAGCTATATAAAAATCTGGTGTGTTACACTCACATGACTTTCTCTATTCTTGTACAAACTATTTATAGAAACGCTTATTCTCCATCCGCATCATGTTAATCGAGATAAACATTTGCAGAAACTATCTTATTACTAATTTTCTTGTAGGTGCAGGGGAAATATGATAGGCTTTAAGCGATAGTCAAATATTTTAAGTTATGTGGAGCATTCCATTCTCTTTGCCACAGATTAATACTCTCTAAATATCCAAGACAAAAAAAATGAATAACGAATTCCCATTTGAGAAAATTATTGAAACTTGTAAGGGAATAACAAGCAATATCTCGAAAATGGTTCACTCAACAAAAAAATCTGATGTGTTACACTCACATGACTTTCTCTACTCTTGTACTACCTATTTTTACAAACGCCTGTTCTCCATATGCTTCATGTTAATCGAGATATCGAGATGTCAATCTTATTGGTAATTTTCTTGTAGATGCAAGGGGAATATGGTAGGTTATAAGCGATAGTCAAATATTTTAACGCTGGTTGCTATGTGGCGCATTTCATTCTCTTTGCATGTCCAGGACATAAAAAAAAAGAATAACGAATTTGAGAAAAAGTATAAGTATTGAAATATTTAAGGAAATAACAAGCAATATCTCGAAAACGGTTCACTCAACAAAAGAAATGTATATGACATAAGTTGTGTATTTTAACGCGATCTACATTTTTTGTGTAGTAAAATTCTGTCTATCTCTTACGGTTTACCAGTTATGCAAAAGTCGTTCACAATGAAGAATACTTTTGGAGACATTCCCAGAAAATTCGAGATATACATTTTATTTCTCATGACATTATCTTAAACATATGATATTTTCATCAAAATCGTTGGAGCCATTTTTGAGAAAATTAAAATTTTCGAAAAATGTTCCATGTAAAGGGTAGTCTGGGGTGGGGGGATTTTCTTTAAAATCTTCGTGTCGCATCTCTGGAAGATACTGAACCTAAATACCAAGTTTGGTGTTTATCCGACTGTTCGTTTCTGAGTTATGCTGTTCACAGACAGACACACAGGCAGACGGACACACACACGGACATGTTTCCAAAAATGCTTTTTTTTTATTCAGGGAATCTCAAAACATGTATTTCCGGTGAAATCTCGGTATCGAATTTTTGGGTGGAGTACAATACTTCCCCTACTTACTATACGTAGTAGAGAAAGTAAACATTACATCACATTACAGTGCATGCAGAGGTACCCACTAGCATTCCACCTGCATCACCTTTCACTTCCAAGCATTTGACTTTAATCAATAAGATTTTGTTGTACACTGACAAGGAATGAATACGTTGGGTTTTAAGCAGGATGTGATTTGTTTAGACAGTTTAAATTTTCCTCATTATGGTTTATAATTAAATTTTCACACAGCAACAGGAACAAGACTGGGGGAACAGTGGAAAGAGAGCGTTACTTTAACGTGAAGTGTAGTTTAGCTGAGACTGAGCTCGTGGAGTTACCCTGTAGCTTCGGACCTCCCCTTCTAATTACCATAATGCACATACCTGGGCTTACGACAATCCTCTCACAACAATACAAGACAGCTTTGTGTAAATGATTGGGCAGAAATCATAGGAAACACATTAATCGGTCCAGGGTCGGGTTGACAAGTTTCTTCAAGAAACGTTACCAGTTCTGCTTGAGGATGTTCCCCTGGCAGTAAGAAATGGTGTGTGGCTATTACATGACGGCGCACCTCCGCACAATAGAGCCGTGGGTGACCATCTACTCAACAGCTGAATCGCTCGGAATGGACCAATAAGATGGCCACCAAGATCGCCAGATCTAAATCCAATCGATTATTTTCTTTGGAGCGATATGAATACTCGTGTATGCATTACAAAAGTGTTGATGTGGGGACGTTGCAACAAAGAATACTTGAAACAGCGGAAGAAACAAACCAAAAAAATCTGATGTGTTACACTCACATGACTTTCTCTACTCTTGGATAAACTATTTTTACAAACGCTTATTCACCATATGCTTCATGTTAATCGAGATATCGAGATGTTAACCTTATTGCTAATTTTCTTGTAGATGCAAGGGGAATTGGTAGGCTTTAAGCTATAGTCAAATATTTTAAGTGCTGGTTGCTATGTGGAGTATTCCATTCTCTTTGCATTACCAGGACGAAAAAATGAATAACGAATTTGAGAAAAAGTATAAGTATTGGAAAATTTAAGGAAATAACAAGCAATATCTCGAAAACGGTTCAGTCAACAAAAGAAATGTATATGACATAAGTTGTGTAGTTTAACGCGATCTACATTTTTTGTGTAGTAAAATTCTGTCTATCTCTTACGATTTACCAGTTATGCAAAAGTCGTTCACAATGAAGAATACTTTTGGAGACATTCCCAGAAAATTCGAGATATACATTTAATTTCTCATGACATTATCTTAAAGATATGATATTTTCATCAAAATCGTTAGAGCCATTTTTGAGAAAATTAAAGTTTTTGAAAAATGTTCCATGTAAAGGGTAGTCTGGGGTAGGGGGATTTTCTTGAAAACCTTCGTGTCGCATCTCTGGAAGTTACTGAACCTAAATACCAAGTTTGGTGTTTATCCGACTGTTCGTTTCTGAGTTATGCTGTTCACAGACACACAGACAGACACACACACGGACATGTTTCCAAAAATGCTTTTTTTGGATTCAGTGAGTCTCAAAACATGTATTTCCGGTGAAATCTCGGTATCGAAATTTTGGGTGGAATACAATACTTCCCCTACTTACTATACGTAATAGAGAAAGTAAAAAGGACCCACTTCATAAAGTGCAGCAGAATTGGAGAAAACGTTATAAAGCACGTGTGTTGTTTCTCTAAACATTAAAACGAATTTCTCGTTGATTTTCTGTTCTTGTTTTGCTTTAATTATTCGCAGAGTTTTATAATTCACAAAGAAAGGAAACATAATCTTGCAACTTGGGTTTCTCAAGCTTTTATTTACTTTTATGAGTAAGCGTTCCTATTAATAATTTGCGTAATATTGTAAATGCTTCCTCGGTTCCATATTCCATACGGTATTTAGGTTACGTTACAATCACGTGTAGTTCTCTGTTTATTTGTATACTGAAAGTGAAGAATTAAAAGTTAACCTGTTAAATGTAAAGTTAACTTGTTGAATTTCCTGTGTTGCAATATGTACAAAATAAAATAGTAATTATCTTCGAAACGGAGAGCTTTATGAAAACAAACTATTAAGGAAAAACACTCAAAACAACGTGCTCTTTCATGGTTTAAAAGGATGATCATATCCTTTCATCCTGTACACTTAACTAAAAGATAACCTGCATTACGTTAGTCTTCAAAAGCGATGAAAGTGATGCCCTACATCTCCTCCAGATGTCACTCTATGTCATCTTCTAGCTCCAACACAATGCTGGCAATATATGAGTAACAAATACCGCCAATACTCGCAGCGTGCGTTCCTAATCACTTTTTTTGGGGGGAGGCGGGAGTTTATTAGTTTTTTTACGTATCTGATTTATAGGAGGTTAGGTTAGGGCTAGCATTTTTATATAAACTTACTTTAATTAGCTACCAGTGGTTACACCGAAGCACACGAGCGAAGCTTAGGTTAAGTTAAGCTTAGCGTTCCTAAGCTTATGTTTATGATTTACGGGAGGTTAGCTTGGGTTTAGGTTTTATATATATATATATATATATATATATATATATATATATATAAACTTACTTTAATTAGCTACACTGGTTACACCAGAGCACGCTCGCTTTGCTCGTGTGCCTTCCTAATCTTAGGTTTCTGATTCGTGGGAGGTTAGGTTAGGTTAGGTTTATCTTTAGCTTTTTATATAAGCTTAGGTTTCTGATTCAGGGAATGTTAGGTTTTATTTAGTTGTTTTTATGTAAATTTAGGTTACTGATTAACCAGAGGTTAGGTTAAGTTTAGTTTTTTTTAAATATAGGCTTACTTTAATTAGGTATTAGTGGTTATACCAAAGCACGCGAGCGAAGCGAACGTGCGTTCCTAAGCTTGGGTTTCTGATGATGATTCTGATAATATAATAGTAACAATAAGTCTGATTATAGTAATAATGATAATAATAATAATAATAATAATAATAATAATAATAATAGGTTCATAATCCCATGCTGTACCAGTAACTCCAGCAGTGGCTTAACAGCTACCTAATTGCTCTCTCACTACCATGTATATTGTACTTTCACATCCTCCGCAAGCCATTTTGTTTCCTGTAATGCACTGTTAATAACAATACATTGCGTTTATATCAACGGCAAAAGAAAATGAAGAAGAAGAAGAATACATCGCTTATTCCGAGGATTTCACTTCTCATTTAGGTTGGCAGTTCCCATTGCGCATGTGCAATAGTGACAAGATGGCCATTGTCTGCACACTACGGTGTGCTATAAAACTGAAACACCTAAAACGGGCAGGCATCTATAGAACAGACCACTACTTCTAAAACCTACTCCCAAAGTAGCTTTTAACTTTCCTTTAACTGTTATTAACGTTTTCAATGAAGACCAAAGAAAGCAGTAAAGTCTTGTATGGTATTTGTTTTTGGAGAATGATTAACACGTTTGTTTTTATCTTATTTAAGATTACATCGCAATTTACATCCCCCGATTACTTTCTGTGCAATAATCACGGAGACAACAGTTTACTCTTGAAGCACTCAACGTAAAGGGTTGTTATTACTTTCTCTACTAGGTATAGTAAGTAGGGGAAGTATTCTATTCCACCCAAAAATTCGATACCGAGATTTCACAGGAAATATATGAATTGGGACCCCCTGAATCCAAAAAAAAAAAAAAAAAAAAAAAAAAGCATTTTTGGAAACATGTCCTTGTGTGTGGCTGTGTGTCTGTGAACACCATAACTCAGAAACGAGCAGTCGGATAAACACCATATTTTGTATTTATGTTCAGTATCTTCCAGAGATGCGACACGAAGGTTTTCAAGAAAATCCTCCCACCCCAGATCAGCATTTACATGGAACATTTTACGAAAACTTTAATTTTCTCAAAAATGGCTCTAACGATTTTGATTAAAATATCATATGTTTAAGATATTTTCATGACAAATGAAATGTATATCTCGAATTTTCTTTGAATGTCTCTAAAAGTGTTCACTGTGAACGACTTTTGCATAACTGGAAAACCATAAGAGATAAACAAAATTTTACTTTAGATCGCGTTAAAATACACAATTTATGTCACATACATTTTTTTTGTAGAGTGAACCATTTTCGAGATATTGCTTGTTATTCCCTTAAATTTTCCAATACTTATACTTTTTCTCAAATTCGTTATTCATTTTTGTTATGTCGTGGACATACAAAGAGAATGGAATGCTCCACATAGCAACCAACTGTTAAAAGATTTGACTATAGCTTAAAGCCTACCATATTCCCCTTGTACCTACAAGAAAATTAGCAATAACATTAACATCTCGATTAACATGAAACATATGGAGAATAAACGTTTGTAAAAATAGTTTGTACAAGAGTAGAGAAAGTCATGTGAGTGTAACACATCAAAATTTTTTTCCCCATATGTGAACTGACGCATGCCATATTATCCGGACTTCCTGTTGCTAATGTGATTTTAGAACGTAAAGTCCACACACAAGACAAAGCCGAAATAATGCAGGATGGTAAGCTCGTATTTCCTGTTTCGAGCGCCAACTGTGAACTTTGAACTTTACGTGAATGCGAGTATAACCCCTCTCCCCGATCTGCAAGTGCGAACACCTACCTCCCCTCGCAGCTTCCCGCCCAGGTGCACTTTTCAATGAATGAATGAATGCCTTTCTGAAATCCCACGCGGAACCGTTGTGCCAAATGGAGGAAGCGAGCGAACACCCCCTCCCCTCTCGCCAAGTAACGGATACCCCTTTCCGGCTTTCGTGAGAAAAGTAATCCTTGACGCGACTTAATCAAGCAGGTCTTCTTTGTATGCAAGAGCCATTTGCTATCGACCAGCCGTGGCCTACATAACAAGATAACGTTAGTAAGGGCATGCGATTCATTGCTGCCACAGAAGAGTAATGTCAAACAGCTGCGCTGGCTTTGCTCTGTCACACAACAGTCGCGTACTATAGCGCTTATTTAAACTTAAAATGTGCCGGAAGTTTATTTATGATGTAAAATGTTATCAGTTTCCGGGATTCAGAAAAGGACAACAAAGAGATTAACGGAATCCAGACGGAAAAATCCTAGAAATCACAGTTCGATAACCGTTTTTTCACACACACCATTTAGAAATTAAACAAAATATATTTATCTGATGTGTTACACTCACATGACTTTCCCTACTCTTGTACAAACTATTTTTACAAACGCTTATTCTCCATATGCTTCATGTTAATCGAGATATCGAGATGTTAATCGTATTGTTAATTTTCTTGTAGATGCAAGGGGAATTGGTAGGTTTTAAGCGATAGTCAAATGTTTTAAGAGATGGTTGTTATGCGGATTATTCCATTCTCTTTGCATTACCAGGACAAAAAAAATGAATAACGAATTCCCATTGGAGAAAAAGTATAAGTATTGGAAAATTTAAGGGAATAACAAACATCTCGAAAATGTTTCACTCGACCAAAAAATGTATATGACATAAATTGTGTATTTTTACGCGATCTACATTTTTTTTTGTGTAGTAAAATTTTGTCTATCTCTAATGGTTTACCAGTTATGCAAAAGTCGTTCACAATGAAGAATACTTATGGAGACATTCGCGATATACAATTCATTTGCCATGAAAATGTCTTAAATTTATGGTGTTTTATTCAAAAATCGTTAGAGCCATTTTTGAGAAAATTAAAGTTTTCGAAAAATGTTACATGTAAAGGGTAATCTGGGGTGGGGGGGATTCTCTTGTAAACCTTCGTGTCGCATCTCTGAAAGATACTGAACCTAAATACTAAGTTTGGTGTTTATCCGACTGTTCGTTTCTGTGTTATGCTGTTCACAGACACACAGACGGACATGTTTCCAAAAATACTTTTTTTGGATTCAGGAGGCCTCAAAACATGTATTTCCGGTGAAATCTCGGGATCGAATTTTTGGGTGGAAGACAGCATTTCCCCTACTTACTATACGTAGTAGAGAAAGTAAAAATATATTATACTGGGTTCACATGACTTTCAGTATCCATTCTAAAAACTAATCTTACAAAATGTAGTATTCCACCTACATTACATTAAACGTATACAGGAATGGTGTTGTTATACATTTCGTTGTGGCATGAAACGATAGTCAGATTTTTAAAAAGCATATCGCTATGAAATTCCACTCTTTGCATGACTAGGAGACAAATGTTTATTTCACTGTGTACTGCATTTTCATCGAATTACATATTTCGTTATAAATACAAAGAGAAAAGCGATAGTCAAATGTTTAAGAACTGGATGCTATATGTTGGCCTTAAAATTCCATACTGTTTCCATGCAGTCACGAGAACTGCACACCGACAGGGCTTTAAAAGAATTGCTAAGTATTGAACAATTCGAACCATTAATAAGGGATATCTCGGAAATACTAATGTCGCAATAAAGTTATTTGAAATAAATTGTCTGTTTTAAAGAGATCTCTACATGTTTTAAGGTGCCATGAATCCAAATAAAGTATTTCTGTGAACAGCAAAACTGAGCAAACAGTCGGATAAATACCAAACTTGGTATTTGAGTTGAATTTAGTAACTTCCAAGTATGCGACACGAAGATTTTCAAGAAAATTCCCACCCCAGACTACCCTTTACATGGAACATACTTCGAAAATTACGATTTTCTCAAAAATGGCTCTAATGATCTTGATTAAAATATAATATGCTTAAGATATTTTTATGACAAATGAAATGCACAATCTTGAATTTTCTGGGAATGTACCCAAAAGTCTTATTCATTCATTGACTTCGCTTAACTGGTAAATCGTAAGAGAACACACAATTTATGTCAGATTTTCTTTCATTTTTTGTCCAGGAACCATTTCTGAGATATTCGTTGTTTTCTATCTTGCTCACGTTAGTGAAGATAAACATTTGCAGACATAATTTCATTACGCATTTCATTTCAAGTATGAGAGAAATTGAGGAAACTGAATCGACAGTTCTGTGTTAAATAGCTCGCCACAGCTTTAAGATTCCATTCTCTTTTTCCAGGACTTCGCAAGAAATAAGTGAGAAGCGATTTTTTTTTGTCTCGTGAATCATTTCCGAGGTATTCCGTGTTATTTTTATGTCCTGGACATACAAAGAGAATGGAATGCGCCACATAGCAACCAGCTCTTAAAATATTTGACTATCGCTTAAAGCCTACCAATTCCCCTTGCACCTACAAGAAAATTAACATTAAGATTGACATCTCGATATCTCGATTAACATGAAGCATATGGAGAATAAGCGTTTGTATAAATAGTTTGTAGAAGAGTAGAGAAAGTCATGTGAGTGTAACACATCAGATTTGCAAGATTATACAAAATATATCCAGAATGAAGAAGACTTCAAAAGCTATTTCCAGAAAATTCAATATATACATTTAATTACCATTTAGTATATTTATTATATGGTACTTGAATTCAAAATCATTAGAGAAAATACAAAATAAACATTTCGAAAAATCTATCTAAAAGGTTGTTTGGGGTGGCAGAATTTTCTTGAAAATGTTCAGTCGCATCTTTGGAAGTTTGGTATTTACCCGAATGTTTGTTTTTGAGTTACACTGTGCATAGTAACACATACGGATTTGTTTTGTTTCAAGGGCCCTCAATTGTAATCGATTTTTTTGGTGAATTGCAATACCTCCGTTACCTTCTAGGTAGGTACGTGGTAGCGAAAGTAAAAAAAATCTGATGTGTTACAATCACATGACTTTCTCTACTTTTGTTCAAACTATTTTTACAAACGCTTATTCTCCATATGCTTCATGTTAATCGAGATATCGAGATGTTAATGTTATTGCTAATTTTCTTATAGATGCAAGGGGAATATGGTAGATTTTAAGCGATAGTCAAATATTTTAAGCGCTGGTTGCTATGTGGCGCATTCCATTCTATTTGCATGTACAGGACATAAAAAAAATGAATAACGTATTTGAGAAAAAGTATAAGTATTGGAAAATCTAAAGGAATAACTAGCAATATCTCGAAAATGGTTCACTCAACAAAAAAACTGTATATGACATAAATTGTTATTTTAACCTGATCTACATTTTATGTGTAGTAAGATTTTGTCTATCTCTTATGGTTTACCAGTTATGCAAAAGTCGTTCACAATGAAGAATACTTTTGGAGACATTCCCAGAAAATTCAAAATATACATTTTATTTGTCATGAAAATATCTTAAACATGTGATATTTTAATCAAAATCGTTATAGCCATTTTTGAGAAAATTAAAATTTTCGAAAAATGTTCCATGTAAAGGGTAATCTGGGGTGGGGGGATTTTCTTGAAAACCTTCGTGTCACATCTCTGGAAGATACTGAACCTAAATACCAAGTTTGGTGTTTATCCGACTCTTCGTTTCTGAGTTATGCTGTTCACAGACAGACACACAGACATACAGACACACACGGCCTTTTTTTTGGATTCAGGGGGTCTCAAAACATGTATTTCCGGTGAAATCTCGATATCGAATTTTTGGGTCGAATACAACACTTCCCCTACTTACATACGTAGTAGAGAAAGTAAAAAAAGACGCTGCTAACACGACATCACATCAGAAAGACTGGAAGGCCGGCGCCAGCAAAGCATACGATCCCACTTCCTCGGACAACATACGCATATCCCACGCTGAACTGTCCGTTATATTAATTAAGAGCCTAAAAACCGACAAAGGCGACCAGATCATCAAAAAGATGGACCGCTCTGTGGGACAAGACTCTGGTCAGTTGAACTCTACCACCCGCCCTCTTCCTGCTTCCCATTTAACGCCCTCTTCCTCTATTTCCAATCTATCCCCCCTCCTGTAGGTTTACTTCATGGGAAAGCATTTTAACGACATATTGTGGGGAACGACCGGAATATCAGCGTTTCCTTCTCGTCCTTAAACAGCAGCGAGAGGAAACACGTACGGGAAACGGTTAGCGCACCCTCAGGTACATGACCGGGCAAGTTGTTTCTCCTCGCTAATAGTACCTCCTCCCTACTTATCCATCCTTTAATTAGAATAGAGTATGTGTCACTTTAATTCCAGAAATCTGGTCTCTTAAAAACACATTACTTTGTCTACAAAATATCGTTTATTACTCTCTCTACCACTACCTAATAGGTAGAAAAGGTATTACATACCACCCAAAAATTCGATACCGAGGTTTCACCGAAAAATACATGTTTTGAGGCCCCGTGAATCCAAATAAAGCATTTTTGGAAACATGTCCTATGTGCGTGTGTCTGTCTGTCATTCTGTGAACAGCAAACTCAAAAACGAAAATTCGGATAAATACCAAGTTTGGTATTCGGTTCAGTATTCTTCAAATATGCGACACCAAGATTTTCAAGAAATCCCCCCACCCCAGTTTCGAATATTTTGATTTTCTCTAAAATGTCTCTAACGACTTTGCTTTAAATATCGTATATTTAACACATTTTCATGATAAATAAAATGCAATCTTGAATTTTCTGAGAATGTCCCCCAGTCCTCTTCATTCTGAATGACTTTTGAATAACTGGTAAACCGTAGGAGATACAAAAAATTTTCTACGCAAAAAATGTAGATCACGTAAAAGCACACAATTTAATCTCATACACGTTTTTACTTTCTCTACTCCAACCAGAAGTACATGTTTTGAGACTCCCTGAATAAAAAAAAAACATTTTTACAAAAAGGTCCGTGTGTGTGACTGTGAACAGCATAACTCAAAAACGAAAAGTCGGATAATACTTAACTTGTACTTAGTTTTAGTATCTTTGAAAGATGCCACACGAAGATTTTCAAGAAAGCCCCCCACCCCAGACTACCCTTTACATGGAACATTTTTTGAAACTGTTGATCTCAAAAACTGACTCTAAGGATTTTGATTAAAATATTATATGTTTAACATATTTTCATGGCAAATTAAATGTATATCTTCAATTTTCTGGGAATGTCTCCAAAAGTCGTTCATTCTGAATAAATTTTTCATAACTGGTAAACCGTAAGAGATGGACAAAATGTTACTACGCAAAAAATGTGGATTTCATTAAAACATATTTGTTTGAATTGTCCAATACTTATACTTTAAAGGATTTTTTTTAATGTCCTGACCGTACAGAGAGAATGGAATGTGCCACATAGCAACCAGCTCTTGAAATATTTGACTATCGCTTAAATACTACCGTATTCCCCTTGCATCTACAAGAAAATTAGCAATAAGATAGTTTCTGCATAGCTTTGTTTATCTCGATTAACATGAAGTAGATGGAAAATAAGCGTTCGTAAAATTAAGTTTACAAGAGTAGAGAAAGTCATGTGAGCGCAATACATCAGATTTTTAGAAAAAGGTCCGTGTGTGTGTGTGTGTGTGTGTGTGTGCGTGTCCCTGTGCGTGTCTGCAAACAGCATAACGCAAAAAAAAGGAAAATGTCGGATCAACACTAAAGTTGGTATTTAAGTTCAGTACCTTCTAAAGATACGGCAAGAAGATTTTTAAAAAAAATCCGCCTACCAATCTACCCTTAACATGGAATTTATTTTTTTTTATTTCCTCTAAAATGGCTCTAACGCTTTGGATTAACATAGCATGTAATAAAGATATTTTCACAAATAACATGTGTATCTTGAATTTTCTGAGAATAGCCTGTGAAGTCCTCTTCATTCGGAAGGAATGTTGTATAATCTTGTATAACTGGTAAACGTTAAGCGATACACGAAAACGTACCACACAAAAAATGTAGATCTCTTTAAAATACTCAATTTATTTCAAATAGGCTCTTTTATGCCATCAGCCATTTCCGCGATAACCGTTATTAATGCTTCGGATTGTTTAATGCTTAGCCAGTCTTTTAAAGTCCTGTCAACATTCAGTTGTTTCTCGCGATTGCATTGAAACAGTATGGAATTTTAAAGCCAGCATATAGCGTCCAGTTCTTCAACATTTGACTATCCTTGTTCCCTTTGTATCTATAGCGAAACAGTAATTTAGCTATTTCTGCAACGGTTTATTTAGATTAAAACGAAGTAGATATAAAAAAAAATCTGATGTGTTACACTCACATGACTTTCTCTACTCTTGCACAAACTATGTTTACAAACGCTTATTCTCCATATGCTTCATGTTAATCGAGATGTTAATCTTATTGCTAATTTTCTTGTAGATGCAAGGGGAATTGGTAGGCTTTAAGCGATAGTCAAATATTTTAAGAGGTGGTTGCTATGTGCAGTATTCCATTCTCTTTGCATTACCAGGACAAAAAAAATGAATAACGAATTTCCATTTGAGAAAAAGTATAAGTATTGGAAAATTTAAGGGAATAACAAGCAATATCTCGAAAATGGTTCACTCAACAACAAAAAATGTATATGACATAAATTATTTATTTTAACGCGATCTACATTTTTTCTGTAGTAAAATTTTGTCTATATCTTATGATTTACCAGCTATGCAAAAGTCGTTCACAATGAAGAATACCTTTGGAGTCATTCCCAGAAAATTCAAGATATACATTTTATTTTTCATTAAAGTATCTTAAATATATGATATTTTAATCAAAATCGTTAGAGCATTTTTGAGAAAATTAAAATTTTCGTAAAATGTTCCATGTAAAGGGTAATCTGGGATGGGGGGATTTTCTTGAAAACCTTCGTGTCGCATCTCTGGAAGATACTGAACCTAAATACCAAGTTTGGTGTTTATCCGACTGTTCGTTTCTGAGTTACTGAATTCAAATAAAGAATTTTTGGAAACATTTCTATGTGTGTCTGTGTCTGTCATTCTCTTACAGCATTACTCAAAAACAAAAAGTCGAATAAATACCAAACTGGGCATTTGATTCTAGTTATCTTCCAAGGATGAAGAGTTTCAAGAAAATCCCCCCCCCCGCATGCCATCCTTTACATGCAACATTTTTCGAGAATTTTTATTTTCTCAAAAATTGCTCCAATTATTTTGATTAAAACACCATATTTAAGATATTTTCATGGCAAATAAATGTATATCTTAAATTTTCTGAGAATGACCACAAAAGTTCTGTTCATTCGGAATGTTTTTAGCATAACCGGTAAACGTAAGAGACAAAATTTTACTACACAAAATATGTAGATCTTGTTAAAACACACGATTTGTGTCCTACATGTTTGTTTTTCCAGTGAATCATTTCCGAGATATTCCTTGTTATTTGTTTGAATTTTCCAATACTTATACTTTTTCTCAATAAGGAATCGTTATTCCCTTATTTTTTACGTCCTGGTAATGCAAAGAGAATGGAATGCTCCACATAGCAACCAGCTCTTAAAACATGTGACTATCGCTTAAAGCCTACCAATTCCCCTTGCACCTTTAAGAAAATTAGCAATAAGATAGTTTCTGCAAATGTTTATCTCGATTAACGTGAAGCAGATGGAGAATAATCGTTTGTAAGAATAGGTTGTACAGGAGGAGAGAAAGTCATGTGAGTGCAGCACATCAGATTTTTTACTTCATGCCATTCCTGTGTTCGTATTGAGATACAAAGGTTTTGTAAATTCTTTATAATCTCTTAAAAATTTATGAAATTAAATTTGATGTTTTATAGACCACGTCCATTACAGAGAATTGTGCTTTTCAATGGTATAAGAGTTATCAAATTTGCTTGAGCGGTTTTTGAGATCACTTTACACACACGTGCGCGCGCCATTTGAGTATTTGAAAATATAGGAGAACTCAAATTCTTATTAATGTAAGCATTGCAAAAGCCTATCTATTTTGTCATACAGAATTTCTAGTATAGTAGATGGTGTTCTACCCACTAATTTAACTATTGAAGAGAAAATCCAGCTGTACAATCTAACACCTACTCTTAGATTGGTCCGCGTCAAAACAAATCCCAGGTGACCAGTGCACCGCTATAATGTATCCTTCCGCCATTCGCATTAGAAATACTGTCACACTTTCAGACCATGTGGCGAGTACAAGCGGCACGTAGTGCAAACAAAACAGAGTCTTTATTTTGACAACTAAAACGGTGACTAGCATGTTCTGTTAAGGGTTAAAGGTGATAAGATTGATAGTTGCAACAAAATAAACGTTTGCACATATAATAATAGTTAATTCTAAAATAAATGAGCGAAAAATAAAGTAACAGATATGCAATAATCTAATTTATTCGCTCTCTGGAAGCGGCACTTTATTAACTGTTGGCGGCTCATTTTAAAAAAGAAATTGTGCACTGTTACGCGAATTGCATTCTTCTCAAAATCACTACATTCTTGCATCGCGTATTTCATATGCTTTTTTTTCTTTTTTTCCGGGTGTAACCACTTTTCTCGTTTCAGATTTTTCTGCACTGTTTATACTTGTACTCGAAACACCGGTGAACTCAGAAGTTAATTTCGCCATTTCTTTCGCGGAAAGTGTTGGATATTTCTCACATAACTTATAATAAAGATTCAACACTATTGTTTTTTCACCACTGGTAAATGGTTTGCGCGGCTAATGCTTTCGTAATTCGACGAAAACACAGGAGCAAATTCACCGTCCGCCACGATACTAAACACAACTGCTGGTTTCTGGCTGTAAACAATATTCTGTGCCTACCTGGATGTCAGGTGACTCATACGAAATGCATCATGAGACTTGTAGCTCTGTTTTACGGTATAAATCAGCGTTAAATAAAATCTTAGGTATTTGTATAGAATATTATACTATTTAAGGATAAATTCATTCTAAAATTCAGAGATTAGCATGGGACTACTTTCCTGCGCGCATTGCTACCGTGTTGCGCCACGGTGCACTGACCACGTGGGTTTGTTTTGCCGCGGATCAACCTAAGAGTGAATACAGAGTAGGAAGACCGAAGACGTCCAGGAATGCGGCACGCCACTTTCCCTTCACACTGCGGCTCGCGCGCCGGCCACTACAGCTCGTATTACCACCGAAACATTAATATCCGCGCAACCGCCGCACGTTCTCATATTTACAATTATATGATAATAATCACACACCTTAACATAAGAGATATTAGAACTGTTCTCCTTTTCTACCCACACATTTCTGGCATCTTTGCAAAAAACTTTTTCATTTATACTCGAGAGTTCAGTATCTGAAATTGAGTGAATTTGTCGCCTGATGTTTTCTTTTAGTACCTCCAATGTTTGCTGCATACACGTGTTCATCAGAGTCGGGAAATTTTCTGTAATTGGATTTTCCGAAATTCCAGTGATAGAGTAATTGACCCAACTTAATATTCTTCTCTGACGAAGTATGGCTCCATATACGTCGTAAAATAAAAGATACTAAAGCACAGAGAAACCCGGTTTTACACACAGAATTCCCTTGCATGACGCGAAAATCTGTGAGTAAATGCATACAGAATAATAGGACCTATATTTTCTGGACAAACAATAAATGTCGAGAGATGCAAGAATGACTTACACCATTTTTTGAACATTTTGAATTTTTACTTTCTCTGCTACGTATAGTAAGTAGGGGAAGTATTGTATTCCACCCAAAAATTCGATACCGAGATTTCACCGGAAATACATGTTTTGAGATCCCCTGAATCCAAAAAAGGCATTTTTGGAAACATGTCCGTGTGTGTCTGTCTGTCTGTGAACAGCATAACTCAGAAACGAACAGTCGGATAAACACCAAACTTGGTATTGAGGTTCAGTATCTTCCAAGGATGCGACACAAAGGTTTTCGAGAAAATCCCCCACCCCAGATTACATGGAAGATTTTTCGAAAATTTTAATTTTCTCAAAAATGGCTCTAAAGCTTTTGATTAAAATATCATATGTTTACGACATCTTCATGACAAATAAAATGTATATCTTGAATTTTCTGGGAATGTCTCCAAAAGTATTCTTCATTGTGAACGACTTTTGCATAACTGGTAAACCATAAGAGATAGACAACATTTTACTACACAAAAAATGTAGATTGCGTTAAAATACACAATTTATGTCATATACATTTTTGTTTTTGAGTGAACCGTTTTCGAGATATTCCTTGTTATTCCATTAAATTTTTCAATACTTATTTTCTCAAATGGGAATTCGTTATTCATTTTTTTTTTGTCTTGGATATGCAAAGAGTATTAATCTGTGGGAAAGGGAATGGTGCTGCACCTAGTAACCAGCTATTAAGAGATATGTATCTGCTTAAAGGCTACTGTATTTCTATATTGTAAATATATATTCCCCTTACATCTACAAGAAAATTAGCAATAAGATAGAGTCTGCAAATGTTTATCTCGATTAACATGAAGTAGATGGAGAATAAGCGTTTGTAAAAATAGTTTGTACAAGAGTAGAGAAAGTCATGTGAGTGTAACACATCAGATTTCTTATAACTGTTTCGGCGGGAGTCCAAGCTGCGGCAGCCGTGCAGTGGCCGCAGTGTGAAAAGCATTGTATTACAGAGGGTCACATCCAGCGGAGAAAATAAGTAAAGGAGTTGGCAGCAACAGGATCTATAACTTACAAAACTACACTGATTTTGCAAAGTCGGGGCACCAGCGGTGAGATTAAAAACGATATGACATACCAGCAGAAATAATTATAGATGTGCTAATAATCAGGCAGAAAGAATATCCATACTGGAAGTCTTAGAAACTTGAATAATTCTTCCTCTTCTTACCCCCCCCCCCAGGACTTAAAAATCTTGAATGCAATGAAAGAAAACCAGATAGAATGATGGGATAGTAGCTTTGTACACACGTAGTACCTATCCTAATGCTGCAGTTCCTAAATAACAAACCTGTCAAGACCATTGAATAAATACAAGAACAAATAAATAGGTAGTGAGAACTAGAAAACAACATTTCGGACGGGTAAAAGCTCATAGTGGAATTAAAGGAAATGACTCGCCTATAACCTTGCAAAGGTAGCAGTTAAGGAAGGAAACATGGTCATTGTTTGCAATAAAGTACCGAGAAGCGAAATAATTTTAAATCTAAAGAAACAATCTGATCTGATACATTAACATGACTTTCTCTAACCTATATCGTTTATTAATGGGTATACAAACTATTCTTACTAATGCTTATTTTCTACTTACTCATTTTAATCCAAATAAACCTTTAGAAATAGCTACACTATACATTGTTTATAGACAAAAGAAACAGCGATAGTCAAATTTTTAAGAACTGGACCCTATATGTCTGCCTTAAAATTCCAACCACGAGAAACACCGAAAATCGACAGGACTTTAAAAGAATAACAAACTATTGAACAATTCGAACCATTAATAACGGACATATGTGAAACTGCTTGTACCATAAACGAGTTATTTGAAGTAAATTCTGTATTTTTAAGAGATCTACATTTTATGTGAAGTGTGTTTTCGTCTATAGCTTAACGTTTATCAGTTATATAAAATTCCTTCCGAATTAAGAGAACTATACAGGCTATTTCCAGAAACTCTAAAATATACATTTTATTTATGTAAATATCCTTAATATATTACGATATATATCATAGTATATTTTATATATATTTAATATATTAGAGCCATTTTTGAGAAAATAAAAGAGTTAGAAAAATGTTCCATGTAAAGATACATGGGGGTGGGGAAATTATCTTGTATTTCGTGTCGCCTCATATGACTTTCTCTACTCTTGTACAAATTATTTTTACAAACGCTTATTCTCCATATGCTTCATGTTAATCGAGATGTTAATCTTATTGCTAATTTTCTTGTAGATGTAATGGGAATAGGTAGGCTTTAAGCGATAGTCAAATATTTTAAGAGCTGGTTGCAATGTGGCGCATTCCATTCTCTTTGTATGTCCAGGACATAAAAAATGAATAATGAATCCATTTGAGAACAAGTATTGGAAAATTTAACGGAATGACAAGCAATATCTCGAATATGGTTCACTCAACAACAAAAAATGTATATGACATAGATTATTTATTTTAACGCGATCTACATTTTTTCTATAGTAAAATTTTGTCTATCTCTTATGGTTTACCAGTTATGGAAAAGTCGTTCACAATGAAGAATACTTTTGGAGACATTCCCAGAAAATTCAAGATATACATTTTATTTGTCATGAAAGTATTTTAAATATATGATATTTTAATCAAAATCGTTAGAGCCGTTTTTGAGAAAATTAAATTTTTCGAAAAATGTTCCATGTAAAGGGTAATCTCGCATGGGGGATTTTCTTGAAAACCTTCGTGTCGCATCTCTGGAAGATACTGAACCTAAATAGCAAGTTTGGTGTTTATCCGACTGCTCGTTTCTGAGTTATGCTGTACCTACACAGACACACACACGGACATGTTTCCAAAAATGCTTTTTTTGGATTCAGGGGGCCTCAAAACATATATTTCCGGTAAAATCTCGGTATCGAATTTTTGGGTGGAATACAATACTTCTACTTTCTCTACGTAGTAGAGAAAGTAAAACTAGCTATTTTTAAAGTATTTTTTCCATCTGTAAAACAGCAAACTAAAGCAGAAAAATCCAGTAACATCAGAAATAACGACAATAATATCAGGATATGGGATTTTAAAATCATACCTCAACCGTTTCAAGATAATTGAAAACCTACATTGTTCTCGCCATCTGGGCAGCCAAACTATACAGTACCTAATTTACGAATGTAAAGCACCGATAAAAGAAATAAATATTCATAAATATTTTAAAAGGTACACACATCGAAAAATTCATAACACAAGTGGTATGGATAATAATAATAATAATAATAATAATAATAATAATAATAATAATAATAATAATAATAATAATAATAATAATAATAATTGATATGCAGAAAAAACAGACCATGAAGAAGTGTGTTAATATAGTTTATATTCAGCAACTAATGTAAATTAATTATTGCTAAATTTATATAAAATTATTTCTAGTATATGTACTATTACTGTAAATGTAATGAGCCTGTTGTTAAATGAATCGCTATAAAAGTCACATGTTATACGTATCGGTTTTTGTCTCTCTATAGTATTAATATAGCTTCTCAAGGTTTTCTTTACACTAAGCGAAACATTTATGTTTTCTGTCTCTATAATTGTATATACTTTATGAGCTTCAAGGAACTACCTAAGTTATTAATGGGTACTGAACAGTGCCTAAAACTTGAGAAAATTCATGAATAATTACTTTCTCTGCTACGTATAGTAAGTAGGGGAAGTATTGTATTCCACCCAAAAATTTGATACCGAGATTTCACAGGAAATACATGTTTTGAGACCCCTGAATCCAAAATAAGCATTTTTAGAAACATGTCAGTGTGTGTGTCTGTGTGTGTGTGTGTGTGTGTGTGTGTGTCTGTGAACAGCATAACTCAGAAACGAACAGTCGGATAAACACCTAACTTGGTATTTAGGTTCAGTATCTTCCAAGGATGCGACACGAAGGTTTTCAAGAAATTCCCCCCACCCCAGATTACCCTTTACATGGAAGATTTTTCGAAAATTGTAGTTTTCTCAAAAATGGCTCTAACGATTTTGATTAAAATATCATATGTTTAAGATACTTTTATAACAAATAAAATGTATATTTTGAATTTCCTGGGAATGTCCCCAAAAGTATTCTTCATTGTGAACGACTTTTGCATAACTGGTAAACCATAAGAGATAGACAAAATTGTACTACACAAAAAATGTAGATCGCGTTAAAATACACAATTTATGTCATATACATTTTTTTTTTTTTTGTTGAGTGAACCATTTTCGAGATATTGCTTGTTATTCCCTGAAATTTTTGAATACTTATTTTCCCAAATGGGAATTCGTTATTCATTTTTTTGTCTTGGATATGCAAAGAGTATTAATCTGTGGCAAAGGGAATGGTGCTGTACCTAGCAACCAGCTATTAAGAGATATGTATGTGCTTAAAGGCTACTGTATTTCCAAATTGCCCTTGTAAATATATATTCCCCTTACATCTACAATAAAATTAGCAATAAGATAGACTCTGCAAATGTTTATCTCGATTAACATGAAGTAGATGGAGAATAAGCGTTTGTAAAAATAGTTTGTACAAGAGTAGAGAATGCGATGGTATTATTAATATTGTTTTTTGTGTATGTGTGTTTACTTCACGTGAAGCCATCTTGTGACGTGATTCATTTGTTCGGTTTGTTAGCTCCATCTGGTGTTAGCAATTTGCGGCAGTATTAGTGTTAGTTTGTAAGAATTCTACTGTTATTTTATTTAATTTTTGTTCACTGTCCTCCGGCTAGCTCTGATCTTTTGGTCAAGCACTTCTCTTTATACAGATTGTGTAAACGGAAAGGAATCTTTTATCCAAAGATAACACTGATGAAGAAATTTGTTTTACACTTTTATTGTCGAAACACAGTCACTATCACATTTACACATTGATCTTGACACCCGCCAAACTGAAACTGTTATAATAACTTCATTACTGATAATTCTTAATTCGCGTACTTCAACTTTTTGTATAATTAACTTTATAACACTTGAGATTTTTCCTAATTCTGTTACGCGTCACCTGCAAATTGATATCCGACGTGTGCCGTACAAATACTTTCGACGAACTGACGGAAATGCGACGTGTAGTATACAAAGAATTTTGATGAACTGACCGAGTGAATACGACGTGTACTTTACAAATATTTTCGATGAACTGAGAGCGATCTACCTCTGACTTGGCTTTTTATACACATACACCCCGATATGCCTAAAGATTATAACTGAGCTGCAATTGGCTAATAAAACGCGCCAACATTAGCGTCTATTTTTATATCCAATGAAAATTATGAATACATATGCTCTAGGGAAATGTTCCAGAAGATTCTAAAAGAAAAACGCGCCAATATTACGTAACTTCCTCGTTTCCAATAATGATAAACCGCTCACCCCCTCGCTGCATTATTGCACGCTATTATTGTCAGTTTCAGTAAGGCAGTATAAACGTACTTCCCAACAATAATTACAATCAACAAACATCTCAAATCAATGTCACATAAAAATGCATATTCATATTACAATCATTATTTACATTTAAGTAATTTGTGATACAAATTACTGCATCAAGAAAGTCATGTAAGTGTAACACATCAGATGTTTTTAGACAGTATGGCATAAAAATAGAACTTTTAACATAGTGAACACTAACTAAAAGCTTTACATTGCCGTACTAGTGCAATAAAATTTTTACACCACTCCATTGTGACAAACTTTGGTTTTAAATCCAGTCACAGGGCAATTACCCTTTTTATTTGCATATGTTTAATAATTCTACTTGGTTTGATTATGTTTTACTTTTCATTGTTTTTTTTGCATGATTAATTTCTCATGGCGGTCGCATTATCTGTTCACAATACAAGCATCCTAGTGCTTTCTTTGATCTAAAACGCATTTGTTTAATCCAGTATAACCTATATAAAGATTAAATGGCGGCAATTACGAATTCAGAAGAAACTGAAATTGAAGAGGCAGGTGAAATTACAGAAGCAGCAAAACGAATATCACTAGAAGTACTTGCCCAAAACTCCAGAATGATATAGCATTTAATCGCTTTTGTCTGTTGTAAGGCAAAACATGTTGAAAATAATTTCACTCAAAATGACAAAACATCAAAACATCTGACACTCGCTGCACATTCTCTTGTTTCAAGAATTTCACTATACACGTGAGTTGGTCTCGTGCTCGTGCTAAATGTGATTTCCCTTAGTTTCAGGACCAGTATAACGTTATTTTATTGATATTTTACAAATTCGAGGCTGTCTAAAAATATTATATGCCACAGTGTTAAAAGCGCTTTTATTTTGCTACAGCCTTCAGCCTTCGTTTCGCAAACATTCCAACTCGCAAAATAAAACTCTGTTTTTAACACTTGTATCATAATTTACTATTAACGTCACGTGTTAGCCTCATTTCTGTGAAATTATAACCATGTTCCCACAAATTACATCACCGTAGTACATAACACATGACTGGACACTGTCACGCGTTTACACGTCACATTTGTTATAATTTTCATACCCGGAAAGGTTCATCCATCTTAATAAACACTAACACTATTAGCAAATATGTTGAATGAGCCACGTATATAAATAATTACTGATAAACATTACTTTTAAAAATCAACCCTTTATCAACTAAATATAATCTTATTCACGCGTTTGTCCACGGAGTTGGGTCACCCACTGAGACAGAAACTTAGCATCACGCCTTAAAAGCTTAATTGGGTGGAATCATAAAACGAACTAAGAGCTCGGAAATCACACTGAAATCCGTAAGTTTGTCGAAGCCTGCGGTTGCAATCTTTTACTCGCATTATCTTCTAGACGGGGAAAGGGCTGTTGTTCCTTTGTTCAACGGAGCAATAAAAGAGGTACGAATAAGAAAAATTATAATTTGATCGAGGAATCACAGTGAAATTTTCACGTGGCAACAGAATTAGCCAATATGGGTACAAGAAAAATGTGACGCAAGGTCAGCATGCTATTAGTGGCGCGAAAAGTTAGCCAGACACGTAAATCTTAAGTAACGACGTTACAGAGTAAGGATTGTAGGTTAATAAGGTGTATAAATAGGGTAAGAAAGGTGATTGAAACGCTCTCATGCGTTGAATGTCAACATTAATCTGTAGCATACTAACCAGGGTGCTCATGCGGGACCTGAATCAGCTTTGCACGAATCCCTACTAACAAGCATCCCCCACTTTGCCTTGCATTTAGCTTACTAACAGCCTATGCATCGGGAGACGATGTAGCCTTTGTGGATGATCGTCACTGGAGGCAGCGGGTGTAGGATCGCACCTTTTTTTAAAACAAATCAATAAAAAATTAAGTTATTGCAGCATTCTCAAAAAATATCAGATGTTTCACTCTGCCCGAATGCGACAGGACGCATATTTCGGATAGTAAGGCTGAGCAGCTACAACGCGAAGCAGGCGACAAGAAACCTTTTAAGTCTACGAGAAAAGTAAGGCGTTATTTACCGCGCCACCAGAGAAATACAAAGGCTGTACGAGGGGTACCGAGTTCGATTCCCGGCTGGGGATGGGTTTTCTATAACCAAGATTATTCCCTATACCTTCCAGAGTCTGGAAGTATGAATGATAGTGTGAATGTGTGTGTGTGTGTGTGTGTGTGTGTGTGTGTGTGTGTGTGTGTGTGTGTGTGATCTAATGTATAAAACCCAAACAGTACCAGAAAGTCAATGACGACTGTTTATGAGTTAACACTCTTGCTGACAGGCAATATATTCCAAAGATAAAAGGCCGCCGATAGGAGCTTTACAGCTAAAGACGGGGTATAAATGAAAAAAAATATTTGATATGTTACACTCACATGACTTTCTCTACTCTTGTACAAACTATTTCTACAAACGCTTATTCTCCATATGCTTCATGTTAATCGAAATATCGAGATGTTAATCTTATTGGTAATTTTCTTGTAGGTGCAAGGGGAATTGCTAGGCTTTAAGCGATAATCAAATATTTTAAGAGCTGTTTGCTATGTGGAGTATTCCATTCTCTTTGCATTACCAGGACAAAAAAATCTGATGTGTTACACTCACATGACTTTCTCTACTCTTGTACAATCTAATTTTACAAACGCCTATTCTCCATATGCTTCATGTTAATCGAGATATCGAGATGTCAATCTTATTGGTAATTTTCTTGTAGATGCAAGGGGAATATGGTAGCTTTTAAGCGATAGTCAAATATTTTAACGCTGGTTGCTATGTGGCGAATTCCATTCTCTTTGCATGTTCAGACATAAAAAAATCTGATGTGTTACACTCACATGACTTTCTCTACTCTTGTACAAACTATTTTTACAAACGCTTATTCTCCATCTACTTCATGTTAATCGAGATAAACATTTGCAGACTCTATCTTATTGCTAATTTTCTTGTAGATGTAAGGGGAATATATATTTACAAGGGCAATATAGAAATACAGTAGCCTTTAAGCACATACCTATCTCTTAATAGCTGGTTGCTAGGAGCAGCACCATTCCCTTTCCCACAGATTAATACTCTTTGCATATCCAAGACAAAAAAAACCTGATGTGTTACACTCACATGACTTTCTCTACTCTTGTACAATCTATTTTTACAAACGCCTATTCTCCATATGCTTCATATTAATCGATATATCGAGATGTCAATCTTATTTGTAATTTTCTTGTAGATGCAAGGGGAATATGGTAGCTTTTAAGCGATAATCAAATATTTTATCGCTGGTTGCTATGTGGCGCATTCCATTCTCTTTGCATGTCCAGGACATAAAAAAATGAATAACGAATTTGAGAAAAAGTATAAGTATTGGAAAATTTAAGGAAATAACAAGAAATATCTCGAAACCGGTTCACTCAACAACAAAAATGTATATGATATAAGTTGTGTATTTTAACGCGATCTACATTTTTTGTGTAGTAAAATTTTGTCTATCTCTTATGGTTTACCAGTTATGCAAAAGTCGTTCATAATGAAGAATACTTTTGGAGACATTCCCAGAAATTTCGAGATATACATTTCATTTCTCATGGCATTATCTTAAACATATGATATTTTCATCAAAATCGTTAGAGCCATTTTTGAGAAAATTAAAATTTTCGAAAAATGTTCCATGTAAAGGGTAGTCTGGGGTGGGGGGATTTTCTTGAAAATCTTCGTGTCGCATCTCTGGAAGATACTGAACGTAAATACCAAGTTTGGTGTTTATCCGACTGTTAGTTTTTGAGTTATGCTGTTCACAGACACACACACACAGACACACACACACACACACACAGACACACACACACAGACACACACACGGACATGTTTCCAAAAAAGCTTTTTTTGGATTCAGGAGGTTTCAAAACATGTATTTCCGGTGAAATCTCGGTATCGAATTTTTGGGTGGAATGCAATACTTCCCCTACTTACTACACGTAGTAGAGAAAGTAAAAAATGAATAACGAATTTGAGAAAAAGTATAAGTATTGGAAAATTTAAGGAAATAACAAGCAATATCTCGAAAACGGTTCACTCAACAAAAGAAACGTATATGACATAAGTTGTGTATTTTAACGCGATCTACATTTTTTGTGTAGTAAAATTTTGTCTATCTCTTATGGTTTACCAGTTATGCAAAAGTCGTTCACAATGAAGAATATTTTTGGAGACATTCCCAGAAAATTCGAGATATACATTTTATTTGTCATGGCAATATCTTAAACATATGATATTTTAATCAAAATCGTTAGAGCCGTTTTTGAGAAAATTAAAATTTTCGAAAAATGTTCCATGTAAAGGGTAGTCTGGGGTGGGGGGATTTTCTTGAAAACCTTCGTGTCGCATCTCTGGAAGATACTGAACCTAAATACCAAGTTTGGTGTTTATCCGACTGTTCGTTTTTGAGTTATGCTGTTCACAGACACACAGACACACAGACACACAGACAGACAGACACACAGACACACAGACACACAGACAGACACACACGGACATGTTTCCAAAAATGCTTTTTTTGGATTCAGTGATTCTCAAAACATGTATTTCCGGTGAAATCTCGGTATCGAATTTTTGGGTGGAATGCAATACTTCCCCTACTTACTATACGTAGTAGAGAAAGTAAAAAAATCTGATGTGTTACACTCACATGACTTTCTCTACTCTTGTACAATCTATTTTTACAAACGCCTATTCTCCATATGCTTTATGTTAATCGAGATATCGAGATGTCAATCTTATTGCTAATTTTCTTGTAGATGCAAGGGGAATATGGTAGCTTTTAAGCGATGGTCAAATATTTTAACGCTGGTTGCTATGTGTCGAATTCCATTCTCTTTGCAAGTCCAGGACATAAAAAAATGAATAACGAATTTGAGAAAAAGTATAAGTATTGGAAAATTTAAGGGAATAACAAGCAATATCTCGAAAACGGTTCACTCAACAAAAGAAATGTATATAACATAAGTTGTGTATTTTAACGAGATCAACATTTTTTGTGTAGTAAAATTTTGTCTATCTCTTATGGTTTACCAGTTATGCAAAAGTCGTTCACAATGAAGAATACTTTTGGAGACATTCCCAGAAAATTCGAGATATACATTTCATTTCTCATGGCATTATCTTAAACATATGATATTTTAAACAAAATCGTTAGAGCCATTTTTGAGAAAATTAAAATTTTCGAAAAATGTTCCATGTAAAGGGTAGTCTGGGGTGGGGGGATTTTCTTGAAAACCTTCGTGTCGCATCTCTGGAAGATACTGAACCCAAATACCAAGTTTGGTGTTTATCCGACTGTTCGTTTTTGAGTTATGCTGTTCACACACACACACAGACACACACACAGACACACACACACACAGACACACAGACACACACACGGACATGTTTCCAAAAATGCTTTTTTTGGATTCAGGAGGTCTCAAAACATGTATTTCCGGTGAAATCTCGGTATCGAATTTTTGGGTGGAATGCAATACTTCCCCTACTTACTATACGTAGTAGAGAAAGTAAAAATGAATAACGAATTTGAGAAAAGGTATAAGTATTGGAAAATTTAAGGGAATAACAAGCAATATCTAGAAAATGGTTCACTCAACAAAAAAAAAATGTATATGACATAAATTGTGTATTTTAACGCGATCTACATTTTTAGTGTAGTACAATTTTGTCTATCTCTTATGGTTTACCAGTTATGCAAAAGTCGTTCACAATGAAGAATACTTTTGGAAACATTCCCAGAAAATTTGAGATATACATTTCATTTGTCATAAAAATATCTTAAACATAGGATATTTTAATCAAAATCGTTAGAGCCATTTTTGAGAAAATTCAAATTTTCTAAAAATGTTCCATGTAAAGGGTAGTCTGGGGTGGGGGGATATTCTTGAAAACCTTCGTGTCGCATCTCTGGAAGATACTGAACCCAAATACCAAGTTTGGTGTTTATCCGACTGTTCGTTTCTGAGTTATGCTGTTCACAGACACACACAAACACACACGCGCGCGCGCGCCCGCGGACATGTTTCCAAAAATGCTCTTTTTGGATTCAGGGGGTCTCAAAACATGTTTTTCCGGTGAAATCTCGGTATCGAATTTTTGGGTGGAATACAATACTTCTCCTACTTACTATACGTAGTAGAGAAAGGCTGTGTTAAAGTGATCAAATTCGCGAAGGTGATTAGCTTCCTGAGAGACGTGAAACAAGTCAAAATCCACAGCGAACAGTATAATAATATCGTGTGTGCTAATACATTATAGGCCACATGTTAATAAACTAGATAATACGAGAAAGTGCTTTCCTTTCATGACCTGAGAACTACGACAGTCATTACAGGACAGACGAACCAATCTTCTGTTCTAGCGTTTCTTTTCCTGTCATTGTAGCCGAACTCTCTACAGCAGTGATGCCCAACCTTAAGCGAAACAGGGGAAGGCGTATTTTCCCCCTCGCATTGTTCGTGGAGCTATTACGTGTGCTCATAGCAATCCAAACTCTGTTTCATTACCTTCAAACTTGCTATTGCGATCTCCGTCAGAGTGAGTGAAGGGGAAATGCTTCATAACACAAAACGAAGTAGGTTGGGCTTCGCTGCTGTACATGAAATAGGGCATCGAACTAACAGCTAGCCGAGGCAAAGAAAAACAACTACAGCAATTCAAACATTTATAACACCATTAGAGCATTGGAACCGTAGCATTAAACAAGTAAAAACAAAAGTTGCGCGACAATGGGCAGTCGCACCATAATGAGGGCAGAATAAACCCCCATATTCCATGGATCCCCGAACCCCCTTAAGGCTAGTTACAACCTAATGCTGGCCTTGAAATTCCATACACTTTCTATGACATCGCCAGAAATAACTGAACGATGACCAGTTTCTGAAGTATTACATTCACATGTCTTTCTCTACCCACTATCCAGTGTTTTGTATATCAAAAACTGTTCTTACAAAAGCTTATTCTTCTGTCTACACTAAGTGAATTGACCTAAACGTATGCATAAATAGTTAAGTTGCACATTTAAGGAAACAGCGACAGTTAAATGTTTAAAAACTGGTGATTATTTAGTGGCCTTGAAATGCCAACTCTTCCATGACATTGCTAGAAACAACTTAAGGTTGGCAATACTTCAAATCATGCTAAACAATTGAAAAATAAAGTCAATAAGAACGAATATCTCGGAAATGGCTGATGCCACAAAAATGATCAAAAGCTTATTTCGAATAAATTCATGTTTTAAAGTGATCTACATCTTTTGTGTAGTACGTTTTTGTCTATATCTTAGGCTTTGCCAGTCCTATACAAATTTATGCAAAAAATTCCCTCCGAATGAGGAGGTACTCATAGGTTGTTCCCAGAAAATCCACGACATGCATTTTATTTGACATGTGAATTTGTCGAATATATGGTGTTTTAATCAAAATCATTAGTCGGTTTTGAGAAGAAAAAAATCGAAGAATATTCCCTATGAAGGGAAGCTTGGGATGGGTGTATTTTCATAAAAGTTTTCATTTCGCATAACTTTTACTTTTTTTATTTATTGGATAGATTCGTTCAACATTAGAAATGCTATGCAGAACCAGAATAAAATACATAATAACAACATAAACTATTCTGAGGTCAGCCACTTGAATTCCCTCTGGCACCAAAGTTACAGATAAAATTATTGTGCATGTGATTGACTGACAGTCTTATAATTCAATCACTTCTGGAAGAAAGCAGCAAATCCTGCTCTTGATCAACCGCATCAGATCTTCGTCCCAAGGAGAAATATACTGCTCCAGGTACTGAATAGAGCTGAAAAAATCTGATGTATTACAGTCACATGACTTTCTCCAATCTTGTACAATCTATTTTTACAAACGCTTATTCTCCATCTACTTCATGTTAATCGAGACAAACATTTGCAGACTCTATCTTATTGCTAATTTTCTTGTAGATGTAAGGGAATAATATATTTACAAGGGCAATATAGAAATACAGTAGCCTTTAAGCATATACATATCTCCTAAGAGCTGGTTGCTAGGTGCAGCACCATTCTCTTTGCCGCAGATTAATACTCTTTGCATATCCAAGACAAAAAAATTAATAACGAATTCCCATTTGAGAAAATAAGTATTGAAAAATTTAAGGGAATAACAAGCAATATCTCGAAAATGGTTCACTCAACAAAAAAATGTATATGACATAAATTGTGTATTTTAACGCGATCTACATTTTTTGTGTAGTAAAATTTTGTCTATCTCTTATGGTTTACCAGTTATGTAAAAGCCGTTCACAATGAAGAATACTTTTGGAGACATTCCCAGAAAAGTCGAGATATACATTTTATTTGTCATAAAAATATCTTAAACATATGATATTTTAATAAAAATTGTTAGAGCCATTTTTGAGAAAATTAAAATTTTCCAAAAATGTTCCATGTAAAGGGTATTCTGGAGTAGAGGGATTTTATTGAAAACCTTCGTGTCGCATCTCTCAACCTAAATACCAAGTTTGGTGTTTATCCGACTTTTCGTTTCTGAGTTAGTCTGTTCACAGACACACGTGTTTCCAAAAATGCCTTTTTTCGATTCAGGGGTCTCAATACATATATTTCCGGTGAAATCTCGGTATCGAATTTTTGGGTGGAATACAATACTTCCCCTACTTACTATACGTAGTAGAGAAAGTAAAAATCTTGCACTACCCTCTATCATTTATTAATGGAAATAAAATAAACTTTTACAGAAGCTGAATTTTCTATCTACTTCAGTTTAATCGAGGCAAACTTTTGCAGAAATAGCTACATTACACATTACGTTATAGATGCAAAGGGAGTAGTGATAGTCAAATGTTTAAGAACTGGACGCTACATACTAGCCTTAAAATTCCATACTGTTTCCATGCAATCGGGAGAAACAACTGAATGTTGACAAGACTTTTAAGAAAATGGCCAAGAAATCAGCAATTCAAACCATTAATAATGGATATTTCGGAAATGGGTGATGCCACAAAAAGTTATTTAAAATAAATCATATGTTTTAAAGAGATCTGCATTTTTATCTAGTAAGTTTCATGTATTGCTCAAGTTTACCAGTTGTACAAGATGATACAAAATTCCTTCCGAATGAACAGGGCTTCGCAGGCTATTCCCAGAAAATTCAAAACATACATTTTGTCATACAAAAACATCTTTTACATAAGGTATTTTAATCAAAATCTTTAGAGCTATTTTTTAGAAAAATCAAAAACTCCGAAAATCTTTCCATGTAAACGCTAATTTAGGTGAGGGCAATTTCTTAAAAATCTTCATGTCACATTTTTGGAAGATACTGACCTTAAATACCAAGTTTGGGATTTATCCAACTTTACGTTTTTGAGTTATCTGTGCTATTCACACACACGCGCACGCGCGTATCTTTGTTTAAAAGGCTGTTTTTGGATTCGGGGGACCTCAAAACGTGTATTTCCATTGATATCTCGGTATAGAATACCTTCTCTACCTACTATGTACGTGTAGAGAAAGTAAAGAATTATCAGTTATTAGTTTTTGAGCACAGTGTTTAAAAGCTCTACATTAAATAGCATTTTGTTTGGTGTATAAGCCACGAATGAGACATTAGATTGTATTTACTATGCCAATTACTAATAAGAATATATTAGTAATCATTACAAAGGCCAGTCTTGGAGTAATATCATAAAAACCAACAGCATTATATAAGGCGTAGCCTAAATATGCAATTCTGTCCCTCTTTTTAAATACAGGATTATTTATGAAGAACTGACACATTTATTTCTTTAATTGTTTCAAACGCGTTATGCTAGCGATAACTTATTACACCTGAAATGCAGAGGAATTTTGGTACATTATTTGCCTCTATAGCAAATGTTGAAAATGTCCTCCATCCTGCATAAGGCACAACTCAACACGTCGTTCCATGTTACTAGCCACTCGTTGGAGGACTCTGTTGTCAATAGCTTGAATCTCCTGTGTAATGTTGTGCTTCAGATCGTCCAATGTCTGGGGAAGTATGGCATAAACTCTGTCTTTTAAGTAACCCCATAAAAAGAAGTCCGGCGATGTAAAATCCGGAGATCTCGGTGGCCACAGGTTCTTGGAAATTATTCGGTAGTGAAAGAAATTTGCAACTAGTGTCGTGGATTCATTTGATGTAGCGCCGTCTTGCTGAAAATATATTTGACTCAGCTCTACATCGTCTAGTTGCGCAGCACACTCCATGAACTGCAGTGTTCACATTGTTTTAAAAACAATGGTCCCACCATTCTCTGTGCGGATATTGCGCACCAAACTCCGATTTTAACCGAGTGCATAGGTGTTTCATGAATAATATGTGGATCTTCGCTGGTGCAATAGCGTGAGTTATTTGAGTTCACATAACCGGATAAATGGAGCCAAGCTTCATCTGTGAACCATGTGATGGACAATATGGCAGGATTTTGCACAACGAACGCCTGAAACCGACAGTAATTCAGTCATCTACCCTTATCTGGTTCCTGTAACTGGTGGACAACCGTAATCCTATACGGCTTTAGGCCTGCACTTTTCACAGCTCTCTGACACATTGAGTAGCTGTACCCTGTCTCCTGCGACAAACGTCTTAATGACTTTTTGGGCGACTGATCCAGTCGTGCTCTTACGTCAACAACAACCGTGGGAAGTTTAGATGAACGAGTTTTGCCTTTTTCACTCACCAGAGATCCAGTTGTTTCCAATTTGTTTACCAGTCCCAGTATTATGTTTCTTTGGGGAGGATTCTGAACACCAAATTCTCTCTGGTATTCCCTTTGAGTAGCCATAATTGAATTCGTGATTCAGTATTGCTTTACAAGGAAGAGTTGCTCATTTAATGTGTACTCCATTTTCAGGTTGACTAGAACAAAACCTCAAAAACAATTGCCGGCAATAAAACTAACAATTACGAATAAAACATGAGCATTTGCGCGTCTAGTGTCAGGCAACTGAGACTCCAGAACATTCCGCTTAATTTGCTGCTAAAATTGGGTCATTGAGTAAATTTCGAAAACAATAATTAAAGAAATAATTGTGCCAGTTCTTTATAAATCACCTTGTATATTATATGACAAATTTTTAATCTCAGAAGACAAATGATTAATTAAATTTATAGAGATAATATGAAAACATTTCTGTTTTACATCTACATCTATATGCAGACTAGGTGGATAATCGATGAAATGATTCGAATGACGAATTTATTATTTTTATTTACCTTCCCCCGTTCTTTACGAAACTATAAGACACCTAAACAATGATTTAAGCAAAACTCTCAGGACGCTATAAAGAACAAACTAAAAAGAATGAGAAAACGCCGTGCAAAAGCGCACAAATACCACAATTTATAATAAGGACTTCTCGTGAATGCAGCTGAGTAACTTCCACGTTGTCATATTCGAGCTGTCTATTTATAGAGAAAATCTCAGTTGAGAAGAAATAACAGCGGTTTAAATAACGTCAATACATCCTGTTCATTCTCAGTAACCAACACACATACAACTGCTGAGAAAACACAAGAAAGACAAAACAAAAGAAAGGTTAAAAATAGCATCTAGAGGAGAGGGATAGGAAGGAGAAGCAGAAGAAGAAGAAAAAGTGGTACTTCGTCTGATTGTTGCTATTATCTACGACCACTATCATTTTTACTTTTTCTACTACGTATAGTAAGTAGGGGAAGTATTGTATTCCACCCAAAAATTCGATACCGAGATTTCACCGGAAATACATGTTTTGAGACCCCCTGAATCCAAAAAAAGCATTTTGGGAAACATGTCCGCGTGTGTGTCTGTCTGTGAACAGCATAACTCAGAAACGAACAGTCGGATAAACACCAAACTTGGTATTTAGGTTCAGTATCTTCCAGATATGCGACACGAAGGTTTTCAAGAAAATCCCCCACCCCAGATTACCCTTTACATGGAAGATTTTTCGAAAATTTTAATTTTCTCAAAAATGGCTCTAACGATTTTGATTAAAATATCATATGTTTAAGATATTTTTACGACAAATAAAATGTATATCTTGAATTTCCTGGGAATGTCTCCAAAAGTACTCTTCATTGTGAACGACTTTTGCATAACTGGTAAACCATAAGAGATAGACAAAATTTTACTACACATAAAATGTAGATCGCGTTAAAATACACAAATTATGTCATATACATTTTTTTTGTTGAGTGAACCATTTTCGAGATATTACTTGTTATTCCCTTAAATTTTTCAATACTTATTTTCTCAAATGGGATTTCTTATTCAATTTTTTGTCTTGGATATGCAAAGAGTATTAATCTGTGGCAAAGGGAATGGTGCTGCACCTAGCAACCAGCTATTAAGAGATATGTATGTGCTTAAAGGCTACTGTATTTCTATATTGCCCTTGTAAATATATATTCCCTTACATCTACAAGAAGCTTAGCAACAAGATAGAGTCTGCAAGTGTTTATCTCGATTAACATGAAGTAGATGGAGAATAAGCGTTTGTAAAAATAGTTTGTACAAGAGTAGAGAAAGTCATGTGAGTGTAACACATCAGTTTATATTTTTCTGCTTAGAAACACATCATAAACGTCTCATAGAAACGATGAGAAATACAGCTTATAATAAATGAATATCTGAGTATAATCGCAAAATGTATTGATATGAGCTTCAACTTATTTACCACTCTTATGTTAGCAGTGTTTGAGTGCCATAGAGACTGTTTGACACTGCGATTATGTTGAATGCTTTTGTGTTATTTTATATTAATATACAGTACATAATCATGTAAACATAAATAACAAGAAGTGCTGTTTAGTCTGGTTTATTGTTGCTATTGGTATTATCACAGTCAAATACATATAATACAGTTTTAAATTTTGTTTAATTTTTAAGCATGCGATTGTAGCGCCTCTACATTTGCGCAAGGTTACCATAAGTCGTAGCTATTGTATTTATTTATTTATTTATTTATTAAACCACGTTATTAATCCACGATCAGTGTCAGAGAGGAGATCAGCGAATATGTGAACTCGTTCCTTTGTTATTTTATGATGCCTTAAAGGATAAGTAATTATTCTTATGTTGGCAATATACGACTACTACGATTACTGTTGAGAAAGATACACATGGTCTTGCGAGCTTTTGTAAACATTACATAAAATTAAATAACTAATCGTGCGAAATACATGTGCATACATGCATACGAGGGCTCATCAACAAAGACTGATTTCTTTTTCAAAGATGTTTATTACTCCAATTAAATGTTAACATGATCTTTTTCAAAGTAGTCCCCTTCTACTTCAATACACTTTTTATTGCGTCTCTGCCAGTCCTTGAACACGTGCTGCAGACCATTCTTTGTCAGGTCCTTGAGAATCGCCTCACTTTTCTTGAGCACTGCTTCAGAGTTCTCAAACCGAATACCCCTAAGCTTTGCCTTTAGTGATGGGAATAAAAAAAAGTCACAGGGTGCAAGATCGGGGCTATAAGGTGGATGTGGTACACAGGTAATGTTGAATCGAGCCAGAAACTGCATGACTTAATTTGCGACGTGAGGCCGTGCATTGTCATGATGAAGTCGCCACCCAGTCCGAGAAAGCTCTGATCGTTTCTTTGCAATGTGCTTCCTCAGTGTAGCCAACTGACGTGTAGTATGCTGCTGTAACGGTAGTGTGAGGGGGAACAGCATGCTGGTAAATCATTCCTTACAGTCAAAAAATGTGATCACCATCACTTTCTCTGCAGATGGAACAACTTTTGCCTTTTTTGGTGTTGGAGAACCTGGCGATTTCCACACTGTGCTGGCTTGTTTTCCTTCAGGATCATAATGATGCAGCCATGACTCATCACCGGTGATAATCGATTTAAAAAATGCATTCCCTCCATCAGCAAAGAGACGCAGCACCTCACGGCTTGTCTCCATTCGCACAGCCTTTTGTTCAGGAGTCAACAGACGTGGCACCCAACGAGCACAAACTCGGGTCATATGGAGATGGTCGTGCATAATTGTTAACACACTGCCATATGAAATTCTCAACACTTCACTGAGGTTACGTAATGTTATACGCCGATCCTCTCGGACAATCACAGCAGCTGTGTTGATGTTGACTTCAGTCACAGCAGAAGTCGACATAACAGGCCCACCTTGCTTAACACTGACAAGTCGGCCTTCTTTGAAGTCTTTGAACCACCTAAACACTGTTGCACGAGGTAGTGCATCTTCACTGTACGCTTGCTTCAGCTTTTCATAAGTTTCGGTGGCTGTATGGTTTAAACGAAAACAGAATTTGATTGCACTGTACTGCTCCTCTCGCGTCACCTCCATTATCTGGTATGCGAAATGCACGTAGGGTCTACAAAATAGAGCATTACTACCAACCTACCATTACGAGAGTGCTGCCGCCTACCAACATTATACATAAAAACCCGCTCTTTACAAATATGTATGTTACAGATACAAAACTATCACGGAAGCTACAGGAAAAAAATCAGTTTCAGTCTTTGTTGATCAGCCCATGTACATACATACACTGACTTTTATACAGGATGGAAGTGAAATACCCCTGGGGACTGGGGGAGGTGGGAGAATGGATGTAGATGAACAAAAACAACTAACACTTTTTTGTAATTAAATGCACCGTTAACTAGATAATCGCGTTTAAAAGTAGGAGTATTTGGCAACGTGTCGCAACTTGATGATTGGGTAGTCTGCTTCTACTGGTGGTGCCTTGAACTAAACACTCTATAAAACCATTTAAGTAACGTTGGCCATGTATCAATTCAGATGTTTTGTCGCTAGCGCGCGAGACACCACAAAAATTCCGGGAAAAAGTCAAGTTATTGTTCACTGCACCGTATGTAAACTTTACCTCGAATTCTACATTCCCAGTAATTACAAAAATGTTATTTTATATCTTTAAATGCCTGTATATCTGGCCTATTCTGTTTGAGAGTCTCATATCAGGGTAAGGTAACAAACTCACGTGGAATTGTTACACGTTAAACAGTTTTAAGGTTTGTGTACACATAATACCTATGCATGTAGGTTAAAAGCTAAAATGAAAATAAGTATTCCAAAGGTTATGGCACTCTTATGTGAAACAGCTCTTACGTTATTAACACCATTATTCTGTGTTGAATTTAACAATGTGGTACTAATAATTGCTAAACGTACTCCACTGCAATATACTTAAAGGAAATTTATGTGCAATGTTTACTTTCTCTACTACGTATAGTAAGTAGGGGAAGTATTGCATTCCACCCAAAAATTCGATATCGAGATTTCACCGGAAATACATGTTTTGAGACCTCCTGAATCCAAAAAAAGCATTTTTGGTAACATGTCCGTGTGTGTGTGTGTGTGTGTGTGTCTGTGTGTGTGTGTGTCTGTGAACAGCATAACTCAAAAACGAACAGTCGGATAAGCACCAAACTTGGTATTTAGGTTCAGTATCTTCCAGAGATGCGACACGAAGGTTTTCAAGAAAATCCCCCCACCCCAGACTACCCTTAACATGGAAGATTTTTCGAAAATTTTAATTTTCTCAAAAATGGCTCTAACGATTTTGATGAAAATATCATATGTTTAAGATAATGTCATGAGAAATGAAATGTATATCTCGAATTTTCTGGGAATGTCACCAAAAGTATTCTTCATTGTGAACGACTTTTGTATAACTGGTAAACCATAAGAGATAGACAAAATGTTACTACACAAAAAGTGTAGATCGCGTTAAAATACACAACTTATGTCATATACATTTCTTTTGTTGAGTGAACCGTTTTCGAGATATTGCTTGTTATTTCCTTAAATTTTCCAATACTTATACTTTTTCTCAAATTCGTTATTCATTTTTACTTTCTCTACTACGTATAGTAAGTAGGGGAAGTATTGTATTCCACCCAAAATTTCGATACCGAGATTTCACCGGAAATACATGTTTTGAGACTCACTGAATCCAAAAAAAGCATTTTTGGAAACATGTCCGTGTGTGTGTCTGTCTGTGTGTCTGTGTGTCTGTGTGTCTGTCTGTGTGTCTGTGTGTCTGTCTGTGTGTCTGGCTGTGTGTCTGTGAACAGCATAACTCAAAAACGAAGAGTCAGATAAACACCAAACTTGGTATTTAGGTTCACTATCTTTCAGAGATGCGACACGAAGGTTTTCAAGAAAATCCCCCCACCCCAGACTATCCATTACATGGAACATTTTTCGAAAATTTTAATTTTCTCAAAAACGGCTCTAACGATTTTGATTAAAATATCATATGTTTAAGATATTGTCATGACAAAAAAAATGTATATCTCGAATTTTCTGGGAATGTCTCCAAAAGTATTCCTCATAATGAAGGACTTTTTCATAACTGGTAAACCATAAGAGATAGACAAAATTTTACTACACCAAAAATGTAGATCGCGTTAAAATACACAATTTATGTCATATACATTTCTTTTGTTGAGTGAAACGTTTGCGAGATATTGCTTGTTATTCCCTTAAATTTTCCAATACTTATACTTTTTCTCAAATTCGTTATTCATTTTTTTATGTTCTGGACATGCAAAGAGAATGGAATGCGCCACATAGCAACCAGCGTTAAAATATTTGACTATCGCTTAAAACCTACCATATTCCCCTTACATCTACAAGAAAATTATCAATAAGATTGACATCTCGATGTCTCGATTAACATGAAGCATATGGAGAATAAGCGTTTGTAAAAATAGTTTGTACAAGAGTAGAGAAAGTCATGTGAGTGTAACACATCAGATTTTTTTTGTCCTGGACATGCAAAGAGAATGGAATGCGCCACATAGCAACCAGCGTTAAAATATTTGACTATCGCTTAAAACCTACCATATTCCCCTTGCATCTACATGAATATTACCAATAAGATTGACATCTCGATATCTCGATTAACATGAAGCATATGGAGAATAAGCGTTAGTAGAGGGGAAATGACAGAGCTGGCCCAATTAATTTATGCATGGCTATTCATATGCAAATGGGCTCCCCCATCTCCTCTCCCCCACCTCCTCTCCCCCCCACCCCCCGCTGTGCCTTGGTAGTTTTACTTGCACCTGAGGGCCATAAATCATGTTGAGTACAATGGAGGCTTGACAGTTAAGTAATTAAAGCTGTCAATCAACTGTCAAAACGAACAAAGGGGTCATAAATTTAAGGTTCTGTAACAAAGGCGAGATGTTTTTCCTACCCATCCCACATCAGGCCACTTCTGCACCTGGTCAGTTACCCACCCCCACTTCCATTGTGTGTCGAACACGTGGCATACTCATCCCACAATCCCAATAACAAAGCCTGACCCTTTCCATTGTGTAAGAGATTCTATTGTGTGTGCCTTTCTATTGTCCCGTGCAAGCATTCTTTAGAAAGACCACCTGGCATACTCATCCCACAACCCAATAACAAAGCCTGACCCTTTCCATTGTGTAAGAGATTCTATTGTGTGTGCCTTTCTATTGTCCTTGGCAAGGCTAGTTTAGAAAGACACCTGCAGCGCTCCCATCCCACAATCCAATAACAAAGCCTGACCCTTTCCATTGTTTGGCCACCTGCTAGTTTAACAAAAGAATTCGAGGGTTGCTTTATACTCGCCCTGTCCTTGTTTGTGTGAAAGAGAGAGAAACTTGTTTACCAACTCTGCGTGACGTCATAGTCGGCCATCATGATTTTGCCTGAGGGAGTTCTCTCCGATGTTTTACGACCTCCTACGAATATACCCGAGCATAGTTAACAAGCATTCTGTTTCAGCCAACGACTCCGAAAAAGCGCCTAATATACATTTCATTACGTGCATTAAACCTCTGAGTGATATCCATAGATCGGTGTTCGATTCTTACTGTAATCAAAAGTTTATTGCTAATGAGAAATTAATGATTGATATTATTATATCATTACCCTAATTAATAAAAAGGCGTTCAGAGAATTCTAGCTCGAGTCTTACCAAGTGAAACTCTAACGCGTAATAACTATTAAACTATGCAAGGTCAGATTAAAAAAAATGTATTTATCAATTATAATTTAATTTTTTATATATCATTACCCTAATTAATGAAAGGGTGTTCAGAGGGTTCTAGCTCGAATCTTACCCAACGAAACTCTAATGCTTAATAAATATTAAACTATGCAAGGTCAGATTTCAAAATGTATTTATCAAATATAATTTTTTATACATCATTACCCTGATTAATGAACGACCGTTCAGAGGACCCTAGTTCGAATCTTACGCAGAGAAACTCTAATGCTTAATAAATATTAAACTATGTAAGGTCAGATTAAAATGTATTTAACAAATATAATTTAATTTTTATATATCATTACAATAATTAATAAAAAGGGTGTTCAGAGGGTCCTAGATCGAATCTGCGAAACTCTAATGCCCAATAACTATTAAACTATGCAAGGCTAGATTAAAATGTATTTAACAAATATAATTTAATTAATGAAACGGTGTTCAGAGGGTTCTAGATCGAATCTGCGAAACTCTAATGTTTAATAAATATTAAACTATGTGAGTATTGGGCGGTCAGATTAAAACGTGTTTAACAAATATAATTTAATTTATACAACATTACAATGTTTAACGAGCTGTATTGTTAGGAACCAGAGGCCCCTAGTTCGAATCCAACCCTGTGAAACGCTATAATAACTATTAAGTTATTGAAGCAGCGGGCGGTCGGATTAAAATTGCATTTAACAACTATAATTATTTATATTAAACCCTGATGCATACTTAGATATCCCGAAGCCTAGACAACATTCTTTCTTCTTCTCCTCTCTTTTTCTTTCTATCTATCTCTTTCTTTCTCCACGACTTGTACACATTCAGGCGTTCACATATACACGAGCGCTTGTACACACATCAGCAAACATACACTGGTGCACGCATGCAAGCACATACACACACGCACATGTAAGTAAGTACACACACGCACACACGCACACACGCAAGCACATACACACACGCACATACATACACCAGCACATACACACACGTACATGGACACACACGAATACACACACGCATTCACGCACCTCATGCGTATACATACATACACCAGTGCTCTTACACTCACGCATTCACGCACCTCATGCGTATACATACATACACCTGTGCTCTTACACTCACACATACATATACATGGACACACACACACGTGCAAGCACATATGCCTGTTCACTTACACCCAACAGCACCAACCCACACACGCACACACCACCTCACGCGCATGTCCTGAATGAAAAGAGACAAAATGATGCAATAAAAACTAATTATAGCTCGGGATGCAAGGCTCCATTTACGATTGCTCGAAACCGGTCTTCTAATAACTCCAAAACTAATTAAAATAAAGACAGTAAATAAACTTTATTACTTTTATGCCATTAGCTCGTTTCTTGTGCATGTATATTAGAGTCCAGGTGTCATGGGCTCGATCCTTAACTTTAAAATCTCAATTATCTCAGAAACTAGCAGGGATTAAGGTGCGGACCAAAGCACGATTTTTAGTTCCTACGATGAACAATTAATGCTTTATATAATTTCCAATCAGTGTCCCTAGCTCGAATCCCGATCTTTCAGTGACTTCCTTAATTTTCCACTGTGTTCTAGAATATATCACTTAGATCAATGTTGCAACTGCATACAGGTCTTTTAAACACATAAAACTAATATTATAAATAATTTTGTTTCTGGCGTTCTGAGTTCGAATACCGATTCAATGAAGTTTACTTATAAATTTAATAACAGGAAATAATTAAGACAAAGGCACCAAATAAACCTATTACGTTTATGTCATCAGATAATATCTTGCGGGCGTATATTAGGGTACCTGACGTCCAGGGTTCGATCCTTAAGTTTAAATCTCAATTATCGCAGAAACAGGCAGAGATAGAGCTGTAGACGAAAGCATGTTTGATAGCTCATACAATGAACAATTAATGCTGTATATAATTTTCAATCAGTTGCCCCTAGTTCGAATCCCGATCTTTCAATGACTTCACTGATTTTCCTCTGTACTCTGGAATACTTCGCTTAGATTGATGCTTTAACTGCATGCAGCTTTGTGTAACGACATTATGGATGTACTCTGTGTGAGAGAGAGCGAGAGAGGGAGAGAGAGAGAGAGAGCGAGAGAGGGAGAGGAAGTGAAACAAGCAGGGATAGAAGTGCTGAGGGCCTCTGCGCATGCTTAGCAAGAGATGATGCCATTGGCTGCAATAATCACGTGACGTGTAAGCATCACAGCCATGATGACGTGCAGGCATCGCCTGGAGGGGGTTTAGATCCCTATATAAACAGACATCTGTCCCATGTTAGAACTGTTGTGTACTTATTAACTTTACATTCAAGTTTTAAAGAGCTTTAAAAGCAACGTGAGCTACAGGCCGTCTACACATTCAGCACATATCAAAACGGGGCAATGCAAGGTGAGTTTTAAATAACTATACAAAATCACTGTTGGCTTTTACAATACATTTAATTTTATTTAAACGTTACAGTACATGAAAGACGATTCGTTACAAAGAGCATCATATTTTCTAATCTGTGCTTTACATTCACATGGATTTCACTGCATACTCTTCTTCAGTTCACATGATTTTCGCCACACATTCTTCTTACATAAACATTCACACGATTTTCCCCTCATTCTTTGTTTCACTATACACTCACATGATTTCCTCTACTCATTCTTTGTTCCCCCTACAGGTTCATGCTCTGTTAACATTCACATGACTTTCTCTTCACATTCTTTGCTTCCATTAACATTCACATGATTTTCGCCACACATTCTTCTTACATAAACATTCATACGACTTTACCCTCATTCTTTGTTTCACTATACACTCACATGATTTCCTCTACTCATTCTTTGTTCCCATGCAGGTTCATGCTTTGTTAACATTCACACGACGTTCTCAGCTCATTCTTTGCTTCCATTAACATTCACATGATTTCTCCTCGCATTCTTACATAAACATTCATACGATTTTCCCCCTCATTCTTTGTTTCACTATGCATTCTTTGGTTCTCTGCTGGCTCATCTTCAATGAACATTCACATGATTTTCTGTACTTATTCTTTGTTTCTCTACACATTCATAGGCTTACTTACAAAACATGCACACCATAGTTCTAATATAAAGAAGTGTATAACTTGTTCTTCAACTTGAATAATGTAGTGAAAATAATAATTCATGGCATGTCTGTTACAGATTGTTTAGCTGATAGACTTAACAAGATGGTGGAAGAGCGTAGTTTCCTACCGACTCGTCGAGTTCAAGATCTCGAAATAGGTCTTAACTATGAGATAAAGTCCTTAAAGAGAGTTCAAACAAGATATGGTACCAGGATCGTATCTTCGCTGGAGGATTGTCAAGTGTTCTTGCCAGAGCGCTATAATTCGTTAACCGATCAAGAGATTGCAGAAATACCTGGGAGCGTATACCTACAGTATAATGGCATGGCAGAGACGGGGAAATTTAAGGCATGTAAATTGTCTTTTTTACACGCAAAGAAGGTGCGTAGAAGTGACAAACTTAAGTATTGAATGTTCTCCCATTTCACAATGAAAAATTCATAAATAAAACAACTGACTCATTGATATTACATATAAAGATACAAAAGATGCATATTATAGAATTTTATAAAAAATTAACGAAATTACAATATCACATGCTTTGAGTTTAATTATATCTAGCGCATTGAAATAACTCTAAATATCCGAATGTTTATACAAATCATTGTGCTTCTTTTACATGTGCCATATGCTTCATTTTACATGTATCATAACAAAAAATGTAATTCTTTCCAGGTTGCCTTTACTTGACCAAGATAGTTTTCTAAGACTTTCATTGTGCAATGTTTCAGGGTGTGCAATAAGAGGAAGAAGAAGAAGAGGAATAGCCTGCTGCCATGCAGAGGATGCTGACGCTATTGGAGAGTAGAATAAGCACCATCGGTACCTACAAGAAACATTTCGGCAAGAAACGAGTGCTGAGACATCTACATCACCGAAACACATTAAGACAGGATCCTTATATAACATTACAGGGTATACAATGAAAAAATACGGTCAATTTTGTATACAATTCAATGCATGGCTGAGAGTTAGCTGGAACTAGTCTCCCTATATTCACTGAAATTAAGCATTGTGAGCAATAATTTAAGTGACTGTGAAAGTACTTTAAGTAATGGTGAAATTTGTATCCTAAAAGACTTGAGCCCTGTATACATTAACAGCATTAAGACTGTTTGCCACGCTGGAATACAAATTATGAAAATAAAAAGACTTTCATTTAAATAATAAGGAAATTTGCATAACCTGCTGTTACAAGTGTAATGACATATACAGAAACAATGAGTCGGACGAGAAAGTGATGGAAATGTAAGATAAATAATAACAATAAAAGAATTAAGGTATGCTTTTACATAGTGTTTTTATTCATTAAAAATCCTTGCATTCCTAATGAAAAATAAATCATTACAATGATTAGTTTAAGTTATGTCACAATGATCAAAAAGAGAACCGTCTTTAGATGCATTACTCGATCTTAAGTCAGAGCATCAAAAAAGACAAATCACGGCTTCTCCATTTTAGATGCGGTGACACTTCAGGTAAATTCCTGTAACACAGCAGGTTGAGTATGCAGATCCGTGGTCCTAAATGGGTGAAACAGAGTCTTATCCAGCTTAACAGTCTTGAGATCTCAGCATCAGAAAGTCGAATCACAAGCCTTCTCCACTCGCTGAGCACAGGTTTAACAACAGGATTCTCTTCACCCTGAGACGATGTAAAGTATATAAATGTTCAACTTGACAAGGGATTCTAAACTCGTTGTTAGAGTCCAGAACTGATGTATTATATGGTGAAAACACATGTTCCTCTTCTTGGTGATCTTGTCGTCGAATCTCGGTGTCGGTAGCATTGAAGATGTCCATGATTATAGGATTCTGAAGCCCAAAAACTGTAGGAACTGCTGATTGCGTGATGTTAACTTGATGGGCGTCAAGGGCAGAGCATGATGTGTGAGTCGAATCATTCCATTATTATATCCTCGACGTCGTTGACTTCTTCTAAAACCTATAGGCATTATGCTTATATCCTTGTTTCTAAAGGCAATGATATTGCTGTTAGGCTCCCCTGTTTGCTCTATGAAGCGGATGTTTATGAACAACAGGTAAAATTTGATTTGATGGTTCCTGTGAAATACGTTATCCAGCCGTAACAGATGGGAAAACTGGTAGATGGAGTGTCCACTTTTACTATCGAGGAAGGAGACTGATGCAATACTGCGCTAAATTCGTATGATGCTCAACTTAAATATATTCACTAGGAAATCAGATTCAGACAGCTGATTAGATGGAATAACTTTGTCACTGAAGGGCCACAGAACGTTCCAATAGAACAATCACTGGAAAAAATCAAGAGTGAAAGGACATTTTAATGACATTTTTATTATTATTATTATTCACTGATCTAATAAAGCAGACATTCGCATCCTAATATGAGGAATCTTTCTAACTCTTTCATGGTTTCAAGGTTTTGCAGATGCTAATCACGCTATAAAACCACCCAGCTTTAAATCCTGAATAATGTCGTTAATCGCATCGGAAAAGTCATTTTTATCTGGTGTATGAAGCATCATGAGTACCCTTAGCATGTTTACCAAATCATCAGGATCGGTGTAGCGGTATACCATCTCCTCTGTATTCGCTTTGTATATATCTTCTAATCTAGGTGAGTTGACACTAGTATGCTTGCTTTCATTGGTGTGTTTATTCAGAGCTTGCTCATTCAAAGAAACTGCTCTCATTGCTTCATCAGTGGTAGGTCTTGACGTTATTACAGGGTCGCTTGAACTGGTTCCAAGTACGGTACATCTTGAATCCCGCTTTTCGGGACTTGAGAAGATTTCAGGTTCTCGTTTGGGTGTTGTAGTCAATGCACAGCTGGTCATTGCTTTACAGCGTCTTCTCCTATGTTGTTTAAGTCTTGAAATTGTCCTGTTTTTTAAGGTTCTATTACATATGCAGCACTTAACAAAGCGATTACTCCCCCCTTGGGAAACATACGAAAAATCAAGATTCTCGTAAATTGACTGTAATTGACCGTCTTTGTGAGTGTTCATGCTCAAGCAGTATATATAAACTAGTTAATGTATACTGTAGATGTTGAATTCGTATACGATAACACGAGACTGAGCTATTTTTTAACATTTATGTATTTATATATGTACTCAGGTTTTGATGCATATAAACAGCCATGCCCGAATTAGACTAAGCAAAATATTGTAGCATTCGCACATAATAGTTGTAATTCCGTTAATTATAACTATCTCATTAAGCACAAGCAGATTCAAGTAGTTAGAAATGGATTCATAGAGGTAAGAGTACAAGTTTTCTTGATAGTTAGCACAGAGAATGCGAGAGTTGAGGGAGATACTGGTCATTTTCCCTTTGCTGGTCACCTTTTTTTCCCTTTGCTGGCCACCTTTTTCCCTTTGCTGGTCACATTTTCCCCTTTGCCGGTCACCTTTTTCCCTTTGCAGGTCACGTTTTTCCCTCTTCTGGTCCCATTTTTCCCTTTACTGGTCAACTTTTTCCCTTTGCTGGTCACATTTTTCCCTTTGCTGGTCACATTTTTCCCTTTGCGGGTCACGTTTTTCCCTTTGCTGGTACATTTTCCCTTTGCTGGTCACATTTTTCCCTTTGCTGGTCACGTTTTTCCCTTTGCTGGTCACCTTTTTCCCTTTGCTGGTCACCTTTTTCCCTTTGCTGGTCACATTTTTCCCTTTCCTGGTCACCTTTTTCCCTTTGCTGGTCACCTTTTTCCCTTTGCTGGTCACCTTTTTCCCTTCCCTGGTCACGTTTTTCCCTTTGCTGGTCACATTTTTCCCTTTGCTGGTCACCTTTTTCCCTTTCCTGGTCACGTTTTTCCCTTTGCTGGTCACCTTTTTCCCTTTGCTGGTCACCTTTTTCCCTTTGCTGGTCACCTTTTTCCCTTTGCTGGTCACCTTTTACCCATTGCTGGTCACCTTTTTCCCTTCCCTTGTCACCTTTTTCCCTTCGCTGGTCACGTTTTTCCCTTTGCTGGTCACATTTTTCCCTTTGCTGGTCACCTTTTTCCCTTTCCTGGTCACCTTTTTCCCTTTGCTGGTCACCTTTTTCCCTTTCCTGGTCACCTTTTTCCCTTTGCTGGTCACCTTTTTCCCTTTCCTGGTCACCTTTTACCCTTTGCTGGTCACGTTTTTCCCTTTGCTGGTCACGTTTTTCCCTTTGCTGGTCACCTTTTTCCCTTTGCTGGTCACATTTTTCCCGTTGCTGGTCACCTTTTTTCCCATTGCTAGTCACGTTTTTCCCTTTGCTGGTCACCTTTTTCCCTTTGCTGGTCACCTTTTTCCCTTTGCTGGTCACATTTTTCCCCTTCCTGGTCACCTTTTTCCCTTTGCTGGTCACCTTTTTCCCTTTGCTGGTCACCTTTTTCCCTTTGCTGGTCACCTTTTTCCCTTCCCTGGTCACGTTTTTCGCTTTGCTGGTCACACTTTTCCCTTTGCTGGTCACCTTTTCCCAGAATGGGTTACATGACGGGAACGTATATAACGTTGACATGAAACAGTTTTCCACTAAGTTCACATCTAAAGTCACTTTCAAAGTCTAACATATGAATAGGCTGTGAGCATTCTTGTTTCATCGTCTCTAGCTTGACGGCTAAAATAAAATAAATTGCTCTTAATGTATATACGCTAATGAGAAAGTATAAAATAACTATCCTGAATAAAAATCGATTAGTATAACGTGAGAGCTAAGGTGGTTAAGCTCGCAAGAGGTTTCGGTTTAATTAACTCTCTCACTAGCCTGCAATCATTGAAGTACATTTACCTGGTTACATAGGCTGAGGAACTGTGGTAAAGCTAGAGAAAAATTAAAGAGAGGAGACCCTGGAATCATTCCGTTAGACGATTCGTGTAATCTTAGCGGCATTGCCAACGCTCAGCATAAGGTCTCTGCTTCGAGAAACATTGCTGCCAAGATCTGACTGAAACGACTTGGAAAAGCGTGCAATCTGATGTTACATTAGGTGAAAAAGTTGGCAGCGTGACTAGTAACAGCAATTATGAAGGGAAAGGTAGCTCCAGGTGCAGTAACCATGAAGAAGAAACGAGGAGGATTTCAACCTCTCATACCAATTATTGCAGCTCTAGGCGCTGCTGCTGGAGGTGCAGCCCAAATTGCCTCAGCAGTAAATAAGAAAAAGGCAGCAGATAAACAACTTGCCGAAATGATGAGGCATAAGACAGAAATTGAGAGAAAGGTATCTGTTGGCGGAGGGTCCAAAAAGAAGAAACGAGGAAGATTTCTACCGCTCATACTAATTATTGCAGCACTAGGAGCCGCCGCTGGAGGTGCATCACAAATTGCTACAGCTGTAAATACGAAAAAAGCTGCAGATAAACAACTTGCTGAAATGATGAGACGTAACAGAGAAATTGAAGCAAGAGGAAGAGGTTTTCGAGTGAAGAAGAATAAGGGAAGAAACACAGAAACGAAGAGGAGACAGAGCCTGAAAGGGGATTCAAAAAACTCTGGCAGAGGGCTATACTTGTCACGGAAAAAACATTGAGTAACATAGACCTTGACTTGTATGCCCGACGTTTAAAGATTCCTCATATTAGGATGCGAATGTCTTCTTTATTAGATCAGTGAATAATAATAATAATAATAAAAATGTCATTAAAATGTCCTTTCACTCTTGATTTTTTCCAGTGATTGTTCTATAGGAACGTTCTGTGGCCCTTCAGTGACAAAGTTATTCCATCTAATCAGCTGTCTGAATCTGATTTCCTAGTGAATATATTTAAGTTGAGCATCATACGAATTTAGCGCAGTATTGCATCAGTCTCCTTCCTCGATAGTAAAAGTGGACACTCCATCTACCAGTTTTCCCATCTGTTACGGCTGGATAACGTATTTCACAGGAACCATCAAATCAAATTTTACCTGTTGTTCATAAACATCCGCTTCATAGAGCAAACAGGGGAGCCTAACAGCAATATCATTGCCTTTAGAAACAAGGATATAAGCATAATGCCTATAGTTTTTAGAAGAAGTCAACGACGTCGAGGATATAATAATGGAATGATTCGACTCACACATCATGCTCTGCCCTTGACGCCCATCAAGTTAACATCACGCAATCAGCAGTTCCTACAGTTTTTGGGCTTCAGAACTCTATAATCATGGACATCTTCAATGCTACCGACACCGAGATTCGACGACAAGATCACCAAGAAGAGGAACATGTGTTTTCACCATATAATACATCAGTTCTGGACTCTAACAACGAGTTTAGAATCCCTTGTCAAGTTGAACATTTATATACTTTACATCGTCTCAGGGTGAAGAGAATCCTGTTGTTAAACCTGTGCTCAGCGAGTGGAGAAGGCTTGTGATTCGACTTTCTGATGCTGAGATCTCAAGACTGTTAAGCTGGATAAGACTCTGTTTCACCCATTTAGGACCACGGATCTGCATACTCAACCTGCTGTGTTACAGGAATTACCTGAAGTGTCACCGCATCTAAAATGGAGAAGCCGTGATTTGTCTTTTTTGATGCTCTGACTTAAGATCGAGTAATGCATCTAAAGACGGTTCTCTTTTTGATCATTGTGACATAACTTAAACTAATCATTGTAATGATTTATTTTTCATTAGGAATGCAAGGATTTTTAATGAATAAAAACACTATGTAAAAGCATACCTTAATTCTTTTATTGTTATTATTTATCTTACATTTCCATCACTTTCTCGTCCGACTCATTGTTTCTGTATATGTCATTACACTTGTAACAGCAGGTTATGCAAATTTCCTTATTATTTAAATGAAAGTCTTTTTATTTTCATAATTTGTATTCCAGCGTGGCAAACAGTCTTAATGCTGTTAATGTATACAGGGCTCAAGTCTTTTAGGATACAAATTTCAACATTACTTAAAGTATTTTCACAGTCACTTAAATTATTGCTCACAATGCTTAATTTCAGTGAATATAGGGAGACTAGTTCCAGCTAACTCTCAGCCATGCATTGAATTGTATACAAAATTGACCGTATTTTTTCATTGTATACCCTGTAATGTTATATAAGGATCCTGTCTTAACGTGTTTCGGTGATGTAGATGTCTCAGCACCCGTTTCCTGCCGAAATGTTTCTTGTAGGTACCGATGGTGCTTATTCTACCCTCCAATAGCGTCAGCATCCTTTGCATGGCAGCAGGCTATTCCTCTTCTTCTTCTTCCTCTTATTGCACACCCTGAAACATTGCACAATGAAAGTCTTAGAAAACGATCTTGGTCAAGTAAAGGCAACCTGGAAAGAATTACATTTTTTGTTATGATACATGTAAAATGAAGCATATGGCACATGTAAAAGAAGCACAATGATTTGTATAAACATTCGGATATTTAGAGTTATTTCAATGCGCTATATATAATTAAACTCAAAGCATGTGATATTGTAATTTCGTTAATTTTTTATAAAATTCTATAATATGCATCTTTTGTATCTTTATATGTAATATCAATGAGTCAGTTGTTTTATTTATGAATTTTTCATTGTGAAATGGGAGAACATTCAATACTTAAGTTTGACACTTCTACGCACCTTCTTTGCGTGTAAAAAAGACAATTTACATGTCTTAAATTTCCCCGTCTCTGCCATGCCATTATACTGTAGGTATACGCTCCCAGGTATTTCTGCAATCTCTTGATCGGTTAACGAATTATAGCGCTCTGGCAAGAACACTTGACAATCCTCCAGCGAAGATACGATCCTGGTACCATATCTTGTTTGAACTCTCTTTAAGGACTTTATCTCATAGTTAAGACCTATTTCGAGATCTTGAACTCGACAAGTCGGTAGGAAACTACGCTCTTCCACCATCTTGTTAAGTCTATCAGCTAAACAATCTGTAACAGACATTGCCATGAATTATTATTTTCACTACATTATTCAAGTTGAAGAACAAGTTATACACTTCTTTATATTAGAACTATGGTGTGCATGTTTTGTAAGTAAGCCTATGAATGTGTAGAGAAACAAAGAATAAGTACAGAAAATCATGTGAATGTTCATTGAAGATGAGCCAGCAGAGAACCAAAGAATGCATAGTGAAACAAAGAATGAGGGGGGAAAATCGTATGAACGTTTATGTAGGAATGCGAGGAGAAATCATGTGAATGTTAATGGAAGCAAAGAATGAGCTGAGAACGTCGTGTGAATGTTAACAAAGCATGAACCTGCATGGGAACAAAGAATGAGTAGAGGAAATCATGTGAGTGTATAGTGAAACAAAGAATGAGTGTAAAGTCGTATGAATGTTTATGTAAGAAGAATGTGTGGCGAAAATCATGTGAATGTTAATGGAAGCAAAGAATGTGAAGAGAAAGTCATGTGAATGTTAACAGAGCATGAACCTGTAGGGGGAACAAAGAATGAGTAGAGGAAATCATGTGAGTGTATAGTGAAACAAAGAATGAGGGGAAAATCGTGTGAATGTTTATGTAAGAAGAATGTGTGGCGAAAATCATGTGAACTGAAGAAGAGTATGCAGTGAAATCCATGTGAATGTAAAGCACAGATTAGAAAATATGATGCTCTTTGTAACGAATCGTCTTTCATGTACTGTAACGTTTAAATAAAATTAAATGTATTGTAAAAGCCAACAGTGATTTTGCATAGTTATTTAAAACTCACCTTGCATTGCCCCGTTTTGATATGTGCTGAATGTGTAGACGGCCTGTAGCTCACGTTGCTTTTAAAGCTCTTTAAAACTTGAATGTAAAGTTAATAAGTACACAACAGTTCTAACATGGGACAGATGTCTGTTTATATAGGGATCTAAACCCCCTCCAGGCGATGCCTGCACGTCATCATGGCTGTGATGCTTACACGTCACGTGATTATTGCAGCCAATGGCATCATCTCTTGCTACGCATGCGCAGAGGCCCTCAGCACTTCTATCCCTGCTTGTTTCACTTCCTCTCCCTCTCTCGCTCTCTCTCTCTCTCCCTCTCTCGCTCTCTCTCACACAGAGTACATCCATAATGTCGTTACACAAAGCTGCATGCAGTTAAAGCATCAATCTAAGCGAAGTATTCCAGAGTACAGAGGAAAATCAGTGAAGTCATTGAAAGATCGGGATTCGAACTAGGGGCAACTGATTGAAAATTATATACAGCATTAATTGTTCATTGTATGAGCTATCAAACATGCTTTCGTCTACAGCTCTATCTCTGCCTGTTTCTGCGATAATTGAGATTTAAACTTAAGGATCGAACCCTGGACGTCAGGTACCCTAATATACGCCTGCAAGATATTATCTGATGACATAAACGTAATAGGTTTATTTGGTGCCTTTGTCTTAATTATTTCCTGTTATTAAATTTATAAGTAAACTTCATTGAATCGGTATTCGAACTCAGAACGCCAGAAACAAAATTATTTATAATATTAGTTTTATGTGTTTAAAAGACCTGTATGCAGCTGCAACATTGATCTAAGTGATATATTCTAGAACACAGTGGAAAATTAAGGAAGTCACTGAAAGATCGGGATTCGAGCTAGGGACACTGATTGGAAATTATATAAAGCATTAATTGTTCATCGTAGGAACTAAAAATCGTGCTTTGGTCCGCACCTTAATCCCTGCTAGTTTCTGAGATAATTGAGATTTTAAAGTTAAGGATCGAGCCCATGACACCTGGACTCTAATATACATGCACAAGAAACGAGCTAATGGCATAAAAGTAATAAAGTTTATTTACTGTCTTTATTTTAATTAGTTTTGGAGTTATTAGAAGACCGGTTTCGAGCAATCGTAAATGGAGCCTTGCATCCCGAGCTATAATTAGTTTTTATTGCATCATTTTGTCTCTTTTCATTCAGGACATGCGCGTGAGGTGGTGTGTGCGTGTGTGGGTTGGTGCTGTTGGGTGTAAGTGAACAGGCATATGTGCTTGCACGTGTGTGTGTGTGTGTCCATGTATATGTATGTGTGAGTGTAAGAGCACAGGTGTATGTATGTATACGCATGAGGTGCGTGAATGCGTGAGTGTAAGAGCACTGGTGTATGTATGTATACGCATGAGGTGCGTGAATGCGTGTGTGTATTCGTGTGTGTCCATGTACGTGTGTGTGTATGTGCTGGTGTATGTATGTGCGTGTGTGTATGTGCTTGCGTGTGTGCGTGTGTGCGTGTGTGTACTTACTTACATGTGCGTGTGTGTATGTGCTTGCATGCGTGCACCAGTGTATGTTTGCTGATGTGTGTACAAGCGCTCGTGTATATGTGAACGCCTGAATGTGTACAAGTCGTGGAGAAAGAAAGAGATAGATAGAAAGAAAAAGAGAGGAGAAGAAGAAAGAATGTTGTCTAGGCTTCGGGATATCTAAGTATGCATCAGGGTTTAATATAAATAATTATAGTTGTTAAATGCAATTTTAATCCGACCGCCCGCTGCTTCAATAACTTAATAGTTATTATAGCGTTTCACAGGGTTGGATTCGAACTAGGGGCCTCTGGTTCCTAACAATACAGCTCGTTAAACATTGTAATGTTGTATAAATTAAATTATATTTGTTAAACACGTTTTAATCTGACCGCCCAATACTCACATAGTTTAATATTTATTAAACATTAGAGTTTCGCAGATTCGATCTAGAACCCTCTGAACACCGTTTCATTAATTAAATTATATTTGTTAAATACATTTTAATCTAGCCTTGCATAGTTTAATAGTTATTGGGCATTAGAGTTTCGCAGATTCGATCTAGGACCCTCTGAACACCCTTTTTATTAATTATTGTAATGATATATAAAAATTAAATTATATTTGTTAAATACATTTTAATCTGACCTTACATAGTTTAATATTTATTAAGCATTAGAGTTTCTCTGCGTAAGATTCGAACTAGGGTCCTCTGAACGGTCTTTCATTAATCAGGGTAATGATGTATAAAAAATTATATTTGATAAATACATTTTGAAATCTGACCTTGCATAGTTTAATATTTATTAAGCATTAGAGTTTCGTTGGGTAAGATTCGAGCTAGAACCCTCTGAACACCCTTTCATTAATTAGGGTAATGATATATAAAAAATTAAATTATAATTGATAAATACATTTTTTTTAATCTGACCTTGCATAGTTTAATAGTTATTACGCGTTAGAGTTTCACTTGGTAAGACTCGAGCTAGAATTCTCTGAACGCCTTTTTATTAATTAGGGTAATGATATAATAATATCAATCATTAATTTCTCATTAGCAATAAACTTTTGATTACAGTAAGAATCGAACACCGATCTATGGATATCACTCAGAGGTTTAATGCACGTAATGAAATGTATATTAGGCGCTTTTTCGGAGTCGTTGGCTGAAACAGAATGCTTGTTAACTATGCTCGGGTATATTCGTAGGAGGTCGTAAAACATCGGAGAGAACTCCCTCAGGCAAAATCATGATGGCCGACTATGACGTCACGCAGAGTTGGTAAACAAGTTTCTCTCTCTTTCACACAAACAAGGACAGGACGAGTATAAAGCAACCCTCGAATTCTTTTGTTAAACTAGCAGGTGGCCAAACAATGGAAAGGGTCAGGCTTTGTTATTGGATTGTGGGATGGGAGCGCTGCAGGTGTCTTTCTAAACTAGCCTTGCCAAGGACAATAGAAAGGCACACACAATAGAATCTCTTACACAATGGAAAGGGTCAGGCTTTGTTATTGGGTTGTGGGATGAGTATGCCAGGTGGTCTTTCTAAAGAATGCTTGCACGGGACAATAGAAAGGCACACACAATAGAATCTCTTACACAATGGAAAGGGTCAGGCTTTGTTATTGGGATTGTGGGATGAGTATGCCACGTGTTCGACACACAATGGAAGTGGGGGTGGGTAACTGACCAGGTGCAGAAGTGGCCTGATGTGGGATGGGTAGGAAAAACATCTCGCCTTTGTTACAGAACCTTAAATTTATGACCCCTTTGTTCGTTTTGACAGTTGATTGACAGCTTTAATTACTTAACTGTCAAGCCTCCATTGTACTCAACATGATTTATGGCCCTCAGGTGCAAGTAAAACTACCAAGGCACAGCGGGGGGTGGGTGGGAGAGGAGGTGGGGGAGAGGAGGTGGGGGAGCTCATTTGCATATGAATAGCCATGCATAAATTAATTGGGCCAGCTCTGTCATTTCCCCCCTACTAGCGTTTGTAAAAATAGTTTGTACAAGAGTAGAGAAAGTCATGTGAGTGTAACACATCAGATTTTTTATAGTTTAGGCCAAACGGGATATGTACGCTTCTATTTAATTTTTAATATACCCGTTTTAAAATGGGACTAATGTGCTTGATGCCAGCAAGCAATCTAATTACCGTCTAAAAAAAAGGATTCTGTATAACATGATGCAGAATTTTAGAAGCAATTTGGCTAAATTGTCATACTTTTACCCCCTAAATTAGGAATAAGGAAGTGTAAAATAATGAAATAAATTACCTTAGGAGTGAGTTTAGAACATGATGTGGTCTCTCCAATATCTGGTGCCCACCTACCCACCCGTTTTAGGTGTTTCACTTATATAGGCAAACAGCGTGAGGAAGCCAAGAAACGTAGCCATTTTTCCATGCAAAGTGAGTACTGCCAACCTAAATAAGAAGTGAAATGCACTGAATATGCGATGTGCTGTTGTTTCTGCGAACCTGAATCATTCGAGTTTTAGACGCGCAGATCCCTGGGCTACGCTCTGTGATCGCTTCGCAGGATCGGCCGCAACTTGCTACACTCCTCTCCTTCTAAAAAACATCCCTCGGCTACGCCTTGAGGCTGAGTATCTTACCGGCTTCGGTGGCATTTTCCATATGTTGGCAGCATTACGTTAGAGCAAGCGTAAGACCTAATGCGGGCAAAAGTGACACAAATGCGGGCAAAAGTATGACAATTTACCCAAAAAGGCTGGTAAACAAAATTGACACTTTCTTCGTGCCTAGTGAATTCCACAGTCACGGAATACAATTATTTACTTGGTAGCTTTAGAAACAAAAAATGACCATAACCTCAATCACTAGCGTTTATTGGCATTTACAAGCATGCGAAAACATTGGAATTAATTTAAAATATCTGAACTTGCCTCCAGGATGTAAATTTGAAATAAGAATTTAGAGGAAGTGTTCCATATGCCCTCGATTACGACAACTCCAATTACACTACCTGCATTACGGTGGCAAACGACAACAAATGTGTCTGCACTTGGCATGAACCTGTTAGGAAATCTTTCAGCATAGAGTCGTTGAGCAAGTCCAGAACTGCACTGTGTTTCTCCGTAAATTAAGATCATGTCCAGATATTCGGACTTGAAAATAGCGGCATTGTGTATGTTGTTCTGTAACAAGATTTTCTGTCCTTTGTTTTTTTTTTTCATGTGCCTCATTTACCTGCTCTGATCTAAACTTGTGGCTTAACAAAAATATAAATTGCATGCCATCTATACCGATATCGGAAGAAAGTAAACGCAGCTGATGCGATGTTGCCAGTTCTAACAGAACTAGGGAGACAACAAATTATGGACTTTTTAAATTTAATTTACACAAAAACAGTTCATTCTATTGAAATACGTCAAAAGAGAAAGTTGTCGTTTATTCAATTTTATCTATGAACACATAAATTATAAGCACCTTTAATTAACAGTAATCCAGCAGATAAATTTTTTTGCATAAATGCATTGTTTTCTCGAAAACGGTGCATTTAATTACAAAGCAGTGTTAGAGATTTTAATTCATCTACGTTCACTCTCCCACTCCGCAGGACTATTTCACTTTCATCCATACTACTATTTCTTGTAGAGTATTTACGATCTGACATACAACAGCTTAAGCCCCTTGTACACGATCAAACTTTTTTCAATTCAAGTGTTTACAAGAAAAATTGTGAAATGTTTTTCAATATGTGGGAAGATTGGAAAAGACTTGGCAAGACCTGGCAAGACTTGACAAAGTCAAAAATATGTGTTTACAAGTTGTCTATTCGCCAAACTGAAACCCTTCAGAACACATTGATAATTTATCACGCGCAAAGCAATTTAGTATTTGCGTCACAGTATAACAATTCGCATTGAAGTATTTTTCAGTACTAATGTTATGTAGCACTTTCACGTATTATATCCAATGAAATCACATTATGAGTGTGGAATGCAATGAAAATAACACCAAGCGACAGGTTAACCACACTATATAACATTGCATTAATGTATTCTTATTTCGGAAAACTGCCTGGCAATTATTTCTTCATGATCGCCTTCATCTGTTTCATCTTGTGGTAATCCACGGAGCCCCCGATGTACAGATATGGCCAGCTATGTATAACCTAATCAGTTTGCATACGACATACCTTGACCGGGTAGTCATTTTTGTTTACTTTTCGCTTTCTGCCATGTTGCAGATTTCGTGACGCACTGTGAATACTCGCATTTCATTGGCCAAAGCCATCAAATCATTTTGAAATCTTTCAAGACTTTCAAAGACTTTAAAAGTATTGGAAGCAAATTGAACAAGAAAAGTTGTGAAGTTGTGACAAATCTTGAAAAGTCTTGTAAAGTATTGAATTTGAAAAAAATTTGATCGTCTATAAGCGTTTAAGACAGAACGAACACCGAAGGCAGTGTAAGTATATTAGATTTAACATGTGGATTACAATTTTCTATTGCGAGGCTGCATAAATTTGTCTTAGAGCTTTTTTTTCCCCCAACAGAAAAATTTGATGTCCTGAAGTGTGGTTTCCCCATAAAGGATACCATGATACACTGTAATAACACTCTTTATGTCGCCCTCCGTAGTGTAGTGGTTACCATTCTAGCATTTAGTTCCCGAGGTCGCGGATTCGAACCCGGCGGAGGGCGGTGGATTTTTTCGGGTGTAAAAATCCTTAGCATGGCTTCCTTCGGAAGGGAAGTAAAGCCTGTGGTCCCGTGTCCCTGATAAAGAGGCCTCTGCGCAAAATTACCGGTCTTTCACGCCCAATATAGAATGGGACGCTAACGACCACAGCAGCTAAAAAGTGTCCATAAAAAAAACTTTACTGTTGCATAGTTTCTAAGAACTCGTAACATGCAGATGCCAGTGCTGATTTTCTTCACAATAATGAGTTAACCAAGCCAGTCCGGATTCAAGAAATCTCACGGGGCTATCATTGGTCAGACTGCAACCTAATTGAAAATTCATATTTTGAGTTTTATTAATATTTAAAGAAAAATTATTAGCTTGGCACCATGCTTTCACCTTATAAGAAACATTTTCAATAGCCATATTGACTGTTTCATTATTGTCACCATTGGTTCATCAAGATTTGGTACTGGAAGACGCAATGGGGATAATAAACATACGGGAATACAAATACCTGGGATTTGAAGTACATGGTATCATTACGTTATTTGCATCACGCTTTGGGCGTCAATTTGAAGTAGGTCGTATTGAAGGAGTTGTATTATAGTTCAACTGTTGGGGAGCCGAACTTGAATTAGTTGCAACCACACGTATGGTACCCGGTAACCTTCTTCCAAAATTTAAAAATATTAACTTTGTAATTTGACTGTTTCTTTAAATATTATATATTTATGTTTGCCTCGGCTGCGTCAGTATTTATTTTAGAGATGTGGATGTCTTGGCAGGGTTGTGGCGCGACTTAAGATTGTAGGCTTACACAGATTATAATTTTACTTCACTCCTTTTATTAATGCTTGACACGATTTAAATAACACTTCACTGATATAGAGAGAGCTGTAGGAATTTTTTATTTTAAATACTTGCACTTTTTAACACGTAAAACTATTTTTCGTCTCACACGAATACGTATTAAATCTCTCGAGGGCGCATCTCACATCCGGTTACAAACACTGTCTGCAGGCAACTGAACTGATTTCAACCGCCTAAACTTGTAAATTTCTGTATTTCAAGTCTCTGATTGGCTATTCCTAATCCAATAGAATACCTTTTTAACTAAAGCTTTTTCTGGTTGTTGATTGGCTATTTTATAAACTTCACTAAAATTACATTATTGCTTCCAAGAATCACAATTAGTATTGTTAAACTTTAAAATTCATTATTGCCTCAAGGTTACCTGATTGTTATCTCATTGTTAGCAACTTTTGACCTATTTCTCACAGCTCCTACATTATTAAATTACGTAATGTATTCATATAACATTATTGAACATGTATACAATAATATAAGCATATGCAATGACTGTTACATACATTTTACAAATTATTACATACACATATTGCTTCAAGGTGGGCTGTTATTGAATTTAATTATTCTATAATTTGACTGAAATCATTTAAGTGTTAACAAACTGCCTCGGAGTAAAGATTATACAAGGTGGGAACCAAGAAAAGGAAACAAGATCAAAGATAAACTTAGGAAAGTATGCCATACCTACTTCGAGTGGTATATTATGGGATAAACAGGTCTCAAAAGAAACTACAATTTTTAAAACAATAGAAGTATATAACCTATGGCTCCGACCTGTGGACTCTGAGCTACCAGTTAAAAATAAAATTACTGGCAACAGAAATGGATCTTTGGAGGAGATCTGTAGGATATCTAAAAGAGCAGAAATTAGAAATGAGGTTATAAACGAAAAGATGAATCTTCAAAAACCAATTTTAATTTTATTCAACAGAAACAATTAAAATGGTATGGGTATGCTAAAAGAATGGCAGATAAAGGATTACCCAAAAGAATAATAGAGTGGACGCCACCGGGAAGGAGGAGAAAAGAAAGACCGCATAACACATGGATTCAAGTAATTAGAGGGACAATGATGAATTGGGAAATTGGAAGATTTATGGTTCAGCAGGAAGAATGGAGAAAAGTGACAAGAAGACATTAAAAACTGTAGTCTATGGGAGCCACACACACAGGATGGACCATTTAATTTGAGACTGTGCAATATCTTCAAAACTAAGAGTTGTAGAAAGAAATGTCTTTGATAAAAGTTGCTTCATATTATTGTGGAAAGTAAATGTCACTAGTCGTGTTTTACTTGGAGGACGTTGTGATGGGCATTTTAAAATCAATTTAACTTTTTTAAATGGGAACCTACATTTTGTATGTTGTTTTCTCATTTGAAAATGGTTTATAAAAAGTCGTTTATTTTGTGATGAGGAATAAGGTAACAAAATAAATAAAAATGTTGGTTCCCAATTACGAAACTAACTTTATCCTCAAATGACATCCATGGATGGTCCAACCATTCTCTGCGCTCTTCGTACACAGCCATTCATTGTTATTTATGTTGGTGAAACAACAACTGCAAAATGCTTTATACAAATTTTGTTTAATTTTTTATCAGGAGTGAGAAAACAGCAAGGGAATAAGGTAGGTTCCCGTTTAAAAACATCTGATGTGCTACACTCACATGACTTCCTCTACTCTTGTACAACCTATTATTACAAACGCTTATTCTCCATATGCTTCATGTTAATCGAGATATCGAGATGTCAATCTTATTGCTAATTTTCTGGTAGATGCAAGGGGAATTGGTAGGCTTTAAGCGATAGTCAAATATTTTAAGAGCTGGTTGCTATGTGGCGCATTCCATTCTCTTTGCATGTCCAGGACATAAAAAAAATGAATAACGAATTTGAGAAAAAGTATAAGTATTAGAAAATTTAAGGGAATAACAAGCAATATCTCGAAAATGGTTCACTCAACAAAAAAATGTATATGACATAAATTGTGTATTTTAACGCGATCTACATTTTTTGTGCAGTAAAATTTTGTCTATCTCTTATGGTTTACCAGTTATGCAAAAGTCGTTCACAATGAAGAATACTTTTGGAGACCTTCCCAGAAAATTCTAGATACACATTTCATTTGTCATTAAAATATCTTAAACATATGATATTTTAATCAAAATTGTTATAGCCATTTTTGAGAAAATTAAAATTTTCGAAAAATGTTCCATGTAAAGGGTAATCTGGGGTGGGGGGAGTTTCTTGAAAACCTTCGTGTCGCATCTCTGGAAGATACTGAACCTAAATACCAAGTTTGGTGTTTATCCGACTGTTCGTTTCTGAGTTATGCTGGTCACAGACACACACACACACACACACACACACATGTTTCCAAAAATGCTTTTTTACTTTCTCTACTACGTATAGTAAGTAGGGGAAATATTGTATTCCACCCAAAAATTCGATACCGAGATTTCACCGGAAATACATGTTTTGAGACCCCCTGAATCCAAAAAAATCATTTTTGGAAACATGTCCGTGTGTGTTTCTGTGTGTCTGTCTGTCTGTGTGTGTGTGTGCGTGTGTGTGTGTGTGTGTCTGTCTGTGAACAGCATAACTCAGAAACGAACAGTCGGATAAATACCAAACTTGATATTAGGTTCAGTATCTTCCAGAGATGCGACACAAAGCTTTTCAAGAAAATCCCCCTACCCCAGATTACCCTTTACATGGAAGATTTTTCAAAAATTTTAATTTTCCCAAAAATGCCTCTAACGAGTTTGATTAACATATCATACGTCTAAGGTATTCTCATGAGAAATGAAATGTATATCTCGAATTTTCTGGGAATGTCTCCAAAAGTATTCTTCATTGTGAACGACTTTTGCATAACTGATAAACCATAAGAGATAGACAAAATTTTACTACACATCAAATGTAGATCGCGTTAAAATACACAATTTATGTCATATACATTTTTTTTTGTTGAGTGAACCATTTTCGAGATATTGCTTGTTATTCCCTTAAATTTTCCAATACTTTACTTTTTCTCAAATTCGTTATTCATTTTTTTATGTCCTGGACATGCAAAGAGAATGGAATGCGCCACATAGCAACCAGGGCTTAAAATTTTGACTATCGCTTAAAACGTACCATATTCCCCTTTCATCTACGAGAAAATTAGCAATAAGTCTGACATCTCGATATCTCGATTAACATGAAGCATATGGAGAATAAGCGTTTGTAAAAATAGTTTGTACAAGAGTAGAGAAAGTCATGTGACTGTAACACATAAGATTTTTTTGGATTCAGGGGACCTCAAAACATGTATTTCCGGTGAAATCTCGGTATCGAATTTTTGGGTGGAATACAATACTTCCCCTACTTACTATACGTAGTAGAGAAAGTAAAAATTAAATTGACCCTAAAATGACCATCACAACGTCCTCCTAATAAAACATGACTAATGGCATTTACTTTCCCCCATAATATCAAGCAACTTTTATTAAGACATTTGTTTCTACGACGCTTAGTTGTCTCAACTGAAATGGTCCACCCCTTATATATACACAATAGCTGAAAGGCGATCACAATTGTGATCATATTCGTTGGAAACCATCGGCACTCTCACAAGGAAGTCTCTTTCACGGTATTTTATTATCAGCTATTGAGTTATCAATGGAAGTACTGCACAGTTGGACGAAAAAGAAGAGGAAAAGCTTCTTCACTTGAAAGGAAGACAAGCGATGTGCTTCGTCTCGGAGATAAGCTCAGCGAGATTGATCACGACCGGAGCACTACAGAGCCAAGAGGAGGGCATCCATCAGATCTTGTCATTCTGAAAAAAGGAAATACAGAATGCACGATGAGTTACGTCGTGCGGGTCACAGTAACAGTGCTACTTTGTCCTTGGTAAAACTGTATCTTGTTTGATCGAGGTTTTTGCTTTGCTGTGAACTGCTGGATACAAAATTTTTATGAATTTAGACAGAAATTAATTGCTTTATTACTTGTTCTTCACCGAGCGGAAAGACTCAGCGGTAACGTGTGATATTCGCATTCGGTGGGATGCATTCCCGCCGACCGCCCGCTCTGACAATGGATTCTTCCTAGGCAAATGCTGGGGTGGTTTCTCATCTACCACGATTTCCCTTTCATTCCGTTTCCTTCTCATCTTTCAGGTGCGCTTCTAGGTTTCGTGATGTATGCCGGTGCCGGACAGATAGCTTGGATGCTAACTTAAGGGTGGGCGACGGTTCGTCCATCCCCCTCTAAGGTTTGTTGCATACAACTATGCCCTGTACTTCTCCTTGGGGAGGGGATTCCGACCCGTTCAGCTACCGTAGAGTCAGGTCTGATGACCCCTAGCACTCGTGATGCTTCTGACGTTACTACAGAGAAAGCCAAAAAACTACGAACCGCCTACGCCAATTTTTTTCGACTCAATAGTTGACGCCCGTACATATGTGAATGCAATTTTGCCCTCCCCCTTTTAGAGAATTAACAGCCAGGGAGCACGATTTTGCCTTTTTTCAACAAGATTCCGTAACAGCTCATACGACCAATATTTCGATGAGAACAATTTAAAGTGCGTTTGAGGACAGAATTATTAGTAAAGATTTGTGACCTCCTCAGTTCCCCCGACCTAACCCCCTGCGATTTCTATCTCTGGAGTAACTTAAAACATAAAGTGTACAAGACAAACCCACACACACTAGAAGAATTAAAATAAGATATTCCCTAGGGAATTGCCAGCATTTCTCAAGGTGAACTACGGCGAGTGATGGATAGTTTCCTAAAGAGGTGTCAAAATGTATGGACAACGACGGTGGCCAGTTTCAGCATCTCCTTTCATAAAGTTGGTAAGTAAAGTCTTTAAAAGCAGTTTTAAAAATATTTAGGTTTCATCCGTGCCTTTCTATAATAGCGGCAGACGGCAACGAGCGCCGAGGACGCGGGCAGGAAAAACACCGCGCAGCCGGTGCGTGGTTTTTTAGTTCTCCCTGTAGAAGTATCCGGGCCGAACATACGAGCCCCTCCCTACAGGGAGTTTTTCGGATTGGGTTGGACTCGGCGGGACAGTGGTTCCCGATACCCATGGCAGATTGCGTACGCCTGGCTGGTTTTCCGCCCAGGCGGGGTTGTGAGACGCCCAGGTGTTCTCCGGCACCAACCATGAGTGAGAGTTGGTAGACAGTAACTAGCCTTCGGTAGTCCTCCCTGATAGGGTTCTCCCTACTGGGCTGACGCGCGTAAAAGGTGTATCCTCTTCGTCCCTGTGTGGCAGGAGACGAAGGGAGGATGGTGTCCTGACCCAATCTCGGCCATGCAGGGCGATAGTCAAATCTTTTAAGAGCTGGTTGCTATGTGGAGCAGTCTTATTCTCTTTGTATGTTGAGGACATAAAAAACGAATAACGAATTTCCATTTGAGAAAAAGTATAAATATTGGAAAATTCAAACAAATAACAAGGTGTATCTCGGAAATGGTTCACTGGAGAAAAACAATTTATATTACATAAATTGTGTGTTTTAACGAGATCTACAATATTTGTGTAATAAAATTGTGTCTGCCTCTTTTCGGTTTCCAGTTATGCGAAAATCATTAAGAATGAAGAGGACGTTTGGGGACATTCCCAGAAAATTTAAGATATTTCATTTGCCATGAAAATATCTTAAACATATGATATTTTTATCAAAATCGTTAAAGCCATTTTCGAGAAAATCAAAATGTTCGAAAAATGTTCGATGTAAAGGGTAGTGTGGGGATTTTCTTGAAAATCTTCGTGTCGCATCCTTGGAGGATACTGAACTGAAATACCAAGTTTTTTATTTATCCGACTTTTCGTATTTGAGTTATGCTGTTCACAGGCACACACACCCGGACACATTTCCAAAAATACTTTATTTGGATTTAGGACACCTCCAAATATGTATTTCTGGGGAAATTTCGGTATCTTATTTTTTGGGAGTGCAATACTTACCCTATTTGCGTAGTTGAGATAGTAAAAAGCGGGTCGCTATATGTTGGGTTTCAAATTCCTACAGTGTACCGCAGAGGTGGCGAAAACGTGACTCGCGAGTTATTTTGACTCGCAGGCGCCGTTCCCTCTCTGCAACCGTCCCTTTGTTTTACACATGCTGTTGAGAGATGCAGTGCGTGTTGCATATTTGGTGACTCGTGGAAGGAAGGCGTTTTCGCCACCCTTGGTGTACAGTATCACGAGAAGCAACAGAATGGTGACTCAGCATTTCAATCAATGTACGATAAAAGTATTGAAAAATGCAAAGCAATGCAACGCATAATTCGGAAATGATTAATGTCATAGACCTAGCTGGCTTATCCGACGTTGCACATTAGCCTTTTAAAATCGAGTGACGAATTAATTTATTTCATTTATTATTCACCGTGCTCTACGAAATTATTGCGCAAGATCTAGGGAATTTTTTTATGAATCCTCCCCCTTTATCCCTTATGATTAAACCGTTTAGCCCCAGCGGCTCCTAATAATAGATAAAAAAGCCCCTGTTATTCGCGCAAAAAATGTGGAACATCGTCGAAACGTCTGACTTCCTTAAGGGATGCGCTATTTTTGACAAAAGGTTCAAAAATATCTTTTAAACGTTAATAGGTAATGTAATCCTTCTCTTTCAAGTAATGCTATTGAATTGAGCCGTCCGCCATTTTTATATCTTTTAGCGGCCAATTTAAAGCCATCCTGCGGCTCTTTAAATCCATCGCCCCATTTGTACCGCGAACAAATTTTACATAATGTGAATGTCATAAAATGTAAATATGTTATATGTTAAATGTAATGGAAGCTACCAAGCCATGCAGCTGTGTAAATTAGGTGCATGAAGCCAAGCGGTACCAGGCGGAGATAACTCTAGGGTGGCACGAAGCATAGAGTATAGTCTGAACACGACCAGCAGAGACGTTTGAGTGAGAGAGACAAGTAAAATATGAAGATAAATAGTGAGAGGTTGAGATAAAAATTGGAAAGTCCAAACTCATCACGAGGAAAGATATGAGAGTAAATATTCTCAACGACGCTAAGGTGATCAGTCAATCACAGAATTGCTTTAAAGTAGTTGTGGGAAAATAGCTTATTTGCCGGGTGTATAAATAAGACAGAGCTCCGGTATTCGCACGACTTTATAAAATTTCGTCAGGGAGTGAACTTCTTGCCACTCAGATGGCTGAGCATGTGAAGAAGCTGTTAGCAATTTAGGAAAGCTACATAGAGCAGGAGGTACAGCTAAATAGGCGCCCATACCTCAGTTAGTTAATTGTGGAATAGAACTCACGGCTACATGCGGACAAGTAAATAAATTACAGTTAAAGTGAGCTTGAACTTTTTCATTTCGTCTCCTGATACCCCTCGTCTCAAAGTTAAGAGTAGGTCAACACAGAAGTGTTGTACGGCATTTTCTTACAGCAAGTCAACACCCACACCAGGAAGGAAGACGGCGAGCAGCGGAGAGAGGTCGCAAGTTTTTGCTTTTAGTTTATCATTATGGATAAGTCGAGAATGCAATAATATGCAGTAATGACTAAAAAAAAAAAAAAACAAAAGTCAGTAGGTATAGTAACATGTTTCTAAAATTTAAAAGTAACTTTTCATTTTATGGCTAATGGAAGCTACTTAGAAAAAGAATCAGTTAAAAATTCCGTGAACTATGGCGCAAGGGATATTTTATAATAAAATAATTCACTAAAATTAAAACTGCTTAACGCTAAGAGAGAAATTGTGTTAGTGTGCTGTTGCGAAATACATGCACCGCTGGTAAGAAATTTTGTTATTGTACGATTAAAAAAAGAGGAGTTAGTAATTTACCTTAGTGTACCCTTAACCTCCCCTCGACAGTCTACGCTGCGTAGCCTACGAATATCTTTTGATGGTGGAACAATCATCGGTCGGAATGATCGAGTAATTTTTTTGATGATTATAGCACGTGAAAGTTTAGCCCTTCTCTTTGTTCCCAGAGTTATTTAATAACACAAAAGCTGTATAGTTTTCACAAGATGCAAAAAACCTTAACATATACAACGAAATAGAGGGGAAGTTGGTGAAGATTACGCACTACCAGTCTAACGTCTTTGGAAAAAACACATAGTCTGTGACCACCGAGAAAATTAATATTCTAATTGTTAATTATAAAATATCGGTTCTATGATTTCGTGTGAGTATTTTCTTTCTATAAGTATTTAGTATACTCAAATAACCAGCTTGGTTACAACATAAGTCGAAAGGAAATAAAGGAAAACTTTCTTACATGAGGGTTATTAGAAGATTTTGGCATCCAGAGGGGCTGAGTATTTTCTTGAAAATCTTCGTAGCCCATCCTCGGAAGACGCTCAACTTAAAATACCAATTTGGTCTTTATCCACACATACAGTCCTTTTTTTTTTTACAGGGAGCCCTAAACCGTGTATTTCCTATGAAAACTCGGCATGGAATTTTTGGTTGGAATGCACCACTTTCTCTACTTACTATAGGTAAGCACAGGATTGTTAATACAACTAGTGGCCGGCAGAGCGTGGTAGGTTACGCGAGGAAGAGAGAGCGTAAAACGTTTACTGAATGCATTTTTGAAAAAGAAAAAGAATAATGATAAAAATCAAATTGAGTTTTATTTATGGACGCTCTTGAACTGCTGTGGTCCTTAGCGACCGATTCTATATTGGGCGTGAAAGACCGGTAATTTTGCTCAGAGGCCTCTATCAGGCTTGAGGTTCTTTTACGTGTCGTAAATCTACGACATAGGACCACCGGCTTTACTTCCCTTCCGAAGGAAGCCATGCTAAGGATTTTTACGCCGAAAAAAAATCCATCGTTCTCCGCCGGGTTTTGAACCCGCGACGTCGGGAATTAGAGGCTAGCATGTAACCACTACACCACGGAGGACGGCAATATGTAATAGAGGTGATGATGAGATGGTGATGGTGATCATTATGGTGGTGACGATGATGGTGATGGTGGTGGTTATAATGGTGGTGATGGTGGTGGTGATGGTAATGATAATGGGGGTGGTGGTGGTGATGGTGATGATTATGGTGGTGGTGATAGTGGCGGTTGTGGTAATGATAATTGTGGTGATGATGATGAGATGGTGATGGTGGTGATGGTGATGATTATGGTGGTGACGATGATGGTGATGGTGGTGGTGATAATGGTGGTAGTTATGGTGGCGGTGATAGTAATGATAATGGAGGTGGTGGTGATGATGTGGTGATGGTGATGATGAGATGGCGGTGATGGTGATGATCATGGTGCTGACGATGATGGTGATGGTGGTGGTGATAATGGCGGTGGTTATGGTGGCGGTGATGGTAATGATAATGGGGGTGGTAGTGATGATGTGGTGATGGTGATGATGAGATGGTGGTGATGGTGATGATTATGGTGGTGGTGACGATGATGGCGATGGTAATAATGGTGGTGGTGATAGTGGTGGTGATGATGGTGATGGTAATGATGTTAATGGTGGTGGTGATGGTGATGACAATTGGGCGCGGTGCGGGTGTGCAGTATAACATATTCTCCAACTCGGGCCGGGCCGGGACAGCAAATTTCGGTCCTTGCAGACCTCTAATTGATATACAGGAAAATATAGCAATCTGAAGCGGTAGTCAAATGTTCACTGTGGAATGTCTTTAATATTGCATGCTCTTTGCAAGGGCTCACGAGAAAACAAATAATGACAATTCTTCACTTTAAAACAATCTATGACAAAATATTGTAAAACTAACAGTGGAAATATTTAAAAAGCACAACAATTTATATTTGACATAAATTATACATCTTAACGAGGTCTGCATTTTTCTGTAGTGATTTTCCTTTATTCCTAATGGTTTCTCGATTATAGAAAAGTATATAAAATTCAGTCGGAATGAAGACGATTTAACAGCCTTACTACAACAAATTCAAGATTTTTCATTCTTCACGTTAGCATCTCAAAAATACACGAGGGTGTCGTTTCAGTAGAAAGAAATTGTTACTGTGCACTCTGTGATTGTTCAAAATGAATTGTGTGATACAAGGTCCCACCGACTCTTTGTAGGGAGGTATTCATTTCTCAATGCTTGGAATTTGAAACCTGCCGCAATTTATCGTCAACTAAAGGAAGTGTATGATGATAAAATAATGAACGAAAGCAACGTGAGAATTGGTGTTAAATGTTCAACAATGGACGAACAAATGTGCATGACGAAACTCGACCCGGACTTCCATCCCTCATCACAGATGATTTGAAGAATCAAGGGACAACTTCATGCAAGACAGACTCGTAACCCTAGAGAGTTACAGATTTCTTTCCCGAACATTTGTCGTTCTTTATTTGCTGAAATTGTGTCCGTACATCTTGGCTTAATGGTTCGCAAATGCTTACGTCTAGAAGAAAAAACCCACAAACCACACAAAAATATAAAACAAAATATTATTAACATTTATGTTTTAATAGTTTACTTAAAACACTGGTCTTGTAAACCAAAAATAAGAATAAATAACTTTTAAAACTAATTTAAAAAAACGTAGAGAAAAGGGAAGAGTGAAGATCTAATTCTGGCGGCAGCTGAGTGCAACAAGGAATTCTAAAGCTATTGCAGAGTTATGTCAAATGCGTAAATAATGGAGGTAGAGAATTTAATGTAGAGAAATAAAATACCTCAATTTTATAAGTGACATTTTTAATAACATTGTTTTTACTTTCTCTACTACGTATAGTAAGTAGGGGAAGTATTGTATTCCACCCAAAAATTCGATACCGAGATTTCACCGGAAATACATGTTTTGAGACTCCCTGAATAAAAAAAATACATTTTTGGAAGCATGTCGTGAGTGTGTGTGTGTCTGTGTGCGTGTCTGTGAACAGTATAGCTCAGAAACTAACAATCGGATAAACACCAAACTTGGTATTTAGGTTCAGTATCTTCCAGAAATGTGACACGAAGCTTTTCAAGAAAATACCCCCACCCCAGATTACCCTTTACATGGAACATTTATGAAAATTTTAATTTTTTCAGAAATGGCTCGAACGATTTTGATTAAAACATCATATGTTTAAGATATTTTTATGAAAAATGAAATTATATCTCGAATTTTCTGGTAATGTCTCCAAAAGTATTCTTCATTGTGAACGACTTTTGCATAACTGGTAAACCATAAGAGATAGACAACATTTTACTACACAAAAGATGTAGATCGCGTTAAAATACACAATTTATGTCATATACATTTTTTTTGAGTGAACCATTTTCGAGATATTGCTTGTTATTCCCTTAAATTTTCCAATACTTATACTTTTTCTCAAATTCGTTATTCATTTTTTTGTCCTGGTCATGTAAATAGAATGGAATGCTCCACATAACAACCAGCGCTTAAAAGATTTAACTATCGTTTAAAACCTACCATATTCCCCTTGCATCTACAAGAAAATTAGCAATAAGATTGACATCTCGATATCTCGATTAACATGAAGCATATGGAGATTAAGCGTTTGTAAAAATAGATTGTACAAGAGTAGAGGAAGTCATATGAGTGTTTTGGATTCAGGGTGTCTCAAAACATGTATTTCCGGTGAAATCTCGGTATCGAATTTTTGGGTGGAATACAATACTTCCCCCACTATACAATACGTAGTAGAGAAAGTAACAACACATCACAAAGTTGGCGATACATTTCAATTGTTTTGTGGTTTTTTGCCAACAAAAACCTAATCACAGACCGTACCTTACAAGTGGTGGGATTTTCAAGTGCAGCGCACATTTTAACACCTCACAGAGCAAAATAAGGGAGGTACAGTCCACGCGCGTGCGTGGATGCGTACTAAGTGTAGCTCCGCCCACCGTCGCCAAAACGTCTGTTACTTTCTGGACGGCCCTCGTACAATATTATTAACAATGTGTTCACAACTTCACCATTTATTCTTTAACACTTAAAATAGATACATGCATTTTTATTACTGAGAATGTTACATTCTTGTGCGTAAAGCTGTTCAAAACTGATACTTTTAATGAATTCCACAAATGATTTCAAGTGTTTTTAATTATCTCATTTGAGGCAGTATTTTTAACACTTAGATGATTTCAGTCAAATTATATAATAAAAAATATAATAATTATTGCCTTAAAGCCTTAAAGCAATATGTGTGTGTAGCAAAATATAAAGAGTGTATATTACAGTCATTATATATGTTTATATTATTGTATACACGTGTAACAATGTTATGTGAAGTATTACGTAATTGAATAATGTAGGAGCTGTGAGAATAATAGGTTAAAAGTTGCTAACAATAAGGTAGCCTTGAGGCAATAATGAATTTGAAATTTTAATAATACTACTTGTGATTCTTGGAAGTAATAATGTAATTTTAGTGACCGTTTATAAAATAGCCAATCAACAACCAGAAACAGCTGTAGTTAAATGAAGGTATTCTATTGGACTAGGATTAGCCAATCAGAAACTGAAATATAGCAAAATTTACAAATTAAGAGTTCAGTTGCTTGTAGACAGCGCTCATAACTGGACGCGTTGGTTGTAGACAGTGTTCCTAACCGGACGTGAGATGCGTCCTCGAGAAATTTAATACGTATTCAGTGTGAGACAAAAATAGTTCACGTGTTTAAAAAGTGCAAGTATTTAATAAAAAATATCACAGCTCTCTATATCAGTGAAGTTTTATTTAAATCGTGTCAAGAATTAATAAAAATGAGTGAATTAAAAATTATAATCTGTGTAAGCCTACATTCCTCAGCCGCACCGCGCCTTGCAAAGAAATCCATGTCTCTAACAATAATACTGACGCAGCCGAGGCAAACATAAATATATAATATTTAAAGAAACAGTCAAATTACAAAGTTAATATTTTTTAAATTTGGGACGAAGGCTACCGGGTACCATACGTGCGGTTGCAGCTGCTTGAAGTTCGACTCCCCAATTCTACTTCAAATTGGCTTTACATACGTAACAGCAACAAAACTTCTTCAAATTGGCTCCCAAAACGTGGGGCAAATATACTCCAACTTCACATTATAATCATTAATTGGCGATTTTAACTATGGACTTGAACACGCTGCATTGTGGTTTAATAACGAGCATTCTCACAGAAGACGATTAACTGTTTGGTCTACTCTATCACAAACATGTCCTGGGCTTTCCAATATCCTGAACCTGCAAAAAAGCATCGAGGTTCTCTTGTCCAGTTAACATGATTGTTAAGTTTGCTGTAATTGGAACGTTGATCTTCATTCTACCTGTCGCTGATGGTAAGAATCTCTTGGTAATGGCCCCTTTTGTTGTGTGTGGCAATATTGTCGTATACCTCACATATTTAATAATTATTTAACTTCAGAGGAGGGCGACTCGCTTATGAGAGGGATCGTTGAACAAACAAAGAACTTTAAACTCGAGGTATCGACAAGGGACGCAGCTAAAGTTAGACTCACAACATAATTACACTAACATAATTCCTAGGCTGAAGGGAGAGGCAAGGATTCTATTCTACCATAATAAAAGTTGAAAGAAAGGATGACTAATAGATTTATTATAACAAATGCTTACCCCATGTGTCTGCCGGGCGAGGACGCCATGTCGCAGTTATCCGTCTAACTCTTGCGAACACTAGTCACAGAATGCTAAGAAAACCCACGCTAAGCTTAGCGTCAGTAACGCCATATCCCCCCCAATGACAGTTTCCCCTCCTTCGCCCCTACTCTCAGATAAACTGCCAACCTTCGACTCGGTAACCAGAGGGCGTATTACCATTAATATAATCTGTGCACATGCCACATCTCCCCCTGGCCACCGAAGTCGACGTCCTCGTCGACAGAAAGAAAATAAATACAATAAACATGAAAAACAAAACAAAGACATACCAAAAATGACATACAAATGTGTGATGAAGTAAAATATAACAATAGACATGTGTGTGGTAAGCACCCAGCCGACGAAACAATGGTGCTGGGTGATGTGGAGAGACGAGAGACGTAAGTGCTGTCGACTTAGTATTGTTAATGCACTTATCTTTAGCATCCCGCACACGCACACACCACGCTGCCTTAGTTCACAGGCACACTACACTGCGCAAAATGGTGATGGTCTGCCGTAACTGTTTGTGGGTGGGTTTAGACAGTGCCCACAACGACGATTTGTCCTGGTGTAGAATTATCACCGCAGGTCTCTGGTGATGACAACAGGGTGGGCAGTCGCTGGCTTGGACTGCCCCCCGACATGGTGGCTCCTTATGCCACGGCAGTGTAGTGGCTGCCCGACAGCTTCCCTGTGGTGTTTCTTGACTTCTGGTGTGCCCTGGGGATGCTGATGCACTTTCTCGCTCTCTGCCATAGCGAAATACTAAAACAAAACCACCACACAATAAACAGGATGCTCCCACAAACAATCACACATAAAAGAAGGGTATGTCATTTACAATGAAAGATTTTAAAGTATGAAAAGTGTACATTAAAAGAATTCTTATGACATGGGGCAAAGAAAGAGAAAAAAAAATTAGTACAAATTGGCATAAGAAAGAAATTTTACAGAGTTGCCATCCAAAGTGTAACTTACAATGCTTCATAATCCAAATAACAGTAAAACAGACTCAAAATACATGAACATGACAGAAATGAAACATAACCTTGTTTTGGGATCCCAATATTACATCTTAATAACCAGCTGGTATCACTAACAAAAGAAAGTAAGTGCACTTACAAGACAATCACACATGACGATGAAATGAACTCATTCACACTGACCATGGCCCAAATTACACACAACACTCACTTAACTATCTACTCAAACTAGTGTATGCATCACTACAAACTACATCCACAATACATTTCTAAACTACGCCACGTGACATGGTTTCAACTACTATTGTCCTACTCTTGTCACCAATACAACTTCTCGTCCACATCACTATCTTTCTCATCGCAGTTTGACCATCATCTTTCATAATCATCATCATCATCATCAGCAGTAATAGTGCAATCTCGATCATTACTTCAAGCATCATCTTTCAATTTTCTCTTCAAAACAAAACATCTGCACTTACGTGTCTCATTTAACATGCTGCAAATTCAAAACATCTAACATAGGCATAACCTTCAAGAAATCACATTAAAATTGCAGGAATTACACAAATAACATGACATTATAATGTTGCATCTACATCCTCCAAATGAAAATTAAGCTGGAAAACAGGTGGTATTAAAATTTGCTATCTAAGATGGTAATAAACTTGTTGCATAAACAGAGAAAAAAATTATTTTCATTACATTCACTTCCATCCATTTAATCTCTCGTGTGAATTCATCACACACGCTATACTGGGCACGTTACAGCAACACCAATAAGCAAAATCTCTGAAAACATACAACTGTCGGGGTTACACTGTGGCACTTCCACCGAAGCTGACATCATCTCGTCTCATCTCTCCTCATCTCACATCAACACCATCGGGGTTACTCTTTAGCACTTCCACCGAGGCAAATCTCAACTCTTATTTCTCACATTACCTCACACTACGCCATCGGGGTTACACTTTGGCACTCCCACCGAGACAAATCTCACATATATCACATAATCTCAAATACACACTATTCATGCAACAATTTTCTGCAAATAAAGATCACAGCATCATTATGAAACCCAAAATCAAATCGAGTCAAGTCAAATCAAATCATATCATATCAAATCAAATCGAATGCAACAAAACAACATCACATCATTACTCAAAACAATATTGTCACATAACATTCCTGAAAATGAAAGCTCAATTAAGCACATAGTACACCTGAAACACATTCCTGCAGCATAACACAACAACAAAACAAATGATTTGCAGTTACCAAAACATAATTCAAAATTTAAATTACACCCACAATAATAATACACTTGTAATTTAGCAGAGACATTCATATCATATATTCCTGAAAAGTAAGGCTTAATTAAGCATCAGAAACTCAGACTTTACAGCCTATAAGGACCCACAGGATCATAGTAAGGGTAAAGGCGTGACACATGAACACTCTGATATTTGGTACGGGGAGCATGAGGTCGATCAACAAGGTAGGTAACAGGAGTGATCTGTCGGATAATTTCAAAAGGACCAAAATATCTATGTAACAACTTTGTACATTTACCTTTCTTCCTAATGGGAGTGAAAACTTTAACTAATTGACCCACATTATAAACCACATCTCTATGTTTAGTATCAAATGCTTCTTTTTGCTTCACCTGCTGCTTTGTAATGTTAGCAACAGCAACCTCTCGTGCCTTTTGAATCTCTTGCAATGTCTGTCTCACAAAAAGGTCATTAGACGTAGCTTGTAGCTGAACCTGGTTAGGTAAAGAAGGCTCTCGACCATATATCAAGAAAAAGGGTGAAAATTTAGTAGACTCTTGAACACTCGAGTTATATGAAAAGATGACATAGGGCAATATTGAGTCCCAATTCTTCTGATTATTATCCACAAAATGGCTGAGCATATTTAAGAGGGTTTGGTTAAATCTTTCAGTAAGTCCGTTGCAAGCTAGATGATAAGCACTGGTGAAATTGGAAGACACTGATAAAGATCTCAACAATTCTTGTGTCACCTCACTTAAGAAAACTGAGCCACGATCAGATAACAAGGCAGCAGGGGCTCCATGCTTACAGATGATGTTATGCAAAATAAATTTAGCAACTTGAGGGATTGTTGCTGAAGAAAGCGACGCAGACTCGACCCAGCGAGAAGCATACTCGTTCGCAACGACAACATACTTGTGTCCAGAATTGGAGCGTGGGAGAGGCCCAAGCAAATCAATACCCCACCGCTCGCCTACAGATGTAACCGGAATTGGTTGTAATAAGCCTGCTGGTTTCTGATTCTTCGGTCCCTTTCTTGTTTGACAGCTGGGACAGGTTCGGACAAAATGTTCAATATCTTTCTTCATACCAACCCAGTAATACCTGGAGTGAAATTTGGCAAATGTTTTCGAGAATCCTAAGTGGCCTGAAAGAGGATCATCATGACATGAAGAAAGAATTTCATGTTTTAGAGCTTCTGGAATAACCAGCAGATGGAGAGGGCCAGTGGAGCCAGCATTTTTACGATAAAGAACACCTGATTTGACTGTGTAGTTGGAAACTTGTCTCTGAAGCTTAGCAGGGGCCGACGGAGGATCATGGAGAGCATTAGTAAGCTCCAGTAACCCAGTATCTTTCTGCTGATGGTCAGCAACTTCAACTGATGACAGCAAACATGTGGGGAGTTCATCAAGCTGTTCAAGATCACTTTCTGTAGGTTGTAACACAGGAAATCTCGATAGAGTATCAGCATCATGATGTTTCTTGCCAGACTTATAAGAAATGGTATAATCAAACTCTTGCAATTTCAAACTCCATCGTGCCAAACGCCCAGTCAAATCTTTCAAATTATTTAAATAACAAAGAGAGTGATGATCAGATACAATATGAACCTTGTAGCCATAAACAAAACTGCGGAAGTGGGTAAGTCCAAACAGGATGGCCAACAATTCCAACTCAGGAACACTGTAATTACGTTCACATTTAGATAGTGTCCTCGAAGCATAGCCCACTGGTTTCAACACATTATCAATCTTCTGATACAACACTGAGGCCACCCCTAATCCACTGGCATCAGAGTGTAGTTCGGTATAAGCACCAGGAGTATAGTGAGCTAAGACAGGGGCCGAAACCAATAAGTCCTTCAAATTTTGAAATGCAGTTTGCTGATCAGATCCCCAAATAAAACTTTGATTCTTCCTAGTCAACTGAATTAGAGGTTGAGCAATATTAGCATAATCCTTGATGAATTTCCTGTAAAAATTAAACAATCCCAAAACTTTTCTCACATCTCGAACATTCTTAGGACGAGGCAAATTTTGAATGGAAACAACTTTGTCAGAATCAGGTGAAATGCCATCTTTAGAAACTTCAAAGCCTAAGAGTTTGATCTTTTGCATGGCGAAGAAACATTTTTCTGGTTTAAGTTTAAAGTTGTGGTGATCCAGACGTTGAAAAACAGCCTCAAGATTTTGCAACAACTCCTCAAAGGTTTTAGCAAAAACAACAATGTCATCCAGATATGCAATAGCCTTTTTAAAATTCAAATCGCCTAACAACTTGTCTGCGATGTAACTGAAAAACCTAGGGGCATTGGCCAACCCAAAACTCAAGCGTGTAAATTGATATTGACCTTGAAAAGTGACAAAAGAGGTGTACTTCTGGCTATCCTCTGCAATAGGTACCTGAAATATGCTGACAGTAAATCTAATGAGACAAACCATTTAGCCTCCCCCAAATAACTTAACAAATCATCTATCAATGGTAAAGGGAAAGAGGTGGTCTCTATAACAGCATTCAATTTTCTATAGTCGACACAAAATCTCATTGAGCCATCTTTCTTTTTGACAAGTACTACAGGAGAAGCCCAGGAGGACTGTGATTCCTTGATAATGCCAGCATCTTGCATCTCTTTAACTTGCTCAGCAATAATTTCCTTTTGTTTATGGGGAACTCTATATGGTCTTTGCTTAATTGGCTTAGGATCATTTACTTTGATATCAAATTCTGCAACATCCGTAGTACCAAGTTCTTATAATGTTGTGGCAAAAAGATCACTATATTTCAATAACAAAGCATGTAAGTCAGCCTTTTGGGTTTCCAAGATTTTACCATTAACATTAAAATTACAATTTGGAGCTGGCAGAGGAGTAACATCGGATGACAAAACAGAATTACTCTGAACAAGTGCAACATCATACGCTTTAGCTAAGACTGTATTTGCAAACAATGTTTGTGGAACTGAAGTATTATTATGCACTGGAATAGTAAGTTCAGAGGTAGAATGACACAATAACGGTGGAATAGAAAGATTCTTCTTTTGCATTATGTTAAGAGCAGGTTCAAACATAACCTCATTACTAATGGCTGACAAAGGCTTAACTGATATATAGCATGTAGACAGAGGTGGAATTTTAACATCATGCATAACTGCCATTTTAACACCAGAATCTGTACAATCATTATCTTGGAGAGGGTTTACTGCCATATCAACAAAAGGTCCTTGTGTGAGAGTTATTGGCATACTGAATGCATCATTCTTAGAAGATTTCAAGGTTATCAGATTATGTGCATAGTCAATTATAACATCATGGGTCTGCAAAAAGTCATTGCCTAAAATCAAATCATGGGACAACTCTTTCACAACTAGTACATCCTCCTGAAAAAGAACATCATTAATATGGAAATCTAACACAGTGTGGTAAGGCGCATCAAGTAACTTGTTTCCTGCAGTGCGGAGCATCATCTCTATAGGTTTTAATGTAGAATGATCAAGAACATGTGCAGCATTCACAATACTCACTGCGCTTCCTGTATCGAGCAAGATGGAGAGCTCTGTCTGGGCAATACGACCAGGAACTTGCAATATCTGACCTGATAATGCAGACACATCCCGTTGAGGTGTAGCTATGTCCCGTTGAGGTGCAGCCATGCTGGTGGGTGGTGGTGGTGCTGCTGCTACGTCTCGTCGCGCGAGGCTCGGCACCAGTCGTTTTTTGACTACGGGAGGCGGCTCCGGCAAAAGCGAGCCAGGTGGCCCTGCCTGTTGCATCTATAGCAGGTGACGGGTGGGTCCCTCCGGTTGAAGTCAGCTGACCGTGGAAGCTGTGAATGCTGGGAAGTTCTCTCCAAAGATGGTAACTGAAACTGGTTAACTCTGTTACATAACTGTTCCACACGATCAATCAGCTGATGCATAGGATCGATAGGTACGCCCACAAGAGAAGAAGCCTGAGAAGGCTGAGGAGAAGCTGGTAAAGTAACAGCAGGAACAGATGCAGTATTAAATAGAACAGCGGGTGGCGTAACCACTGCAGCCTGAGATTGAGCAGACACTAGATGTTCACGGTTCTGCATGTAAAACTGTGCTTTGTCCACTCGTCGAATGATTTGTATCACCTCATCAACAGTTTGAGGATTTAATGGCAATAAAGCTTGTACATACAGAGGTCTAAGACCTTTAAGCAAATGTTTAATTTGTTCCAACTGCAACATAGCTGGGTTGACTTGGTCACATAAAGATAGTACGTCATAGATGTAACTAATAACAGGTTCATCATCCAACTGTACCCGCTGTCTGAGTTTCATTTCCAGAATATCACTCTGGTTTGTTATCTGAAATGCATTTAAAAATTGTGTAGACAAGAAAATCCAATCATGGTGAGGGTGCCGATGGCGAAAAGTTTGAAACCATGATGCAGCAGTATCTCGTAAATAGCATGGAAAGCATCTCAATTTCATTTCCTCTGACCAGCCATTAGCAGCAGCGACCATTTCAAAGTTCTGCAGAAATTCATGTGCCGACATCCTACTGGAATTCTCAAAGTACGAGGGGTCAATGACCGGGCGGCAGACAGCTGGTTGCGGGGCATGGACCACGACAGGCGGATTAGACATCACTGACAACTGCGTAACAACAGGCGTACTAACACTGGACATAGAGTCTACTTCACTGTGCTCACTAACTGGAGCAATTGCTATATCAGATTTCTGTGCAGTACGTAGCTTAGGCATGATTGCAGCACAAAAGATAACGCAACCAATAAACAAACAGTAGGACTAAGCAATACAGATTACACCAAACTAAACACTTATAGCATCACATGAATGTAAGTAGCAAGATCAGAACATAGCCAAATAAAACAGTTGCAGAAAGAACACAATTAAGCGCCCGCGGCGAAATATCAGAAAATTATACTAACACACGGCTACACAAGCCACTTGGACACAAAACCAAGATTTTTAATCAGAATGAACACATGGAAGAAAACAAAATGATAGCTTCAGTGAGAAACCTCGAACTGGAAGTTAAAAAAACCACGTCACACTTACTGTGACCACCGCGAAGATTCTCAAAAGGAGCAGAATACAGACTTGTAATTAATACTAGCACTCCAAACTTCTCTTTTGTCTTTTTTTTCTTAAATCAAATGTATATAAGCTGATATGCACACGCAAATAAACGCGCCAAAACACGTGCTGAGGAATACTGGTTTCACAAGCTAAAATTATTGCTGAAATGCATGACCACGCGGGAATTACACAACACACGTGCGTACATAAAAGTTACACGAAAAATTTCCCAGAAAAGTGCAGTAAATAGCTAGAAATCACAATCACTGGAATATAAAGTTATACGTTTCCAAACCACTGCTAATAAGCACAAAAAACAAGATTTGCAAACAGATAGCCAACACGTGACGAGCACATTTTGAAACTACAACTATCTCGCTCGTTTCACAACTCAACTTTCACAAAAACATTTTTTTGAAAATAACCAGCACGAAGAACGGAACACAGTGATATAGTTTAAAGGAAATGAAGCCAAAACAAGGGGAAAATGGAGTAGAAGTTTTAGCGTCACGCCGGCAGACAATGGAAAAAAATGCAAAAATGAACTCAAAATTGAAATTTCGACACCAGACTTTCAGAAATGATGGAAACAAAATTTAGAAGTAGAGAATCACAAATTAAAGTATAAAAATCCTTACCCTTTAGCCAGAAAGAACTTTACATTTTTCACGACCACGTGGAGCACAAACCGTTAAATTTGGAGGGAAGAAAAAAATTTTGCACTTAAAATCTCAAAACAAATGAAACCAATTACTCGGCGCCTCACACCAATTTGTCGTATACCTCACATATTTAATAATTATTTAACTTCAGAGGAGTGCGACTCGCTTATGAGAGGGATCGTTGAACAAACAAAGAACTTTAAACTCGAGGTATCGACAAGGGACGCAGCTAAAGTTAGATTCACAACATAATTACACTAACATAATTCCTGGCTGAAGGGAGAGGCAAGGATTCTATTCTACCATAATAAAAGTTGAAAGAAAGGATGACTAATAGATTTATTATAACAAATGCTTACCCCATGTGTCTGCCGGGCGAGGACGCCATGTCGCAGTTATCCGTCTAACTCTCGCGAACACTAGTCACAGAATGCTAAGAAAACCCACGCTAAGCTTAGCGTCAGTAACGCCATATCCCCCCCAATGACAGTTTCCCCTCCTTCGCCCCTACCCTCAGATAAACTGCCAACCTTCGACTCGGTAACCAGAGGGCGTATTACCATTAATATAATCTGTGCACATGCCACAATATCCTTTACCATTTTTTAATACTCTTGGTTTCTATTATTTTGCCTTTGGGTATCTCCCTGTATATTGTCGGCATATGATTATCTTCTGTTGCCTGTTTGGAAAATTTATCAGCTATTTCATTTCCGAATGCACCAGGATGTGGTACATTTAAAATGAGCTTGCCAGTGTTGTCTAAAGAGGGTTGTAAGGGTCTGCCAATATTTTCAATTATGGATCCATGTTTGTTGTTATTCTTAAGAGTCTCGTAACACATAGGGTCACTTCAAAAGTTTTGAGAATGGACGCAATAAAATATTTAAAATTTATATCTGATCATAGCATATTCTCAAAATACTCATCTCATCCTTTCAAACGCTGAACGCCATTCTTCTTTGGAGAGAGTGCAAACACATTCTTCGTAAGCAGCTACTGCGGCTTCAGGTGACTCAAATCGTTGACCTCAACATTTTTCTTTCATTTTGGGGAATAGAAAAAAGTCGCACGGGGCCAGATCTGGACCGTAGAGGGGATGTGGCAAATATTTGACTCTTGACTCCTGCAGAAATTGGGTTGTTTCTTGTGCAGTGTGGGCAGAGGCATTGTCATTGTGCAACAAAATTCCACGCAGACCAGTCTTAGGACGCTGTTTTCTTAGTTCATTGAACACTTGTGGCAGATATTTTGTGGTGTACCATTTAACAGTAACACTCTTTTATCCCTCAAGCGGAATCGTCACAATGTGGCCACTTGTTGAGAAGAAGGAACAGATCATCTTCTTGCCAATACTTCCAGTTCGCTTCACTTTTGTTGGAGGATCTTCTCCTGGGAAGTTCCAGACCGATGATTGTTGTTTAGTTTCTGGATCATACTGGTAAATCCAGCTTTCGTCACCTGTTACAATGTTAAATATGTTTTGGATCTTCCTCCATTAAATTTTTCAATGATTTCCTTGTACCATTGCACTCGTGCTTGTTTCCCCTCATTTGTGACGTGGTGCGGGATCCAGCGACTGCAGAGCTTCCTGACGACAAGTTTCTCTTTCAGGATTGTTTTCACTGCTGCCGATCCAATATTTAGGGCTTCTTGAATCTGACCATATGTGCAACGATGACCTTCCCGCAACATATGCTCTGCTTTCACCACATTTTCATCCATTGTTGCTGTAGCCGGCCGTCCTACTTGGTCTTCATCTCCGAGGTTTCCTATTCTAAACTCTGCATACCATCGATAAATGGTGGATTGCGAAGGGCAAAGATCCCCAAATGCACGGTGCAGTCTTTCAAGGCATTCTCTCTCCCTTAAACCGACTTTAAAGTCATAGAGAATCATGGCACGGAAATTCTCTCGCTTGAGATCCATCTTAGCATATGGCGTAGCAACACCTGCTATATATACACACGCGGTGCTGACGATGCCCAGACTTGTACATGTTGCTATTTGAACATCTAAGTTATGAAAAGTTGCTTTGGCTTACCACTACTCTTATGCTGGGTGTGGGAAAACAATGTGCAGAAAATTGTAAAGTAGAAAGGCGATAACAAAATAAGTATTCTGAGGATAGGAACAAGGGATCTCAGGAGCTAATACTGCGCTATATGCGTCAACATTAAATCACTCCGTATGTTGTGCAGGCTAATGGATGATACCGTAATACCGAAAGCAGTGCAGTGCACGGATGCAATAGCTTCCGACTGTATCAGTAGGATGTAGGACGTGTTTAACGGAGCGAAACACCGCACGCACTGTGTCCAGCTTAATCTATTGTGGCTACACCTCCCGCAGGCAGAAATGAGGTGAAGGAGCCATAGGGGTTCGCAGGTCTGCAGAGACGCGCAAGAGTCCCTAAGATTTGACCACCCGCGCACAGTAGAGGAGAAGAATCCTTAGAGAGGGCCACAAAGCGAACCTAACGAGCCCGACAACGCACACTGACGTTCACGGGGAGAAATCTTTCCAATGCGCAAGCAGCTACGCCATCTGCCCGACACCGCTAGCACCGCAGGAACCGAAGACGCACCCGAAACATGAAAAGGAGAGATTAAATGAGAGGAAATGGAGGGAAAGATGAAATTGTGGTAGAATACACCACCACGGTATTGCCTAGACCAGGGGAAAACCATGAAAAATCCAATGATCAGAGTTTATGTACCAGTGCTCATTAGTTGAAGCAAGTGTTTCATAAAGTCAGGTTTCAATTATGCTCATGCAGCATTTCTGTTATTCTACTGCATCTGTGACCTCATGCTCCTAAACTCAAAGTGCCAAATTTGGTAGAGACTTTCAACTCAACAATTTGCTGCACGTCAGCATTGATAAGTGCGTAATGTTTGATTCATAGTATATAGGGTGGACCATTTAAGTCGAGACTGTACAATATCTCCAAAACTAAGCGCTATAGAAAGAAATGTCTTTAATAAAAGTTGCATGATGTCATGGGGGAAAGTAAATGCCATTAGTTGTGTTTTATGGAAGACGCTATGATGGTCATTTTAGGGTCAATTAATTCTTGCTTTCTCTACTACGTATAGTAAGTAGGGGAAGTATTGTATTCCACCCAAAAATTCGAAACCGAGATTTCACCGGAAATATATGTTTTTAGACCCCCTGAATACAGAAAACGCATTTTTGGAATCATGTCCGTGTGTCTGTCTGAGTGTGTGTGTCTGTGAACAGCATGACTCAGAAACGAACAGTCGGATAAACACAAAACTTGGTATTTAGGTTCAGTATCTTCCAGAAATGCGACACGAAGGTTTTCAAGAAAATCCCCCCACCCCAGATTACCCTTTACATGGAACATTTTTGAAAGCTTTAATTTTCTCAAAAATAGCTCTAACGATTTTGATTAAACTATCATTTCTTTAAGATATTTTCATGACAAATAAAATGTATATCTTGAATTTTCTGGGAATGTCTCCAAAAGTATTCTTCATTGTGAACGACTTTTGCATAACTGGTAAACCATAAGAGTTAGACAAAATTGTATTACACAACAAATGTAGACCGCGTTAAAACACACAATTTATGCCATATACATTTTTTTTTGTTGAGTGAACCATTTTCGAGATATTGCTTGTTATTCCCTTAAATTTTTCAATAGTTATTTTCTCAAATGGGAATTCGTTATTCATTTTTTTTTTTGTCTTGGATATGCAAAGACTATTAATCTGTGGCAAAGAGAATGGTGCTGCACATAGCAACCATCTATTAAGAGATATGTATATGCTTAAAGGCTACTTTAGTTCTATATTGCCCTTGCAATTACAAAACAAGGGGAACATAGTACGCCTTAAGCGATAGTCAAATATTTTTAGAACTGGTCGCTATGTGTGAAATGTAATTCTCTTTGCATGTCAAAAGATCATTTCTGCAAATGTTTATCTCGATTAATATGAAATAGATGGAGAATAAGAGTTTGTGAAAATAGTTTTACCAGAGTAGAGAAAGTCATGTGAGTGTAATACATCAGATTTTTTTTAAATGGGAACCTACATATGTTGTTTTCTCATTAGAAAACGGTTTATAAAAATATTTATTTTGTGATGAGGAATAAGGAAACAAAATAAATAATGTTACGAAACCTAACTTGACCCTCAAATGACATCCATGGATGGTCCAAACATTTATTGCGCTCTTCGTACACAGTCATTCAGAACTATTTTCGTTGTTATTTACTTTGCTGTAAGAACAATTGTAAAGTGTTTTAAATCTACAAATACTTAGTTTTTATGGGGAGTGATTGTACAGTCTCAACTTTAATGTCCACCTTGTATAAACAGGACAATAGAGAGTTCCAGTTGTTTTTCCTCTAAAGGTGCTGAGCATTAGCTTTCGAAATAATTTTAAATATACCTTCAAAAAATACTTTCAAACAATCTAGTAGTAATAAGTGGAGTGGGTCCTTAGATCGCGAACGACCTCAGGAGATTCGTTGGGATATGCACAGCAGTTTAGGTTGCCAACCTGACGTTGATGCTTGTTATGTTCTGCATGGCTTGTTGCACAGCATCTCTCTCTCTCTCTCTCTCTCTCTCTCTCTCTCTCTCTCTCTCTACTCAGATCTAGATTCTGCAAGCCTAAGGATCTATGGCCACTCCATCTTCCATCTCTGTCTGCGCCTGACTTGTTTCCTGCTACCTTCTGCGGTGTCAAATACTTCTTTATAGACACGGATCTTCTAAACAGATGACCAAAATATGTCACTTTCCTTTTTTTAGCAATTGCTGTCAAGGAACTAGCCGAATTTACTGTTTCTAAAATTAATGCATTTGCTTTTTTTTTTGAGACACTTGCGTTATTTTCCTCCATGCCCACAATTCAAAAGTCTAGTCTTCTTCTCTACTACGTACTTAAATGGTCCAACTAGTATATACATAAATTTAAAATAGAAAACTAATTATATGTATACGAGGGCTGTTCAATAAAAACAAACTAATTTTTTTTCACAGATATTTAGTACTCCATATCAATGTTGACATGATCTTTTTCAAAGTAGTCCTCTACTACTTGAATGCACTTTTTATAGCGTCTCTGCCAATCCTCGAACACATGGTACTGGCCATTCTTTGTCAGGTCTTTGAGAATCGCCTCACTTTTCTTCAGCACTGCTTCAGTGCTCTCAAATCGAATGCCCTGGAGCTTTGCTTTTAGTGATGGAATAAAAAGAAATCACAGGGGACAAGATTGGGGCTATAAGGCAGATGCGGCACACAGGTAATGTTGAATTTAGCCAAAAATTCCTGGACTTGATTTGCAACGTGAGGCCGCACGTTGTTGTGATAAGTTCTGGATGTTTCCTTGCAATGTGCTTCCTTGGTGTAGCCAATACTGACGTGTAGTACGCTGCTGTAACAGTGATGTGAGTGGGAACAACAATCACAGCAGCTGTGTTGATGTTGACTTCAGTCATAGCAGAAGCCGAAGCACAGAGGACTCGCTCTACTTTGAAGTCTTTGAACCACCTAAACACTGTTGCACGAGGTAGTGCATCTTCACCGTATGCTTGCTTCAGCTTTTCCAAAGTTTCAGAGGCTGTATGATTTAAACGAAAACAAAACTTTATTGCTCCTCTCGTGTCGAGAGGTATGCGAAATTCAAGTAGGGTCAACAATATACAGCATTACTACCAACTTACCGCCTGCTGCCGCCTATGGACATTATACATGAAACCCCGCTCGTTTCAAATATTCATGGCAGAGACAGGAAACTCTCCAGAAAGCTACAGGAAAAAATCAATCTCAGTCTTTATTGATCAGCCCTCGTATATTAAATTCAAGTATTTAAATATATACGCATAAATGTATCTAGCCATTCGTCCTTTTCCTTTTCCCTTTTCACAGTTTCATTATAATAGAGATTAATTCTTCTATGGCGCTTTTAATCAGTTCCTAGTATTCCCTGGTAAATGCTAGTTTTTAATTTGCTTTCCAAAGAAAAATGTTGTTATTTTCTAATGCAGTCAAACACGCCTAGATACAAATCCAAGTTTATGAGTTCCAATATTAAATTAATTACTTCAAATGCTAAATTCAGAATTAAGTATATATTTCTGTTTAAAATTGACAACATTCGTATGTAAGTATTCATTTGTTTTATAACGAATTTAAATTGAAATTCGTCATATCAGCAGTCGTACCTCATTTGTCATGTTTCGTTGCGTTATGTAAATAAGGTAAATTTTATTTTGTGGTTAGCAAATATATCTTAAGTGATAGTTCGAGCATATGGGTAAATATAAAGAGAATGAAGCTCAGCATTAAACAGTATCCTGTATAAAATTATAGTGATTCTTTACTGTGGCCACAATGCTAGTGGATAATAAACTATGAGCATTATTTTCCTATGGAAATGAGCCGCATGGACATAGATGACGCCCCACCACTACTTCTCTGCATGGTTGGTCTTCCAGCAAGGGGAAAAACTCACATTTCTAGAAAGATCCAGCATTACTTGAAATGGCTCGATATAAAAGTAAAAGCGTTTAACCTTGGAGAATATCGGCGAAGAATCGCACGTTATTCCGACCATAGCTTCTTCGAGCAAAATAATGCCGAAGGAAAAGCCATACGAGACGCGTGTTTGGAGAATGCTCTCGAGGACGTGAAGCAGTGGTTCCAAGAAGGTAAGATTGCCATACTGGATGCTACAAATACAGCGTTGGACCGCCGGAGACATCTTTGTGGATATGCTGATCGGCAACATTATGACATTTTCTTTGTTGAATCTTTCTGCGATGATCCAGATATTATTAGCAATAACATTAAGGAAGTGAAAACCAAAAGCCCTGATTACAGGGGCAAGTCTGACGATACAATTTATACGGACTTTCAAGAAAGAATAAGGGACTACGAGTTGCAGTACACGCCTCTAGATATAGAAAGGGACTCGTCCTTAAGCTTCATAAAAATCATCAATGCAGGTAAGAGAGTGGAACTGAATAACCTCAACAGTCCAGTGAAAAACCGCATAGCCCGTTTTCTGATAAGCATTCGTTTGCCTCCCCAAACACTTTACATTAGCAGGCATGGAGAAAGTGCTTACAATATCGAAAATCGTATTGGTGGGAATCCTATGCTATCGCCTCAAGGGAGAGAATATGCTAAAGAACTTGCTCAATTTATGAACAGTTTGCATGAGTCTGGGCTTGAAGTGTGGACGTCTAGCTATGAACGAACTATTGAGACAGCATCACTAATTGAGGCACCCCACAAAAGGTGCAATGCCCTTAATGAAATACAAGTTGGAATATGCAACAAGATGGTCTATGAAGAAGCACGAAAAAAGTGGCCGAACATGCTAGCACAACGCGAAATCAATAAATTCTATTTTCGTTATCCAGGTGGCGAGAATTATCAAGATTTGATTCATAGATTAGAACCTCTTATTTTTGAACTGGAACAAGAAAAGAAAGTCTGTATTATAGCACATAGGGCTACTATTCGTTGCCTATTAGCGTATTTCATCGGTTCTACAATGGAAGAAATACCTCAAATCAACGTTCCACTCCATACATTGTTCAGGGTGACAACCACTGCTACTGGCTGTGAATTTCATCATATCACATTTCCTATTCCTCTTTCAGAATGAATTATGAAAGTACGGCTAGGATTCAAGGGTGCCTACCACTTGGGGGTCAAGATGACGAAGAATCCATCACTAGGGATTTTTGGCTCAATCCGAGAAGCTCATTGCCATTAATGAATTAATGCCACACTGAGTTTTAGTAATAGTGATTTAACAAACCTAGAAATACATATAAATTCAACCTCCGGTATTGTGATCCAGTATTTTAACTATTTAAGGTTATGTCCCAACATAACAAATGCGACTTAATTATTTTTTAGTTTAAGATACCTCCTTAATCTTGGTGATAGTTTGGTAAAGTGCGTAATAAAGTCTAATTTTGGACGATAAATAACCTGGAATAATCATGTTGAAAAATTAGATAGCAAATTAAGCTGACGGCGTTTTGTATTGAGACACATAGCTAGTGTATTCTGTATTAATTTATTCACGTTGATATACTTCCGTATCCATCAATAACTCGGAATCCCTACACTGGTATAATACACGGATATTTAATTCTATTTTATGCCACGTTTTTTCATTATTTCATTTCTAATACATTACAAGAAAAATTCTCAAAACTTTTAACGTTTTGTAGCATTTAAAAAAATTTTAACAGCCTTCATTGTGAAGGATTAATAATCCGAGGCATTATGGATGCATTTCCACTGCCAACGTTGAGGTTAAAAAGCAGCGGAACTAGAAGTGCAGCCAAAATTTGTGGAAGTGCGAGCGTGCGTTTCTTAACAATGTTTATGATTCACTATTTATATAATTTTAGGTTTGTAATTCAAGGGAGGTTAGGCTGGGTTTAGATTTTTTTTTTAAATATAGCATTGACTTTGATTCACGGGAGGTTAGGTTAGGTTTAGTTTTTATTTTTCTTTATATAAGCTTAGGTTTCTGGTTCACGAAAAGGTACAGCCTTTTTTAATATAAACTTAGGTTAATTAGTAACCAGCAGTTACAACAAAACACGGAGCGAAGTGAGCGTGCGTTCCTTAACGATGTTTATGATTCACTACTTATATAGGCTTTGTTTTTCTGATTCACGCGAGGTTAGGCTAGGTTTAGTTTTTTACATAAGCTTAGGTTTCTGACTCGGAGTTTAGGTTAGGTTTACTTTTTATATAAGCCTAGGTTTCTGATTCCTGGGAGGTTGAGTTAGGTTAGATTTAGTTTTTTTTTATAAGCTTAGGTTTTGATTCACAAAAGGTTAGGTTAGGTTTAGTCTTTTTTATATAAACTTAGGTTAATAACCAGTGGTTATACCAAAGCACGAGAGCGAAGTGAGAGTGCGTTCCTTAACCATGTTTATGATTCCTATTTATATAAGCTTAGGTTTCTGATTCACGGGAGGTTAAGAATTACACCATTTCTTCTTCTTTTCCCCAGAACGCGGAGGGGAACCTGGAAATGTGATTCTCGCAGCTGTTGCAGGCCATTTTTAATTTGCATTCACAGCTCACAGTGCAGTATTAAGCTTATTTCTGCAAATTTTAGTTTATTACCGTTAACTTTAACGTATACATTGTTAACATGACTTTCGCGGCGTTTTCAAATGTTGGCGGAATTGATACCGATTGTTTTTATCGAAATCCAGCTCAAAATGGCTGCGTTTCTACTAGGTCTGGTAACTTAAAAGGGTGGGTGGTTGGGCCACCCACTTCATACGATTAACATCTGGAATTCACTCCTTCCTTAATATCCTGGATTACTCTCGTGCATTTTTACAGGAGTTAGTAAGTATTTTTTGTTTTAAAACGGCAATTGATGGATAAGGGAGTGACTACCCTATGTCATTCAGGTGTATGGAAATACTTCCAAATCAAATTTTAACAAAATATTTATATTACAGAAAAGGAAATTGCATGCTTAGCTAAAGTAATAAAACAATGTTGTAATATTACATTTAAAAACTCTTATGTGTTGCACTGACTTGACTTTCTCTACTCTTGTACAAACCATTTTTACAAACGCTCATTCTCCTTGTACTTCATATTAATCAGATAAACATTTGTAGAAAATACCTTATTACTAATTTTCTTGTAAGTGTAAGGGGAATATGGTGGGGTTTAAGCGATAGTCAAATCTTTTAGGGGCTGGTTTGCTATGTGGAGCATTCCATTCTCTTTGTATGTCCAGGCATTAAAAAAAAGGAATAACGAAGTCCCATTTGCGATGATGTACTTCTTGCAAAATCCCAAAAATATCTCTAAATGTTGGCATATAAGTTTCAGTTAATAACCAATAGATGTGATTGTAAAATTTTAGTAAAAACATAAAAGGTAATGTTATTTATAAATATGGAATTAGTCTAAACATAATAAAATACTAGAACATTTTAGAAAATAAAATATTTACACTTGAGGCTATATGTGGAACCATAAAAACAACATTAGAATGAAAAAAAAATCTGGTGTGTTGCACTCGCATGACCGTCCCTACTCTTGTACAAACAATTTTTATAAACGCTTATTCTCCATCTACTTCATATTAATCGAGATAAACATTTGCAGAAACATACCTTATTGTTAATTTTCTTGCAGGTGCAAGGGGAAGATGGTAGGCTTTAAGCGATAGTCAGATCTTTTAAGAGGTGTTTGCTATCTGGAGCATTTCATTCTCTTTGCATGTCCAGGACAAAAAAAAATGAATAACGAATTCCTATTTGAGAAAGGTATATGTATTGGAAAATTCAAACAAATAACAAGGAATATCTCGGAAATGGTTCACTGGACAAAACAATGTATATGGCATAAATTGTGTATTTTAACGAGATCTACATTTTTTTACAGTAAAACATTATCTATCTCTGATGATTTACCAGTTATGTAAAAGTCATTCAGAATGAAGACTTTTGGGGACATTCCCAGAAAATTCATTATATACCTCTCATTTGCAAAGAAAATATGTTAAAGCATATAAAGTTTTAATTAAAATCGCTATCCGTTTTTAGGAAATCAATTTTTTCGTAAAATGTTTCAGGTAAAGGGTAGTCTGGATTGGGGGAATTTTCTTGAACATGTTCGTTTCGCATTTTTGGGAGATACTCAACCTAAATACCAAGTTTGATAGTTATTCGACTTTTCGTTTTTCAGTTATGCTGTTCACAGACACAGACACACACACACACACACACACACACACACTTCTTCCCCTACTTACTACACGTAGTAGAGAAAGTAAAAAATTATTTGACAAACACATTTGTATAGTAATATTTTGTTATCTCTTACGGTTTAAGAGTTATATAAAAGGCATTCAGAAGGAAAAGGACTTCAGAGGTCATTCCCAGAAAATTCAGGATACACATTTCATTTTTCATGAAATTATCTTAAATATGTGGTATTTTAATCGAAATCGTTAGACAATTTAAATGAAATCATAATTTTCAAAACATTTTTCAAGTAAAGAGTAGTTTGGAGCGGTGTAATTATATTGAAAATCTTCCTATCGCATCCTTGGAAAATGCTGAACTTAAATACGAAGTTTGGTATTTAACTGACTATTCCTTTTTGAGTTATACTTCTCACAGGCACGCAGACACGCATAGTCACGGACCTTTCTCTAAAAGGTATACATAATAGAAACGCAATAAGTACAAATTCTGCTATACATAAGGGCGTCACTAGATAAAAGAATAATTACCTTTATTATGAAAGAACACAGATTAAAGCTATTCGAATGCAAGCCTGATAGTGTAGGACCAAAACTATTTAACAAACTTCCATCCAACATAAGAAGTACTGTACCAACTGCCAAGTGTCTAGATCAGGCATAATCAACACGTAGTTCTAGGGAGCCGGCTTTACCTGCTCGCTCCTGTTGGCGTCTGCCACAGGGAAAGCTGAGCAGCAGGCCGGTTTGTAAACTCAGTGGCGTTTCCTGAAACTGCTCGGGAAAGAAAGTAATTTGATGTGTTATAATCATATTGTTTTACGAAACTATATTGCTCATTTGATATGTGACTTTATCCAGTTTTTACTTTCTCTACTACGTATAGTAAGTAGGAGAAGTACTGTATTCCACCCAAAAACTCGATACCGAGATTTCACCGGAAATATATCTTTTGAGACCCCCTGAATCCAAAAAAAAAAAGCATTTTTGGAAATATGTCTGTGTGTGTGTCCGTGAACAGCATAACTCAGAAACGAACAGTCGGATAAACACCAAACTTGGTATTTAGGTTCAGTATCTTCCAGAGATGCGACACGAAGGTTTTCAAGAAAATCCCTCACCCCAGATTACCCTTTACATGGAACATTTTTTTGAAAAATTTAATTTTCTCAAAATGACTGTAACGATTTGGATTAAAGTATATGTTTAAGATATTTTCATGACAAATAAAATGTATACCTTGAATTTTCTGGGAATGCCTCCAAAAGAATTCTTCATTGTGAATGACCTTTGCATAACTGGTAAACCATGTCATATACATTTTTTTGAGTGAACCATTTTCTAGATATTGCTTGTTATTCCCTTAAATCTTTCAATACTTATTTTCTCAAATGAGAATTCGTTATTCTTTTTTTTTGTCTTGGATATGCAAAGAGTATTAATCTGTGACAAAGAGAATGCTGCTGCACATAGCAACCAGCTATTAAGAGATATTTCTGTGCTTATATTGCCCTTGCAAATACAAAACAAGGGGAACATAGTAGGCCTTAAGCGATAGTCAAACATTTTTAGAACAGGTCGCTATGTGTAAAATGTTATTCTCTTTGCATGTCAAAGGATCGTTTCCGCAAATGTTTATCTCGATTAATATGAAATAGATGGAGAATAAGAGTTTGTAAAAATAGTTTGTACAAGAGTAGAGAAAGTCATGTGAGTGTAAAACATCAGATTGTTTTTAAGTTCTCACTGTAACGTTTCGTTTTTATGTAGTTCACCTTTAATGAGAGTTTACTTCACTAAAGGTCCATATGAGAATGTCTGTGAACAGAATAGCTCAAAAACCAAAAGTCGGATAAATACCAAACTTGGTATATAGGTTCAGTAACTTCCACAGATGAGTTACGAAGATTTTCAAGAAAATCCCCCTTCTCCAAAATACACTTTACATGTAAGATTTAAAAATGTTTTTGTTGTTCTATAAAATGTTTCTATATAATATTAGCATTACAAATAAAACGTATATCTTCAATTTTCTGGGAATAGCCTCGAAGTCCACTTCATTCGAAAGAAATTTTTTATAGTCTTGTGTAACTGGTAAAAACTAAGTGATAGGCGAAAACGTACTAAAATGAGGATCTCTTTAAAACACACAGCTTATTTCAAATAACTTTGTGGTATCAGCCATTTACGATATATCAGTTGCTAATGGTTCGAGTAGTTCAATATCTAGCCATTGGCGATATGAAAAATCTGATGTGTTACACTCACATGACTTTCTCTACTCTTGTACAAACTATTTTTACAAACGCCTATTCTCCATCTACTTCATGTTAATCGAGATGTTAATCTTATTGCTAATTTTCTTGTAGATGTAAGGGGAATATATATTTACAAGGGCAATATAGAAATACAGTAGCCTTTAAGCACATACATATCTGTTAATAGCTGGTTGCTAGGTGCAGCACCATTCCCTTTGCCACAGATTAATACTCTTTGCATATCCAAGACAAAAAAAAATGAATAACGAATTCCCATTTGAGAAAACAAGTATTGAAAAATTTAAGGGAATAACAAGCAATATCTCGAAAATGGTTCACTCAACAAAAAAATGTATATGGCATAAATTGTGTATTTTAACGCGATCTACATTTTTTGTGTAGTAAAATTTTGTCTATCTCTTATGGTTTACCAGTTATGCAAAAGTCGTTCAGAATGAAGAATACTTTTGGAGACATTTCCAGAAAATTCAAGATATACATTTTATTTGTCATGAAAATATCTTAAACATATGATACGTTAATCAAAATTTTCTGGGAATGTCTCTAACGATTTATATATGCTAACGTGTAACTGTTGTGCTGTTGGCCATCTTGTAAACTACGAAAGTAATTTAGCAGTAACTGTTTTCTGTTAGTACGTGTCTATTCTCAAATTATTTTTATTGGTTTAGTTATTTTAGGTGATAAAACAGCAAACGTCAGTTGCTCTAGTAACAAATCCGTACAGTTTATGTCGTACTCCGTGGTGTAGTGATTACTACTCGGCGGAGGAGGATGAATTTTTTCCGTTGTAAAAATCCTTAGCATGGCTTCCTTCGGAAAAGAAGTAAAGCCGGTGGCTCTGTGATACAGATTTACGGCACGTAAAAGAACCTCAAGCCTGATAAAGTGACCTCTGAGCAAAATTACCGGTCTTTTACGCCCAATATATAATGGGATGCTTAGGACCACAGCACTTAAAGAGCGCTCATTAAAATAATCTGATGTGTGACACTCACATGACTTTCTCTACTCTTGTACAAACTATTTTTACAAACGTTTATTCTCCATCTACTTCATGTTAATCGAGATGTTAATCTTATTACTAATTTTCTTGTAGATGCAAGGGGAAATGGTAGGCTTTAAGCGATAGTCAAATATTTTAAGAGCTGGTTGCTATGTGGAGTATTCTATTCTCTTTGTATGTCCAGGACATAAAAAAGATAAATAACGAATTCCCATTTCAGAAGTATTGGAAAAATTAACGGAATAACAAGCAATATCTTGAAAATGGTTCACTCAACATAAAACATGTATATGACATAAATTGTGTATTTTAACGCGATATACATTTTTTGTGTAGTAAAATTTTGATTATCTCTTATGGTTTACCAGTTATGCAAAAGTCGTTAACAATAAAGAATACTTTTGGGGACATTCCCAGAAATTTCGAGATATACATTTCATTTGTCATGAAAATATCTTAAACATATGATATTTTAATCAAAATCGTTAGAGCCATTTTGAGAAAATTAAAATTGCTCCATGTAAAAGGTAATCTGGGGTGGGGGGTTCTTGAAAACCTTCGTGTCGCATCTCTGGAAGATACTGAACCTAAATACCAAGTTTGGTGTTTATCCGACTGTTCGTTTTTGAGTTATGCTGTTCACAGACACACACGGACATGTTTCCAAAAATGGTTTTTTTATTCAGGGGGTTTCAAAACATGTATTTCCGGTGAAATCTCGGTATCGAATTTTTGGGTGGAATACAATACTTCCCCTACTTACTATACGTAGTAGAGAAAGTAAAAAAGTACAGTTTATGTTTAATTGTGTGAGTGATTAAATTAAGATGAATTACAACATTAATCTAACATTACCAATCCAACGGTGATTCGAACTAAAGAAAAACATCAGTTGGATAATATTTGTGCTCTCTGGATGCAACTATAGACTCCACATTGGATGTCGGAAGTTAATATGAAAGATAGCTTCAATAAAAAGACTACTAGCGAGACTATATGGCTCTGAAAGTTAGGTTGCATCTAGGATATCAATTATTTGAAACTCAAACACTTGGTGTTTGTGTAGAATTGCGTTCGAATTGTGCGACAAATTTCCTTATCTGCCATTTCTGGTTAGTCTGTGTTTCCGCCAATACAGAGCACTTTGTGCCTCTCGTTGATGCACTTCAGAAACGAATAGCTGCCAACATTTGAGTGAAAACACCAGTAAAACGACAGTCTGCCGTGATTTCGAAATTTAGCCCGAAGTTAGGTTACGAAGCCTAGGTTAGTATGTGTAAATTGTGACTTTCTCTAGTTTTCCCTTTAACATTTCTCCTTTTCTTAGTTCTCACTGCCACTTCACTTCCTTCGCGACGTAGTTTCTTCACGCCGGACGGTTCAATTCACTCGGGAGTCGAACACAAGACCTCCACAGCCCTTCGCTCCGCAATGGCACTCGCTGCATGTCACAACCATCACCAACTCGCTCAGAGATTCGCTCTTGATATCCAACCGAAACACACTCGCTAGTTCATTGACTCAACAACTCACATTCCTCGTACTCTACTCGCAACTGACTAAACTGTGCGAGAACGCTCGCTTATATAGTCAGTGGAATCTTTCCACAAGGTTCTCGAACGTTCTAGAACCATTTCGATACACTTTCTGGAGGAGCGGGGAGAAGAAGCTTACAGAAAGTTGTAGTTATCTCCCGATAGCACACTCGGTGTTTACGCTGGCGAGCGTAGTTATCGTTGTTTGCACCGACCGCCCGGCGCCGACCTCCCGATAATCTTGGGCTATAGCCGCTGCGTCACAATATGAACACGATTCAAATAACCTGCTCTTCCAGATTACACTTGTATGGTTGGGTTGGCAGTTTCTTCTGTGAATTCGCAGTAGTATGAGACAGTTTTTTAACACTTAAATGATTTCAGTCTAATTATATAATATAAAATTCAATAACAGCCCGCCTTAAAGCAATATGTGTATGTAACGATATATAAAAAGTGTATATTACAGTCTATGTATATGTTTATATTATTGTGTACACATGAATATATTACGTAATTTAATAATGTAGGAGCTGTGAGAATATAGGTCAAAAGCTGCTAACAATGCGGTAACAATGAGGTAACCTTCAGGCAATAATGAATTGGAAAGTTTAATAATGCTACTAGTAATTCTTGGAGCAACAATAATGTAATTTTTGGGACGGTTTATAAATAGCCAATCAACAACTAGAGAAAACCTAAAAGTTAAATAAAAGCATTCTATTGGAGTAGGATTAGACAATCAGAGACTTGAAATAGATCAAATTTGCAAATTCAGGCGCTAGTTGCTAGTATACAGCGTTACTAATTGGATGCGAGACACGTTCTCGAGAAGTTTAAACGTATTCAGTGTGAGATGAGAGCGAGAATATAAAGGGCAAGTAATTAATTAATAATCTCACAGCTCTCTATATAGGAATGAAGTGTTATTTAATTGTGTGAAGGATTAATAAATGGAGTGAAGTCAAAATTATAATTTGTGTAAGCCTACATTCTTTAGCCGAATCACACCTTGTTCAGAGATACATGTTTCTACAAATTAATACTGACGCAGCCGAGGCAAACACAAGTATATATAATATTTAAAGAACACATTAAAATACAAAGTTGATTCCTAAACTTGGGGCGAAGGCCACCGGAAAGTAAACTTGGGGAGAAGACCACCGGAAAGTGAACATTGGGGCGAAGGCCGCCGGAAACATTGTACCACACGTGGGGCAGTTACTTCATCAAGATTGGCTCCTACAATACAATAAAATTACTACTTTCTCCAGTAACAACGTGTAAAAAATGAGTTTTATTTATGGTCACCCTCTAATTACCATGGTTCTTAGCGTCCCATTCTATATTGGGCGTGAAAGACTGGAAATTTTGCTCAGAGGCCTCTTTATTAGGGATTGAGGTTATTTTACGTGCCGTAAATCTACGATACGGGACCACCGGCTTTACTTCCCTTCCGAAGGAAGCCATGCTAAGGAGTTTTACACCCCCCTCCCAAAAAAAATCCATCAACCTCCACCGAGGTTGAACTCGTGAACTCGAGAACCAGAGACTAGTATGCTACCCCTAGACCACAGAGGGCGAGTCCTTTGTTATATTGCATGATAACTTTGCTACAAAAAAGACTGTCTCAAAAAGGTTGGATGGGTTACAGGGTCTGCAAGTGCTTACATTTTCTTCTACATCCCTAATTTTAAGCATTTTCTTTGCTTTCCTCTCCGTCTATTACACTCCATTTTGGATGAAGGAGGCCTACGGATAGCTACAGCAGCTTAGCCGAATTATGAACTATTAATACAAACGTATGGATCATGCCATCGATCCTTGTTCTTATAATGGAGTGAAGCGGGAGATGTTTCAAGCAGTGCTGTATAACTTTTTCGAGGTCCAGAGTCTAGTTACGAACATTCGAGAAAATACTAGTGTAATTAGGCTACGCTCAAAATATTCTGACGTATGGGAAGAGCAACGAAGAACCAATGGAACTAGAGCAACACCGGGCGAGTTTCCATCAGTGGTCGGCCGGAAGTCCGCAAGTTAGTGAATCAATAAGTTTCTTGTTCTTACGGCTGGACATTGCATTTATGGCGCACATTTAGCTTTCATATATCTTTCTGAATGCTTCACAGAAAGCGCAGGTAACGCTGAGCTATTTTCTTCATATATTGGTCGAGATAAAGTAGTTTTTAACGATGGTTGTCTTAATTCGGTTCGAATTAAAATTCTTAGAGATGTCCCTAACATTCCTGCTCATGCACCAAAAATAAAATATAATGTTCCAATATCTTTATGATTTGTTGAGTATATGGGTTTAAACTCCATAAATAAAGATAAACTTTTTTAGAAGTTTAATGGCTACATATGCAAATTTAGGATTATGGACTGGTGTGATCCAGAGAAACGATGGCATCCAACAGGTTGGACAGACTTCCGTATTCACAAATCCATTAACACCAAACTCTTAAGTTGAGTGTGTTCAAGATAGTACCCAGTTCCATAGTGTTCCCTCTAGACTCCTTGAGGAAAAACATGTGTTCATTAGTACAAGAGGATAACGTGGTCAGCCCGGGCGACTCGGAAGACCCCTGTTTTACGAGAATTCTCAAGGGGAACTATCGACTGCTTGATCGTCCACGCCCCCTGTGACCGTGAGGTGGCAGCCGTGTTGGTAGGCCTTGGTCTGCAAGGGTTGTCGTGCCACTATTATTATTATTATTATTATTATTATTATTATCCCTAGTGCTTACAGATGTGATTATAAAATACTCCACCCTAAGCAGGTATATCGTCTACAGTGCATGAAGTGCTAGAATTAGTGTGGGCAACCCAATATGTTCATGTTCTCAGTTTCAATCAAGTATTGCTATAAAAGCAGAATTTTTTGTTGGAAATTGGGGAAATATCACTTTGTAGATCATGTACAACGCTGTTTATTTATTACAAAAAACATTGTCTCATTCTAGTTGTCTAAGATGTCACTTTGAGTCATGAAGATGACACTATAGACCACTGTCAGTCAATGTGAATTCTCTGTAACGCTACAGAGTAAAAGTGTTTTTGCTCCCAGCTCTGAGAGAGGAACTCAGTGAGAAACAAGGGTAAAGACGTAGTTACTATTTGGGAAGGACCAAGTGGATATACACTATATGATCAAAAGTATCAGGACATCCCCAAAAACATACGTTTTCCATATTAGGTGCATTGTGCTGCCACCTACTGCCTGGTACTCATTATCCGCGACCTCAGTAGTCATTAGACATCGTGAAACAGCAGAATGGGATGATCCGTGGAATTCACGGACTTCGAACGTGGACAGGTGATTGGGTGTCACTTGTGTCAGAAGTCTGTACGCGAGATTTCCACACTCCTAAACATCCCTAGGTCCACTGTTTCTGATGTGATAGTGAAATGGAAACGTGAAGGGACATGTACAGCACAAAAGCGTACAGGCCAACGTCGTCTGTTGACTGACAGAGACCGCCAATATTTGAAGAGGATCGTAAAGAGTAATAGGCAGACATCTATCCAGACCACCACACAGCAATTCCAAACTGCATCAGGATCCACTCCAAATACTATGACAGTTAGACGTGACGTGAGAAACCTTGGATTCCATGGTCGAGCGGCTGCTCATAAGCCACACATCACGCAGGAAAATGCCAAACGACGCCTCGCTTGGTGTAAACAGCGTCAACATTACACGATTGAACACTGGCAAAACGTTTTGCGGAGTGACGAATCACGGTACACAATGGCAGGGAGTGGGTATGGCGAATGAACGGTGAACGTCATCTGCCAGCGTGTGTAGTGCCAAAAGTGAAATTCGAAGGAGGTGGTATGGTGTGGCCCGTGTTTTTCCTGGACGGGGCTTACACCCCTTGTTGTTTTGCGTGGCACGATCACAGCGCAGATCTACATTGATATTTTAAGCACCTTCTTGCTTCCCACTGTTGAAGAGCAACTCGGGTATGGCGATTGCATCTTTCAACACGATCGAGCGCATGTTCATACTGCACGGTCTGTGGCGGAGTGGTTACACGACAATAACATCCCTGTAATGGACTGGCCTGCCTTGCACAGAGCCCTGACCTGAATCGTATAGAACACCTTTGGGATGTTTTGGAACGCCGACTTCGCGCCAGGCCTCACCGACCTACATCGATACCTCTCCTCAGTTCCGCACTCCGTGAAGAATGGGCTGCCATTCCCCAAGAAACCTTCCAGCACCTGATTGAAAGTATGCCTGCGAGAGTGAACACTGTCATCAAGGCTAAGGGTGGGCCAACACCATATTGACGTCCAGCATTACCGATGGAGGGTACGTCATTTTCAGCCAGGTGTCCGGATACTTTTGATCACGTAGTGTATGTTGTACTACAGTGCGATCGTATATGCTGATATCACGGATCGCGCGTTTGCGTGCTCTGCACACTGTCTATTAAGTGGTTTTTCGTTCCGTAACTCCTGCATTACTTACTACTCACAAATGATAGTAACATGCTCTATAATGCATTACGAGTAGTTTTGAAAGTGGTGTGCATCTACATGAAGACATTTGCGGCATCTTGGAATGAAATTTCCATTCACACGCATAAGTTCTTCTTGCGTAATGTTCATAGTTTCTGGTTTTTATTCTCCTTAAGTTCGTCTATGGCGTGGGGATTGTTCCTGTAAAGCTTCTTTTTTAGGGCTCTTCACAAATAAATGCACCAGATTTGCCAACTGTTAGGACATTTTGTTTTTGTTTCTCAGGCTTAGCGTTTAGCATCCCGTTGCCCTAATCTTATTAATCAGATGTCTCGGTGCCTCTACCCGGAAATGGATAAACAGGAAATTTTTCCTGAAATTGTCCACACACTGTCTACATGATTCTGTGTTTACGTTTGTATTGTACATACAAATACGTCGTTTAAGCGTGAATTTCTCGGCAGGCATTGCAGTGGACTAATAACAAGACATCAATTCTTAAGCAAATCACACACCACACACATGCTTTGAATAAGCTTTCGCCTATAAGATCCACAAACTCTCCTTACAGCACTAACTCAAGCAGCGACTGAAACAGAACTGATAACATAATAACCTTGAAAGCGGTATGCAACGCCTTGCGCATCGGAAAAGTGCCGAGGTCACCTCAGTACAGGGTGCTACGCATATTGCCGGTTTGCGGCCTCACCTTAAAACGACGACATTGCACTGTAGGCCTCAGACCAGAAAGCGTTTGCGGGGTGTTCTGCTCTCCGGAGGAGTGAGGGGGAATAGGACCACGTGACAGCTGTAGCGTGTAGCGATATTTCCGCCGATTAAGAACACATAAAAAGAAACTCTATAATAATTATATAATTATATTTTAGGAATTATTAATAATGAATTAATATTCAATTTAATAAATGTCCATAATTTTAAAGCCATAGGATTAAAAATTGTATCATCGAAAGCCCTTTATAAGCTGTAAATATGTTTTAAGTTTCCATAATATTGTAAAATAAATAAAGGCGTAATTGCATGAGAAAAACTGCAAGATTTAAGCAAGAATAAGAGTAGCTTCGTTTTAGACTGTCCATTATGGGGCCATAAAAATCGAAACCTTCTTTTGTACTTCGTGGGCACGAGACTAGTTTTCAAGCAAACGGACTCTATGAGGCAACGGACATTTCCTACAGTTAAGTTTTAAATTTTCAACCAGGGAACCAATAAACGTAGAGAATAAGTGCGAGAACCAATAGAAATATAGGAATACGCAGTGACAAGTATAAAATTTGGAGGAGAGCAGTCGTTGAGATATGTGAATGCGAGCGTGGTTTTGGGACAGTCTGCCATGATTCTCCGGTAAGGAAACACGCATCACGTTGAGTGAAAAAGAAAAGAAAAGGATAAAAGTTCCAAAATTTATGAAGTGCCGCACCACAGTGCAATAATAATGTAATGCGTGTGGAATAATTATATAGTGTGTTATATTGTCGTTGAAATTATTTTATCCAAGATAATAAATAACCTAACACGCCGCAAGTAATGAATTCACGGGAATCAAAAGAACGGTGATAGAGCGCCTTAAGTGATAAATAATTAGCCGGAGCAAAACGTTAGTGGACCAAAGGGTGAAAATATTTTTATATAAGGACCGTACGGGGTAGAAAAAGCACAAGAATCTTGCAGGTTTTCTGGCAGGAATACGCGTTTTAGTGAGGAAGTGAAAACATTTTCTTCAAGAATAATATCCTAGTGTCACCCTCCCGCAATCCTACCCTGACAATAAGAGTAGGGAATTTCAGACCGACTCGCCGACAGTTGACCCTGAGATGCGACGTCCATAAGTGCTTCCTGACTGATATCGGCGATCTCGAGTCCTGAAGACTCACCTACAACGACGTAGAGGTAAGAGTAACACAACAAAGTAGCGGCAAAACGCTACAAGCGGTAACTACGATATCATTGTAAATGCCAATGTGATATGAAATAAGGTAACTTAATATTGTGGCACACATGTAAGCTGTGAAGGAAGGCCAGCTAGCCGTGAGAAGGGTAAGAGTGCAGTAACGAGAGGATAGAGAGGGTGACAAAACGAGTAACCCTGCTACAGTGGTCACAGGCACATGCAAGAGATGTTTGAGAGAGATAGCGATAGGATAGAAAGAGAGGGAGGGAGATCTTGACACTTTGGGGAATTCCGAACTTGTCAGGACTTCAAATATGAGGGCAAATATTTTCATACCACGCGCAGGGGAGATCCAATAAGAGTGAAGCTTTTAAAATAGCTAGGAAAATGTAGCGTGCGCTGTGATGGTATAAACGGGTCCACGTGTAAAGCTTTGGCGTCTTATCGCTTTGCTGATTCTGGAGAGGAGATAAAATTCACGCCATGCTTGTGGCGATGCGTGTGAAGCCAGCAATACGAAATAGATTTAGCTTGGGAAGGTAAATCTCAGCAGATAGGCCCCTAGAATTGTGTATTAAACAAAGCACACGGCTAAAATTAAAGTTAAATCATGAAGGAGTTTTATTTCTTGTACTGTTATCACATCCTGGGGAAGAGTTTAGCAATAGGGCAACACACAAGTGTATTAGGCTTGCAATTTCAGCTTAGAGCAACCACCCACAACTCCATCACAGAAGGAAGGAAGACGACGCCACGGGAGAGGTCCATCGCACAGCTCAGGATGATGCCATAAATAGTTCTACTATCTACATTAAAATCATCGCGCAACATCCCGGCGTGCTTCACTTGGAGCAGCGTGTAAGCGTTTTCTAGTTTATAAAGTTAGTTACAATACCCAGTAAGAAAGGAAGAATTCTTGTATACAGTGAAGCTCGAGAAACAGTTGCTAACGTTGTTAAAATCTGTGTCGAGAAAGCAAACAAAAGCAACTGGTCATTCAGCATCACTAGCAGAAGAGCGTATGTTTTCTAAGAGGCCTTAAGTCTTGTTGATATGTTGAAAGTAGAGCCGTAATCTTTCTCAGATAGCGCTAGAATTGTTGATGACAACACATTCCTTACAGACACATTCTCCTGGGAGGAACACAGTATGTATCTATCTGGTTGCAGGACTCAAAACCTGCTTTCCTTTCACTCGCACCCAGTACAAACGAATTCCCGAAACCGTGTTACTTCACATGATTGTGATACATGGTATGCAATTGTTTTTTCTGCTTTGTCATAGAGTATATAACATAAACGAAGCTTATATTCATCGTATTTTGGTCTTCCCAACCGAGACACCTCCACTCATGCACATCAATGAAATAGAAACATAATAAGATTAGCTTGTTCATTTCAATTGTTTAAATAGCATCGGAACAACTGTTCGTTGAACAAGCCTCCAAGGAAACTAAATAAAGTAACTAACTTGTAAAGTGCTAATTAAAACAATTAAAAGTAACTTATGAATTACGTATATATGCATGAAATATTATTTTATGTTGGAATATAACTTCTAAATCTAATCTGCGAATATAGATGAGGTCTGTGATTTTAAACATAACATTGTAATTCTTCTACAACACTGGTTTATTCTTTCTATATTTATCACCTGGGTGAATCTTCAATAAAATGCTATGGTGTTTGTTATTTTATTATAGAACTGTCTAAAGGTTATTTAGTTGCAATACAACATAGTTTAAATATTCTACTTTTTACTTTCTATACTACGTATAGTAAGTAGGGGAAGTATTGTATTCCATCCAAAAATTCCATACCGAGATTTCACCGGAAATACATGTTTTGAGACCCCTGAATCCAAATTAAAACATTTTTGGAAACATGTCCGTGTGTCTGTGTGTCTGTGTGTGTGTCTGTCTGTGAACAGCATAACTCAGAAAAGAACAGTCGGATAAACACCAAACTTGGTATTTAAGTTCAGTATCTTCCAAGGATGCGACACGAAGGTTTTCAAGAAAATCCCCCCAACCCAGATTACATGGAAACTTTTTCGAAAATTTTAATTTTCTCAAAAAATGGCTCTAACGATTTTGATTAAAATATTATATGTTTAAGATATTTTCATGACAAATGAAATGTATATCTCGAATTTTCTGGAAATGTCTCCAAAAGTATTCTTCATTGTGAACGACTTTTGCATAACTGGTAAACTATAAGAGATAGACAAAATTTTACTACACAAGAAATGTAGATCGCGTTAAAATACACAATTTATGTCATATACATTTTTTTGTTGAGTAAATCATTTTCGAGATATTGCTTGTAATTCCCTTAAATTTTTTAATACTTATTTTTTCAAATAGGAATTCGTTATTCATTTTCTTGTCGTGGATATGCAAAGAGTATTAATCTGTGACAAAGAGAATGATGCTGCACCTAGCAACCAGCTATTAAGAGATATGTATGTGCTTAAAGGCTACTGTATTTCTATATTGCCCTTGTAAATATATATTCCCCTTACATCTACAAGAAAATTAGCAATAAGTCTGCAAATGTTTATCTCGATTAACGTGAAGTAGATGGAGAATAAGCGTTTGTAAAAATAGTTTGTACAAGAGTAGAGAAAGTCATGTGAGTGTAACACATCAGATTTTTATAAAGTGAGTATCAAGTATAGAGTATCGGAAACTGGTGGTATCGACCAGTCACTTATTATTATTATTATTATTATTATTATTATTATTATTATTATTATTATTATTGTTGTATCTTTAATGGAAGAGTTATGTAACCAATTTTCCTTCAGTAGCACAGTTTTCTATTTTTTGGCCTTCACTCTGCTTTAGAATGCTCTCAGCAATCACAATTTCATCAAAAGGTGATCTCAATGTATTGCCTCAATAATGTTTTCTATAGCTTTTACACATGGCGGAATTATCACAATAGTTCAGTTTTGAAAACATTATAAACGCTGGTAAATTATACGTCTTACTTGTTTGTGTCAGCAGAGATTAAATTGGGCCTATTTTAATCCTCTCCGTAAATGGCACAAAGCAATTCGCGTATAGTAACGAAAATGAATACAAAGCATTTGTTTGTTTGTTGAAAAATAACTTTGTTTTGTTTTAAGTTAGAATTTATAAAGAACTCATAACAAATGAATTTCTCATTTTGCTTTGTAAACGTACATGAAATAAAACATCACTGCTTTAAGGACAGAACTTATCTACTTTACACATTAAAATAAAAGTAAACCGAGTGGAATGGCTCGGCATCCGCATTCGGGAGGTCCCGAGTTCAAATCCCGTGGGTCGACCAACCTGACTGAGGTTTTTTTGTGGTCTCCCTCAGTCGCCAAGGTAAATATCGGATTGAATATTTACTGCCACGACAAAAGTTCAACCTTAAGTCTAAAACAATAGTAAAGTTAAAACAGATGGTAATAGCGAATGCTCTGTCATCTATCCGCAGATAATTAAAGCAGGTAGACAGCACCCTAATGCCATCTGCTCGTCACATGTAGAAGCATAGCTGCCTAACACTAAGGTCTCTGTGGACACACGATGTAGTAAATGGTAGGTTCAGGGACACCGCGATCCACGAGTTATCTTCTACCAGATCCGTCCCGATATGACCATGTAGTTAAAGCGACGTAAAATAAATAGAGAAAAATAAATAAATTTATAAAAACAGAGTTCTACTATTTGGTTTCAACTCCATTTCCTAAGGGATTTCTAAATCTGTTTTCGTGATGTCTTTTTTCCCATTTTAAACTTTGATTGCACAAGAATATTTCAAATTTTCAGCTAATTTTGGGCATTTTTGGAAATTTGATTTTCTCAAAAATGGTTCTAAATTTTTTATTAAAATATCATAGATATAAAATATTGTCATAACAAATGAAATGTATATCTTGAATTTTATGAGAATAGCCTCTGGAGTCCTCTTCATTTTGAATGACTTTTGTAAAATTGGTTTACCGTAAGAGAAAAACCAAATCTTACCATAAAACACACTAGAATTTTAGTTCAAAAACAAACTCTAAACAAAACCGTAATTTTTGGGCCAAAGTAACTCAACTTATTGTGCACAAAATCTCAAGAAAGAAATAATAGGAAAAGAAAGTCCTGTTACTATTTCACATCACATTCAATGGGCTAAATCAATAAAGATATCTGATAGGTTACATTCACACGACTTTTTCTAGCACCTATCGTTTATTAGTGGGTGCACAAACTATTCTTACTAAAGCTTATTTTTCTATCTACTTCATTTTAATACAAATAAACCTTTGTGGAAACAGCTACATTACACATTTCGTTATAGATACAAAGAGAACAGCGATAGTCAAATGTTTAAGAACTGGACACTATGTGCTGGCCTTAAAATTCCATACTGTTTCCATGCAATCGCGAGAAACAACTCGCAGGACTCTAAAGAATGGACAAAAAATTAATAATTGGAAACTGGCTTATGCCACAAAAAACTTATTTGAAATAAACTGTGTGTTTTAAAGAGTTCTACAGTTTTGTGTAGTGCGTTTTCAACAATCGCTTAACGTTTTCAGCTAAAATACTACAAAATTCCTTCCGAATGAAGAGGACTTTACAGTCTATTCCCAGAAAATTCAAGAGATAGATTTTATTTGTCATGTAAATATCTTTAATATATGGTATTTTAATCAAAATTGTTAGCTATTTTTTTAGAAAACTAAAAACTTCGAAAAATTTTCCAAGTAAATGTTAGTTTGGAGTGGAGGATTTTAATGAAAATTTCGTGTCGCATCTTTGGAAGGTATTAAACCTAAATAGCAAGTTTGGTATTTATCCCACACACATACAGACACACGGAGCATTTTCTAAAAACTGCTCCTTTTTGCTTTCTCTACTACGTATAGTAAGTAGGGGAAGTATTGCATTCCACCCAAAAATTCGATACCGAGATTTCACCGGAAATACATGTTTTGAGGCCCCTTGAATAAAAAAAAAAACATTTTTGGAAACATGTCCGTGTGTGTGAACAGCATAACTCAGAAACGAACAGTCGGATAAACACCAAGCTTGGTATTTAGGTTCAGTATCTTCCAGAGATGCGACACGAAGGTTTTCAAGAAAATCCCTCCATCCCAGATTACCCTTTACATGGAACATTTTTCGAAAACTTTAATTTTCTCAAAAATGGCTCTAACAATTCTGATTAAAATATCATATGTTTAAGATATTTTCATGACAAATGAAATGTATATCTCAAATTTTCTGGGAATGTCTCCAAAAGTATTCTTCATTGTGAATGACTTTTGCATAACTGGTAAACCATAAGAGATAGACAAAAGTTTACTACACAAAAAATGTAGATCGCATTAAAATACACAATTTATGTCATATACATTTTTTGTTGTTGTTGAGTGAACCAATTTCAAGAGATTGCTTCCTATTCCCTTAAATTTTCCAATACTTATACTTTTTCTCAAATGGGAATTCGTTATTCATTTTTTTTGTCCTGGTAATGCAAACAGAATGGAATACTCCACATAGCAACCAGCTCTTAAAATATTTGACTATCGCTTAAAGCCTAGCAATTCCCCTTGCATCTACAAGAAAATTAGCAATAAGATTAACATCTCGACTAACATGAAGCATATGGAGAATAAGCGTTTGTAAAAACAGTTTGTACAAGAGTAGATAAAGTCATGTGAGTGTAACACATCAGATTTTTTTACGTGGAATGCAATACCTTCTCTACCTACTATGTATGTGGTAGAGAAATGCAGGCCTTGTTATAATGTTTGGTTATACTGTAGCTACAGAGGCTAGTAAGGATGGGGTCGGACGGCTTAGGTGTTCCGGTTACTTTCTCAAAGACAGTGATTAAGAACCTAGCGATTACTCCGTCTACTAGAGGTCGTCCTGCCGTTGGGCATGGTAGTTAACTTCAGTAATTTGTAATTAGAATCTCATGGTTCAAATATCTCCCCAGGCTGTCCTCATTCTTGTGATCTGTTGTTAGTCTCGTATGCCAAAATAGCCACCAGTTGGTTCACAGTGATGTTATCTTTTAGATGCTACATACTCCGTGCAACCAGCTATGTGTGGTGTAGACTAGGCTTTGTTCGTCGTATGCTCGATACTCTTCCTACTAATAATTATAGACAATTGAGGTATGATTCGGGATTGTGTACATTTTGCTACTACTGCCAGTACTTAATCATAAGTGAGTGATTATTTACGTATTTTTACTTTCTCTACTACGTATAGTAAGTAGGGGAAGTATTGTATTCCACCCAAAAATTCGATACCGAGATTTCACCGGAAATACATGTTTTGAGACCCCCTGAATCCAAAAAAAGCATTTTTGGAAACATGTCCGTGTGTGTGTCTGTGTGTCTGTGTGTGTGTGTGTGTCTGTGTGTCTGTGAACAGCATAACTCAGAAACGAACAGTCGGATAAACACCAAACTTGGTATTTGGGTTCAGTATCTTCCAAGGATGCGACACGAAGGTTTTCAAGAAAATCCCCCCACCCCAGAGTACCCTTTACATGGAAGATTTTTCGAAAATTTTAATTTCCCAAAAATGGCTCTAACGATTTTGATTAAAATATCATATGTTTAAGATATTTGTATGACAAATAAAATGTATATCTTGAATTTCCTGGGAATGTCTCCAAAAGTATTCTTTATTGTGAACAACTTTTGCATAACTGGTAAACCATAAGAGATAGACAAAAGTTTACTACACAAAAAATGTAGATCGCGTTAAAATACACAATTTATGTCATATACATTTTTTTAGTTGAGTGAACCATCTTCGAGATATTGCTTGTTATTTCCTTAAATTTTCCAATACTTATACTTTTTCTCAAATTCGTTATTCAATTTTTTATGTCCTGGATATGCAAACAGAATATAATGCGCCACATAGCAACCGGCGCTTAAAATATTTGACTATCGCTTATAACCTACCATGTTCCCCTTGCATTTACAAGAAAATTAGCAATAAGATTGACATCTCGATATCTCGAGTAACATGAAGCATATGGAGAATAAACGTTTGTAAAAATAGTTTATACAAGAGTAGAGAAAGTCATGTGAGTGTAACACATCAGATTTTTATCCATGTAACAAAATGTGCGGCTTATTCGCTTGGGTCACTGGTTTAAATTTACCGTTTAGCTTGAATACTGATATTGCCAAACTAGAGACCTGAAAGCGAGCGAGCGCAAAGGTTGTAGCATCTCTAGCGAGCAACAATAAAGGTCGGCCATGTGAATTTACGAATATACCCGATTAATGACGAAGCAAGCAAATAATGAGCGCTCGGCGATTTCGATCGCTCGTACTACTCATGCTGGGTGAGTGTTCTGTTGCTGGTGGTGCATACCTGTGTGGCTGACAAAAGGTTGTGTTTTTTATATATAAACATTAATTATCAACAGGATTCAGTTGCGTTTACCTCTGGTAGAAACACAGACAGCGAATTTTCTGCCTTAAGAGATTAGAATACTATATGCGCTATTCTTGATGTAGGCTACCACGAATATCCAGCTGTGTGTAAAACGGAACACGAGCACTCAGCCTGAATGGGGAGCGATCGAGGGAGATCGGAAAAGCCGAGCACCGAAACCGGCTTAGATCGTTGACATAAGCGTGCGATCTAAACTCTCTACCTCACAATTTTCTCTCCTTTTTGTCTTATCTACTTCGCTCACTTACCCCTCTATCTTTCCATTGTCGCACCCTCTCCCTCTCTGTCACCTCTCTCTGTGCATGTACATATCATGTTATATTTTGAAAACTGGTAATAAACCTGCTTTTTCTATGCTGTTATTAAGCGTTAAAATGTAAATAAACAGTAACAAGCCCATGCCTCTTTCTTATCCTTGCAATGTGATCGGAACTACATATCTTCAGTGACGTTTTAGCTGGTGAGGTGGAGTGGCATACGAGGTGTGATCAAAAAGTTTCCGGAATGACGCCATAAATATTACACAACAGTTTGTTTTGTCTAATCTGCACTGTCACCCTCGAAGTAGTCTCCTTGGGAGTTGATACACTTGTTCCAGCACTTCTGCCACTGCTGAAAGCACCTCTGGAAGTCCTCTTCTTTCAACATGTTCAGAGCTTTCTGCGATTCGCGATAGATGATATCAGTGTCCTCAAAACGGTGTCCTCGGAGCCGCATTTTAAGCCGCGGCAAAAGAAAAAAGTCCGCTGGTGCCAAATCTGGAGAATAGGCGGGATGGGGAACAGTATTCATCTTATTTTTATCCAAAAACTGGCGAACAGAAAGGGCTTTGTGCGCGGACGCATTGTCATGATGCAGGAACATGTCCAAATTGTATTTCAAAATGCTTTGCACACTTCCAAAGGAGAGTCCTAATGAGTCAAAAAGTTCTCTTATTGTAATGCGCCTATCATTTAAGACCATTTCCCTCTGATTGATATTTTCATCAGTTTTGCTTGAACAGGGTCGCCCCGAACGATCTGCATCTTTAATTGATGTCGCACCACTTTTATAATTTCGAAAACCACTCAAATGCTTGGGTTTTGGCCACAACGTCCTCCCCATAAGCTGTTCTTAACATTTCATAGGCTTCTGTTGCATTTTTACCGAGTTTAAAGCAAAATTTGATGTTTGTTCTTTGTGCTTCGTAATCTGACATTTTTGCTACGCGGAAAAATCGCAGCACTTGCAAAACACGTGTTCACTTCAGAGCGTCTACCTCGTCACTGCATGGTCAAAGGAAGTCACGTGACCTCTCATTTTTATTGGGAAGGAACGCTGCATGTACAGTCTGAGTAAGAATTAAAGAAATCTAAGCGTCAGCATTGTTGTGAAGCCATTCCGGAAACGTTTTGATCACACCTCGTATCTCTGAGATAACGCTTTAGTTGTTAGAAAGGGTACACAGAAGCTGAACTCCTGCTGCGCGTGATGTGTACAGTGGAAAATAATCAACAGTTTTTCACTATTGTGCGTCTTTACCCCTCAGTTGCCTCATAGCAGGTAAACATTACCTCCTTCCAGTAGCTAAACCCCTACTGCTTGGAAGGGCTCCCCATCCACTAGCTAAAATGACGCTGAATAGACAATAGCATTTTAGAAACCCTCCAGCTACAGTATCATCATTATTTAATGCATCTTCTTCTTTTATTGCTTATCAATATTCATATTAACTAAAGTGGGTGACGAACAACGATTAACCCTTGACTTCCCCCCCCCGTATACTTATAGTTTCTTTAACATACTTTTCATATAAAGGCTTTCAATCCGGCAAGTCCCTCCGTATAGCTTAGAAGTAATAAGATTTTGTGTGAGAAACCCCTGCCGCATAACCTTAGATCTAAAGATAAAGGATTTTAATTTGGAGTCTTCTAGGGCTCTTGGATGTCCTCTGCTTTCGACTGTTTATTTAATTAAAACTAATAATGTTCAATCCCTGAATGGCGAATCCGAAAATTTATTGATTAATGGCAGAAGATTCGGAGTTAAAATTTCAATGAAAGAATTTCATTCGGTCTGAACAAAGGAGAATACGTAAATCGCGTTTTAAGAATGGTTGGAAATAGCCCTCCATATGTAAATCTCAGTTGCTGTAACCCTGGCTAGGGTTCTGTGGCAGAAAACGCCCAAGAAAACTAGGGATGAAATTTAGACCATAGTTTGAGACGAAATTATCAACTGAACCTATACCAAGACGATTATTATTATTATTATCGTCAATATATCCTTTTTTTATTACTTTTCTACTACGTACGTAGGGGAAGGATTGCATTCCACCCAAAAATTCCATACCGAGATTTCACTGGAAATAAATGTTTTGAGGCCCCCTGAATACAAAAAATCCCCTTTCGAAAAAGGTCTGTGTGTCTGTGAACAGCATAACTCAAAAACGAAAAGTCGGATAAATACAAAACTTGGTATTTAGTAGGTTGAGGCAGTATTTTATATCACAACATTGTAAATGCCAGAGTGATTGTAGTGTAAATTAACATTATTGTATAACAATGATTTGAGATGTTTGTTATTTATAAGCATTGTTAGGAAATAAGTTTACACGGCCTCACTGAAACTGACAATAGGAGCGGGTAACAATGTAGCGAGGGGGTGAGTTGTTTATTAATTAGAAGAGACAAGCAAATGACGTCAGAGTAGCGTGCCTTTCTTTAGAAATGGAGGGAATATTTTCCCTAGAGCATGTGTGTTCGTAATTTTGATTGGATATAAAAATAGACGCTAATGTTGGCGCGCTTTATTAACCAATAGCAGCTCTGTTATAATGTTTAGGCATATCGGGGTGAGGGAGTATAAATTCTAAAGCCTGAGACAAGTATTGCCAAGTTTAAGAGAATCATCCACGGGTTACACATCCCACAGTTTAACAGATTCATTCTCGGGTTCACGTCGCGCAGTTCAACAGAATCATTCACGAAGTACACGTTACGTAATTCTACAGAATCTCTCGCGTCGTAAAGTTAGTTACAAAAATGTGAAATACTCGAATTAATAATGTGCGGCAAATAAGTGATTATAGTTACATTCGAAAATATAACAGCTTCAGTCGGGCGTGTATCAAGAGTAAATATGTGAAATTAATAAAGTGTGACTTCAATAAAAGTGTAAAAACAAATTCTTTTATCGGTGTTATCTTTAGTAACAACTCCTTTCCGTTTACAAACCCTGTTCAAGAGATTTGCTCGACTGAGTAATAATAGCTAGCCGGAGAACAAAGAACTCAAAATTCAAAATAGTAAAACAATAACAGGCGCTCAGCAAATAAGATAACACGATACCGCGACAAGGTTCAGTATCTTTCAAAGATGCAACACGAAGATTTTCAAGAAAATCCCCCCAACCCAGACTACCATTTACATGGAACATTTTGCGAAAATTTTGATTTTCTCAAAAATGGCTCTAACGATTTTGATTAAAGTATCATATATTTAAGATATTTTCATGACAAATACAATGTATATCTTGAATTTTCTGGGAATGTCCCCAAGAGTCCTCTTCATTCTGAATGGCTTTTGCATAACTGCTAAACAGTAAAGGTACTCGTCCACGATGCAACTTAAATGGCTTGCAACTTCAAACTGCGCAACAAAAGTGGAGTTGCATCGTGTAAACTGCCAAGCAAGTAGCAAAATTGCACGCGCAACTCAAATTCAGCACAACTTCTAAGTAGCATGCAACTTAGGAAGTTGCTTCGTGTACGCAGCGAAAAAAAGAAAGTTGCGCCATTTGAAAGTGGCTTGAACAGTTTAGAAAACTTTTGTGGCGTATTCCGTGCAACTTTGTTATGTCGTCTGCTGTGATAGTAAATAGCTGTTTGAGAAGTAGGTACAAGGATTATAATTTGTGTTACACTAAATACACAATTAAGACAGATAGGTGCATTTTATTTCCTTAACATACAAACAATTTATTGTAGTACGGTGACAATTTATTTCTTCATAGCTAATAATGTAAATGGATGAGGGAAATGACAAAAAAGTTTATTGAACTGATTGAGACCAAAGATTGCTTGTGGAGAGTAGACACTGCAGATTACAGAAATAAACAAAAGCGACAAAATGCGTTACATTATATAGAAATAGAGTTCTACATGTCAGCAGAGGAAATTAAAGTAAAAATCCACAGGTTGAGAACCCAGTTCACCAACGAAAGGAACAAAATGAAGGCAGGGAAATCTGGAAGTGGTGCAAAAGACAAGTATAAAACAAAATGGGAATTTTACGATGCACTGCAGTTTATGTTTTACCACACCAGCACCAATAATGATGCAGTAGATGAGTAATTCTTTGGTAAGTAGCAACACACTTTAAATGTAGCGATGTTGCCATGGAACCCCTCCTTCACGGCAAAAAGACTTCTTGAATTCCTAACGTTTTTTGCTGCTGCAGTATGAGGATTTATACTTACAGTTCTTTGCAACGGCACAAAGTCTTAGTTCTTGTTGTGCCAAATATAAGAAATAAATACATCTTTGACTGATAGCTGCTGCCTAAAAAAAATCACATTGATTATATAGATGACAGCCGAACGTGTTATGTATTAAACTCGGTAATGTTGCCGCTCCATTATTTTAAGCCGAATTACCTGTGTCTAGAAATCTCAGTGTCAATACGCTGTTGCTGTTATTGACCTTCTCATTATTGTAAATTGCTTTTGTATTACAGGTGTTATTCTTCTAAGCAGATAATTAAAATCAACCGCTGACATGCGTAGGAAATTCTAAATTTTGATCTCCGTCGTAGAGCTCTTGCAGCAAGTTGTTTACAACCCCACAATATTCGCGACTTAAAATCCACTCTCTTACTGAACACTTTCTGGCCGTCCTTTTACGTTTTTCTCTACGTCGACGAAGTAAAATAAGAGACAGGTATGCTACGGATAAAACTACATTATCAAACGACATATTCGCCATACCAAGCACACAGCTGACTAGAAAGTGGCATGCAGAAAAATTACCGCCACAAATATAGCATCGTGTAAACGCTCGGTGCAACATTTCTGTGGACATGCCACTTTTATAGTGGCGCAACTCGAAATCGTGCAACTTTTCAAGCTGTGTGTAAACAGAACGTGCCACATTTGTGGCCCGCAAGAAAAGTGGCATGCCATAAAACTGGCATCGTGGACGAGTTACCTTAAGAGATAGACCAAATTTTTCTACACAAAAATGTAGGGCTTGTTAAAGCAAACAATTTGTGTCACATAGATTTGCTTTATGGAGTGAACAGTTTTCGAAATATTTCTTGTTATTTGTTTCAATTTTACAACACTTAGACTTTTCGTTGTTCGTTTTTTTTATTATTTATTTATTTTATGTCCTGTACATACAAAGAGAATGAAATGCTCCACATAGCAACCAGCTCTTAAAAGATTTGACTATCGCTTAAAGCCTACCATATTCCCCTTGCACCTACAACAAAATTAGCAATAAAATTTTCTACAAGAGTAGAGAAAGTCATGTGAGTGCAACACATCATATTTTTTAATCTACTGTTAAATAAAGTAATACAAGATTGGAAATAAGTAAACACGACGGGAATTAAAATTGCAAGAGATAAGAATTTCTTCACATTGTGGTTATTCTGGGTAATACAAAAGATGAACTTCAGATTTCAGCCCATAATTGATTTAAAACTTTAAGAAAAGAAATATGGTATGAAAGTTCCTTCTACAAAACAAAATCTATGGCAATGAAAGGAAAAGAGCCACTATGAATTAAAATTACATGGTTGAAGATATAGTTGAAGACTTGGAACATTTACATACGTAGGTAATCTCATTTCGTTTAATACGAATGGTATAGACGCAAAATTAAATAAATATAATGAAATAAAAGAACTATTTTGGGGGAAAAAATCCGATGTGTTAAATCACATGACTATGTTTACTCTTGTATAAACTATTTATACAAACGCTTATTATCCATCTGCTTCATGTTAATCGAGATGAACATTTGCAGAGTCTACCTTATTGCTAATTTTCTTGTAGATGCAAGGGGAATATGGCAGGTTTTAAGCGATAGTCAAATATTTTAACGCTGGTTGCTATGTGGCGCATTTCATTCTCTTTGCATGTCCAGTACATAAAAAAGTCTGATGTGTTACACTCACATGACTTTCTCTACTCTTGTACAAACTATTATACAAACGCTTATTCTTCATCTACTTCATGTTAATCAAGATAAACATTTGCAGAGTCTATCTTATTGCTAATTTTCTCGTAGATGTAAGGGGAATATATATTTACAAGGCCAATATGGAAATACAGTAGCCTTTAAGTACATACATATCTCTTAATAGCTGGTTGCTAGGTGCAGCACCCTTCCCTTTCCCACGGATTAATACTCTTTGCATATCCAAGACAAAAAAATGAATAACGAATTCCCATTTGAGAAAATAAGTATTGAAAAATTTAAGGGAATAACAAGTAATATCTCGAAAATGGTTCACTCAACAAAAAAAATGTATATGACATAAATTGTATATTTTAACGCGATCTACATTTTTTGTGTAGTTAAATTTTGTCTATCTCTTATGGTTTACCAGTTATGCAAAAGTCAGTCACAATGAAGAACACTTTTGGAGACATTCCCAGGAAATTCAAGATATACATTTTATTTGCCATAAAAATCTTAAACATAAGATATTTTAATCAAAATCGTTAGAGCCATTTTTGAGAAAATTAAAATTTGTGAAAAATCTTCCATGTAAAGGGTAATCTGGGGTGGGGGGATTTTCTTGAAAACCTTCGTGTCGCATCCTTGGAAGATACTGAACCTAAATACCAAGTTTGGTGTTTATCTGACTGTTCGTTTCTGAGTTATGCTGTTCACAGACAGACACACAGACACACAGACACACACACGGACATGTTTCCAAAAATGCTTTTTTTGGATTCAGGGGGTCTCAAAACATATATATCCGGTGAAATCTCGGTATCGAATTTTTGGGTGGAATACAATACTTCCCCTACTTACTATACGTAGTAGAGAAAGTAAAAAAATGGAAAAATCATGTCAATAAATATACAATTAGGAAACTACATGAAATAATTGCGGAACCAACCATTAGGTTTGTTTCCGAAACCTGGATATTAAAACGACAGGATGAGAAAAGGCTTTATGCTCAACAATGAGATTTTTGAGACCTCTAATGGGACTCGCGTTTAGAGATCACATTACCAGTCAGTCTATTAGGAAGTAGTTGGAAGCCCTAAATATAGTCGAGGAAGTATAAGCAAAAGTGGAAGGAACACTTATTTAAAATGGATGACCAAGAAATACCAAAGTCAACATTATAGAACACTGAGAAGAAGAAATGTGGATAGGCCGGAGAAGAGTTGGAATTGTTTATTATCATCAGTATATCCTTTTTACTTTCTCTACTACGTATAGTAAGTAGGGGAAGTATTGTATTCCACCCAAAAATTCGATACCGAGATTTCACCGGAAATATATGTTTTGAGACCCCCTGAATCCAAAAAAAGCATTTTTAGAAACATGTCCCTGTGTGTGTCTGTGTGTGTGTGTCTGTGTGTCTGTGAAGAGCATAACTCAAAACGAACAGTCAGATAAACACCAAACTTGGTATTTAGATTCCATATCTTCCAGAGATGCGACACGAAGGTTTTCAAGAAAATCCCCCCAACCCAGATTAGCCTTTACATGGAACATTTTTGAAAATTTTAATTTTCTCAAAAATGGCTCTAACGATTTTGATTAAAATATCATACGTTTAAGATATTTTTATAACAAATAAAATGAATATCTCGAATTTTCTGGGAATGGCTCCAAAAGTATTCTTCATTGTGAACGACTTTTGTTGAGTGAACCATTTTCGAGATATTGCTTAAATTTTTAAATTTTTCAACACTTATTTTTTCAAATGGGAATTCGTTATTCATTTTTTGTCTTCGATATGCAAAGAGTATTAATCTGTGGCAAAGAGAATGGTGCTGCACCTTGCAACCAGCTATTAAGAGATATGTCTATGCTTAAAGGCTACTGTATTTCTATATTGCCCTTGCAAATACCAAACAAGGGGAACATAGTAGGCCTTAAGCGTTAGTCAAATATTTTTAGAACTGGTCGCTATGTGTAAAATGTAATTCTCTTTGCATGTCAAAAGATCGTTTCTGCAAATGTTTATCTCGATTAATATGAAATAGATGGAGAATAAGAGTTTGTAAAAATAGTTTGTACAAGAGTAGAGAAAATCATGTGAGTGTAAAACATCAGATTTTTATTACTTTTCCTACTACGTACGTAGGGGAAGTATTGCATTCCACCCAAAAATTCCATACCGAAATTTCACCGGAAAACGAAATTCCGTATTTAGTAGGTTCAGTATCTTTCAAAGATGCAACACGAAGATTTTTAAGAAAATCCCTTCACCCCAGACTAAATGGTAGTCTGGGGTGGGGGGTCCTGGTGGCCTAATCCTTGGATTCTGAAATAATAATAATAATAATAATAATAATAATAATAATAATAATAATAATAATAATAATAAGAAGAAGAAGTAATTATCATTATTATTATCATTATCATCTACTCATTATTTGAACTGAGATCGCCTGCTGCAATATATTTCCTTGGTTCCCATTATAGCGCATTACTAATTCTGTTATCCAGTTCTGTATGTGGGAACGTGCAATACTGTGTGTTTGGCAGAGGGGGAAGGGGTACCTTCCGGGAAATTGCGCGCCGGTTGCTAAAAACGTCTTTTCGCTCGCCCTGTCTCACGTCACTTCCGCTTCTTGGATGTCCTCTCCCAAGCGGTACTAATGTAAATGCAAACAAACAGGAGGGTTCTGCCTCCCTTTTTCCTTGGTTATATCTCGATGAATATGTATGATCTCGTCTTGTTCTGGTCAGCATAGACCGGGTCACGACTTCCGGCGTTCTGCTCATTTCCCACACACATCGTATATACCAGGTGAACCACTGCAAGTCGACTAGACACGAGAACCGTTCCGGACATCTGAGAATTAGTGACGCCCTCAAGATTTCTTATCAGCCGAAGGAAGAGGTAATCTTATGGAGCGACTTTATATGTAAATTCCTTAGAAAAACTGACACGAAAATCAGATGTCTTACATTCACATGTCTCTCTCTACCCACTACCATTTATTACTTTCTCTACTACGTATAGTAAGTAGAAGTATTGTATTCCACCCAAAAATTCGATACCGAGATTTCACCGGAAATATATGTTTTGAGACTCCCTGAATCCAAAAAAAGCATTTTTAGAAACATGTCCGTGTGTGTTGTAGTGTGTGTGTGTGTGTGTGTGTGTGTGTGTGTGTGTGTGTGTGTGTGAACAGCATAACTCAGAAACGAACAGTTGGATAAACATCAAACTTGGTATTTAGGTTCAGTATCTTCCAGAGATGCGACACGAAGGTTTTCAAGAAAATTCCCGCACCCCAGACTACCCTTTACATGGAACATTTTTCGAACATTTTAAATTTCTCAAAAACGGCTCTAACGATTTTGATTAAAATATCATATATTTAAGATATTTTTATGACAAATGAAGTGTATATCTTGAATTTTCTGGAAATGTCTCCAAAAGTATTCTTCATTGTGAACGACTTTTGCATAACTGGTAAAGCATAAGAGATAGACAAAATTTTACTACACAAAAGATGTAAATCGCGTTAAAATACACAATTTATGTTAAATACATTTTTTTTTGTTGAGTGAACCATTTGGTGCTGCTTCTAGCAACCAGCTATTAAGAGATATGTATGTGCTTAAAGGCTACTGTTTTTCTATATTGCCCTTGTAAATATATGTTCCCCTTACATCTACAAGAAAATTAGCAATAAGATAGAGTCTGCAAATGTTTATCTCGATTAACATGAAGCATATGGAGAATAAGCGTTTGTAAAAATAGTTTGTACAAGAGAAGAGACAGTCATGTGAGTGTAACACATATTTTTTTTATATGCTTTCTAGTTTCTACAGACTATTCTTACGAAAGTTTATTATCTATTCTAACACGTATATAGTAGATAGAGATCGTATTGCACTCCACAAAAAAATACGATACCAAGATTTCACGTGAAATACATGTTTTGAGGCTCCCTGAATAAAAAGAATTTTAAAAAGGTCTGTATGTGTGTGACTAAAAACAAAAATTAAGATTAATACCAAACCTGTATTTGGATTCAATATCTTCCAAAAGGCGCGACAGAAATTTTTTCAAGGAAATTTTTTTAAAACCTTCTCTAACATCCTTAGAATATATATATATATATATATATATATATATATATAGGTATATATCCGACATTTTGTCAAACACATCTTAAAGGAGTGCCAATATATCAACAGCAAGCATTCTAGAGAAGCACTCGGAAATCATTTATTTTGTCATAGTATTATTGACTTTTTCAACATTACCGATCTCTGTAAAAACCACGTAACAAAAAAAAATAAATAAATAAATAAAAATCAGATTTTTATTTATGACCGTTCTTTAACTACTATGGTCCTTAACCTCCCATTCTGCAGAGGTCTCTTTATCAGGCTTGAGGTTCTTTTACGTGCAGTAAATCTACGACATGGGACCACCGCCTTTACTTCCCTTATGAAGGAAGCTATGCTAACGATTTTTACTCCCGAAAAAAATTCATCGCCCTCCAAGCTGCGACCTTGGGAACTAGAAGTAACCTTAGACCACGGGGGAGGACATGTAACATCAACATCTGTGACCCTCATTTGTGCGGTCCCGGGTTGGATCCCCGGCGACCGTCCTCTCTGACCCATTTGCGTTCATGGTTTCCCCGGGTCGCCAGGCAAATGCTGGGGTGGTTTATCTTCTACCACAACTCTCCTTCCTCTCATTTCCTGTAGACATCATCTTCCTTATCAAGTGTTTCAGGGTTGTAGGACCAGGCGACGGTGTTCGGCGGGTTGGGGCTGGGCGGTGGCTTGCGCTTTGTAAAGGTTTCTTACCTGGCGTCGCTGTGCTACGTCTCAATTAGATCTCTCAGCGTGGGGCTCCGCTCCGGGGGATCCTAGAGGTTGGTGGCTTGTGGGCAGGAGCGTGCGGCGTTCTATCTGGAAACGTTAGGGACCCTGTCCATGCTTGCGCTCGTCGGCATGCAGATCTGCTCGCCTTTCGGGTCTCTCCCTTCATCCTTCCCTCCCAGGGGTCACGTTGAAAGCATAAAGAGCCGACTGACCTGCGTGCGGTACTCTGCCCCTGCGCCCCATCCGTGATACGTAGCTTTAGCATTAACATCATACATGTCGCGATATTATGTATAGGTTATGAGAGTCAGTATGTCCCTATGCAACGTTAATTTAAAGAAATGAAGGTACTTTTAACTTTGGAACTATTACAATTATAGAAGTGACCTCCGACCCGACCCCCCCCCCACGTAGTACATGGTGATGCTTCCTTCGTAAGAAAAGAGTGTTTAAAACACTTATACACAAGCAGTATTATTTTTATTCATCTCAAAAATTTTGTATACATTTATTAACTAAGAGCTTTTTAATATGCGAATGGAACACTATTCAGAGCTTTTGGTAGCGGTTTTCCTTCCATACTCACCGAACATGATACAGAGAAAACTTTTGCCTGAAATGTTACTAGTTTTTCAGATAAATGTTCCTAAACCTTAAAAAATTAAGACTGGAGAAAAAATCCCTTGAGTTTGCATCAGGTTACTAACACTTTTTTCCTTTACGTATCCATTTAGTGCATTCCTATCCCAAATTCAGAATCATTTGGATAATCCTGTGGGTCTAACTTCTTTTCGGCTCTTGGATTTTTCATCTGAGACCACTAAGGCCCTTTTTACTTTCTCTACTACGTATAGTAAGTAGGGAAGTATTGTATTCCACCCAAAAATTCGATACCGAGGTTTCACCGGAAATACATGTTTTGAGACCCCTCAATCCAAAAAAAGCATTTCTGGAAACATGTACGTGTGTGTGTGTGTGTGTCTGCTGTGAACAGCATGACTCAGGTACGAACAGTCGAATAAACACCAAACTTGGTATTTATGCTCACTATCTTCCAGGGATGCGACGAAAAGGTTTTCAAGAAAATCCCCCCACCCCAGAGTACCCTTTACATGGAAGATTTTTCGAAAATTTTAATTTTCTCATAAATGGCTATAACGATTTTGATTAAAATATCATATGTTTAAGATATTTTCATGACAAATGAAATGTATATCTCGAATTTTCTGGGAATGTCTCCAAAAGTATTCTTCATTGTGAACGACTTTTGCATAACTGGTAAACCATAAGAGATACACAAAATTGTACTACACAAAAAATGTAGATCGCGTTAAAATACACAATTTAAGTCATATACTTTTTTTTTGTTAAGTGAACCATTTTCGAAATATTACTTGTTATTTCCTTAAATTTTCCAATACTTATACTTTTTCTCAAATTCGTTATTCATTTTTTTGTCCTGGACATGCAAAGAGAATGGAATGCGCCACATAGCAACCAGCGCTTAAAATATTTGAATATCGCCTAAAGCCTACCATATTCCCCTTGCATCTACAAGCAAATTAGCAATAAGATTAACATATCGATTAACATGAAGCATATGGAGAATAAGCGTTTGTAAAAATAGTTTGTACAAGAGTAGAGAAAGTCATGTGAGTGTAACACATCACATTTTTCTTATTTGTAGCGTATCAATACATTGTAGAACGCATCTAATGTTCCCAACAGTAATCCCTAATTGCTCCAATATCTGAATTTTGGCTGGATCCCTGTCAATAAAGCTCACTGCTGCATCTATTGCACCAACTTCAGTGTATCAGAACTTCCAAAATATTCAATTCATCTCACAGAATCAAATAACGTGGCCCTCCATAAAAATGGCCCTTATAAAGTAGTAACATATATAGAGAAAATATATATTGAGCAGAATACAAAGAATTTAAAGGCGCCAATTTAGAAGAAAGTTTTATTTGGTACATCCACACGACTTTCTCTACCCATGACAAATTCCCATATATCGTTATTATATTACAGTATATATAAGGGTAATTGAGAGGACAAAATTGGAAATAAATAGTGCAATTTGGGCGGGGGGATAATACTTGATAAAAATCTGATGTGTTACACTCACATGACTTTCTCTACTCCTGTCAAAACTATTTTTACAAACGCTTATTCTCCATATGCATCATGTTAATCGAGATGTAAATCTTATTGCTAATTTTCTTGTAGGTGCAGGGCGAGTATGGTAGCCTTTAAGCGATAGTCAAATGTTTTAAGAGCTGGTTGCTATGTGGCGCATTCCATTCTCTTTGTATGTCCAGGACATAAAAAAATGAATAACGAATTCCCACTTGAGAAAAAGTATTGGAAAATTTAAGGAAATAAAAGCAATATCTCGAAAATGGTTCACTCAACAAAAAAAAAATGTATATGACATAAATTGTGTATTTTAACGCGATCTACATTCGTTGTGTAGTACAATTTTGTCTATCTCTTATGGTTTACCAGTTATGCAAAAGTCGTTCACAATGACGAATACTTTTGGAGACATTCCCAGAAAATTCAAGATATACATTTTATTTGTCATGAAAATATCTTAAATATATGATATTTTAATCAAAATCGTTAGAGCCATTTATGAGAAAATTAAAATTTTCGAAAAATGTTCCATGTAAAGGGTAGTCTGGGGTGGGGGGATTTTCTTGAAAACCTTCGTGTTGCATCTCTGGAAGATACTGAACCTAAATACCAAGTTTGGTGTTTATCCGACAGACAAGACACATAGACACACACATGGATTTGTATCCAAAATGCTTTATATGCATTCAGTGCACCTCAAAACATGTATTTCCTGTGAGATCTCGGTATCGAATTTTTGGGAGGAATGCAATACTTCCCCTACTTACTATACGTAATAGAGAAAGTAATAATGACAATAAATAAATTAATGCCTCTTTGTTTGAATGGTCAGCGTTGTGATTTCCAAGGTCTCGAGCTCGATTTTGCTGGAGTGGAGAATTTTTCTTTAGCCAGAATCATTTCTTACCACCCACAGAGTCTGGAAGTAATGTGGGAGTAAATGTGTGTTAATTAGCAAAAATTATTGACATCTAACGTTAAGATAACAGTTCGAGTAATAACAACGTCAGTTGCTTCTCAAGTTAAGGCCCCCGATATGACCAAAGATGTTTTAAAGGGGGTTATGCAAATGAAATACTTAAAACTAATTCAATGCTTCCTTAAAAGGATCATTAAGTTTAGTATCACCAATGGAATTAAAATTGGAAAATCCAAGAATATGCTTCTCGGAGCTTCGATCAGGAGGATTCTAAGGTGTGTCAGCTATGACAGGACTGCTGCTATCGTCTGTGTCTCAGGACCACCGTGAATTTATTCCTTCCTGCCAACCGGGCGGGTGGCTGAAGACGAATGTAGGAAGTGGGCAGCGAGATAGCGCTAATGATCCTTTCCAGACGAACACATGGTGCACAAATGAACTGGGTCAACGCGTTTCGGATAACGATGACAAATGCTGGTGAAGTTCATGTCAGCACATTCTAAATCTGTTTAAACTTTAGAGGTGTGTATAAGCCAACCCCAAGTATGTGCTGCTCTTTGGTAGTGGGGACAAATGTACTGAAGAAGCTAAGCTAAGCATTTTAATACGCAAGTATTTTAATTCATCTAGTTTCTGTCTGTGGTCGAGTGGTTAGACCCTACCACTCCTACCGAGGCGGCCCGGGTTCAATCCCAGGGACCTGCATGTGGGATTTGTGGTGGACGAAGCGGCGTCTGGGCGGGTTTTCTCCGGGTTCTCCGGTTTCCCCCGCCATTCATTCCACCAACTGCTCCATCATCACCTTTCCTTTCATCCATTTCACCAACATTTCGTTTCATCTACTCCCATACCAGGCATCGGGCTGATCACCCATCCTGGATGCTCTGTCTGATCCATGAGTGTCTGCTCCTCGACGGGCCTCTGACCCCAGGCACCCGCTTGTAAGTCCTGGTGGGTGTAAGTCCTACATAAGAGGAGAGTAAACAGATAATGAATGAATGAAATAGTTTCTGTTTGTATTTCTTACGGTTTAGCAGATTTTACAATTTCGTTTTCCTTAGCTATAGTAGGACCGAGAGAAATGGCTCAGCTCTTACGTGCGAAGTTCGCATTCGGTAGGTCCGGGTTCGTTTCCCGTCGACCGCCTACTTCGACCTTGGGGTTTTCATGGTTTTCCCTACTCGGTAACCGAATGCTGTGGTAGTTGCTCATCTACTACGATTTCCTCGCTTTCATTCCGCTTCCTTCTCATGTTGCCTCTAGTTCCCAAGGTCGTGGGTTCAAACCCGGGGAGGGCGATGGATTTTTTCGGGAGTAAAAACTCTTAGTATGGTTTCCTTCGGAAGGCAAGTAAAACCGGTGGTTCCATTTCGTAGATTTACAGCACGTAAAAGAACCTCAAGCCTGATAAAGAGGTCTTCCACCCAATATAGAATGAGACGCTAAGAACCATAGTAGTTAAAGAGCGTCCATAAATAATAACTCAATGCTCTCGCGAGAATACTCGCTTATAAACTAGTGGGTCCATAGAACATTCTAGAACTATCTTGAGGCAACGCCTCAAGTAACTTCCAGATAGTTCTGGCTCTCAGCCGATAGCGCTCCCGGTGTTTACGCTGGCGAGCGCTACTTATCGTTGTTTATTTCTGACTTCCCGGCGCCGACCTACCGATAACCTTGGTGTCACAGTATATTTGAGCTATATGTACGATAAATAAAATTCATCCGAATATTGAATTTACTGTTAAGAACCACAATGCATAAAACGGTTTTGCAGGATCGCCTTTACTACATTGGTCTTATCGGCCTTTCCTTTGGAACTTATTGCGTAAGGCAATGGTGTTAACTCGTATTCACTTTTTAATGTAGAATCAACTGAAAAATTCAACGCCACAGCCGGGATATGAACCCGGCTCTCCCGCTCTCCGTGCGGTTGCTCTAACCATTGAGCTACATGCCGGTGGGGCATTGAATTCCCCAATTGACTCAAATTGTTTCCCAGACATATTCACTTGTCGTTGGGTTTCTTGCAATTTGAGTTTTAATCATTAGATTCACACACACACACACACACACACACACACATACTTGCAGACTCTGGGGAAAATAGGGATTAAACTTGGCTAAAGAAACATTCGCACCCCAGTAATCGAACTGAGACCCCTCGCACAGCAGACAGGCGGTCTACCGACTGAGCTACAGGGTCAGCCCGTGTGTTTTCTACCTTTTCCCGGTGATATTTACGCAGAAGGAGATTTTTAATTCCATAAAATATAAATTTGTATATGTGTGGGTGTGTGTTTATGCGGACTAATCTTAAAAATCTGATGTGTTACACTCACATGACTTTCTCTACTCTTGTACAAACTATTTTTACAAACGCTTATTCTCCATACGCTTAATCGAGATGTTAATCTTATTTGCTAATTTTCTTGTAGGTGTAAGGGGAATATGGTAGTATTTAAGCACCAGTCAAATTTTTTAAGAGCTGGTTGGTATGTCGAGTATTCCATTCTCTTTGCATTACCAGGACAAAAAAAAATGAATAACGAATTTGAGAAAAAGTATAAGTATTGGAAAATTTAAGGGAATAACAAGCAATATCTCGAAAATGGTTCACTCAACAAAATAAAAATGTATATGACATAAATTGTGTATTTTAACGCGATCTACTTTTTTCAGTAAAGTTTGTGTATATCTTATGGTTTACCAGTTATGCAAAAGTCGTTCACAATGAAGAATACTTTTGGAGACATTCCCAGAAAATTCGAGATATACATTTCATTTGTCATGAAAATATCTTAAACATATGATATTTTAATCAAAATCGTTATAGCCATTTTTGTGAACATTAAAATTTTCGAAAAATGTTCCATGTAAACGGTAATCTGGGGTGGGGGGATTTTCTTGAAAACCTTCGTGTCGCATCACTGGAAAATACTGAACCTAAATACCAAGATTGGTGTTTATCCGACTGTTCGTTTCTGAGTTATGCTGTTCACAGACACACATACAGACACAGACAGACACAGGACATGTTTCCAAAAATGTTTTTTTTTGAATTCAGGAGTCTCAAAACATGTATTTCTGATGAAATCTCGGTATCGAATTTTTGGGTGGAATACAATACTTCCCCTACTTACTATACGTAGTAGAGAAAGTAAAAATTGCTCAACCAAATTTGATAATTCTTTCACCGTTGAAAATTCCAATTCATTCCTGCGGACATGGGGCTATGAAACACCTAATTTAATTTTATAAATTATTAACAAGGTTTTTCAAAGCCTTGTTCATAGATACGAACACACTGGAGTTATTAAAGAAAATGCTTGTGAAGAAGTCAACTGCTAGTTGAGAATGCCATGGAGTAGAAAATACTCCACAGAATATGCATGTAAAATAAGACAAATGCCACGGATATTTCATTCAAAGCGATATACATGTAGATGGTCATGGTTTAGCCTGTTAGCATACAGCAAAACAAAAGAGAATCGAATGTGTCTATAACGCTACGAGACGCATACGATACCAATGCCAAAACATTCCAATAACCCTTGTGTAAGAATGTTGCTTTATTTCTCTTGTACTCTTGTCGTAATCAAGTTCGTTGCTAAATAATTGTGTAAAGAGAGAAAAATTCAGTGAATCAATATTTTATAATCAACTGAGAACATGATTTTACTCGATGGTCGCAACTTATGTGTGAATTGCAAGATTATGTAAATTTCCTTCCGAATGAAGAGGATTTCACAAGCTATTCCCAAACAATTCAAAATATACACTTTATTTGTCATATAAATATCTTTAATATGTCGTATTTTAATCAAAATCGTTAAGAGCTATTTCTCATATATTAAAAATTCGAAAAATGCTCCATGTAAAGCCAAGTTTGGGGTGAGGGGATTTTCTTGAAAATCTTCGTGTGGTGTTTTTGGAAGGTACTAAATTTAAATACCAAGTTTGGTATTTATCCGACACTTCGTTTTTGAGTTATGATGTTTACAGACACATACATATATGGTCATTTTTCTAAGACTTCTATTTGTTATTCAGGGGGCCTCAAAACATATATTTCCGATGTAATCTTGATATCAAATTTTTGGGTGGAATGCATACCTTTTCTGCCTACTATGTACGAGGGCGGATCGAAAAGTAACGCACGATAATTTTGTTCTGCCTTGGTAGTGCAGCTGGAATGTTGCAATTCCACACAGATATAGTTTGAAGTTGTGACTACAGAGGGCATTTTTTGTTTCATGTACAGCTCTAGCGAGAGAAGCCTGAACTACGCAACAAAGATGGCGCGCATGTTACTGTCGTCCACGTATGAAGAGCAGAGAGGTGTGGTTCGATATTTGTGGGCCATGGGGATAAGCCGAGTGATATTCACAGGGACATGCGTGGCGTGTACGGGAATGATTGTATGGACCGTAGCAATGTCTCCAGGTGGTGTGCATTCTTCCTAGAGGGCCGTGTGATCCTTAGTGATTCCTCACGTTCCGGGAGGCCGGTAACAGCTGCAACCCCGCAGAATGTCAGAGGTATTGAGGCGGCAATTTTGAACGACCGCCGTAGCAACTGCGAACCTTTTCGCAACAGTTCAACATTTCCTATGGTGCAGTGTACGACATTGTTCATGACACGTTGAAATTAAGTTAGCGCTTGCTGGGTGCCTAAGAACCTCACAGACAACCACAAGGGCAGTGAATAACGACGAGCTTGGATCACCTAACGTGGTACACCGCAGAAGGGCATGACTTTCTGAAAGGAATCGTCACTGGTGATGAGTCGTGGGCATACCACCACTACACGACCGAAACCAAACAGGCAAGTATGGAGTGGAAACATGCTGGTTCCCCAGTGTGACTCATTCTGCTAGGAAAGTGCTTGTGACGGTGTTCTGGGTTATGCATGGTGTTGTATTGGTGGGCTTTGCTGAACACAGGACCAATGTGAATGCTGCCGCCTACATGAAAACTTTGGTGAAGTTGCGTCGTGCCCTTCGTGACAAACGCCACAACATGAATACTGACCGTGTCATAATTCTTCATGACAATGCTCGCCCCCATATTGCTGCTGCTGTTCGTCAGAAAATCACCAAATTAGGTTGGGAGGTGCTCCAGATTCCACCATACAGTCCGGACCTTGCATCGTCGGACTTTCATCTGTTTGGTCCCATGAAGAAATAAAATTCCTGGCGGCCAACGCTTTGCAACAGATGCGGAAGTGAAATCAGTGGTCCGCAGATGCCTATACTGCAAGGAAACGGACTTCTACGAACATAGCATATTGGTACCACGATGGGAGAAATGTGTTGATAAACTTGGTGACTATGTCGAAAAGTAGGTAAAGGTGTAAGTTCATTTGTGATTTTTGTTGTTGTTTTAACTATTAAGCTTATTTGTAAAAACATTATTACTCCAACATTCAGACCGACGATTGTACCACCGCTAAAGGCTATAAAAAGTTTCTGGAACTTGGAAGACTTTCGGGGGTGGGAGTTAAGGAAGTCTTTTTGCTTGAATATCACAGTACGTTTAAGTTAAGGCAGTATTTTTAACACTTAAATGATTTCAGCCTAATTATATAATATATAAATTCAGTAACAGCCCACCTTAAAGCAATATGTGTATGTAACAATATATAAAAAGTGTATATTACAGTCATTGTATATGTTTATATTATTGTATACATGTAATAATGTTACGTGAATGTATTACGTAATTTAATAATGTAGGAGCTGTGAGAATAATATGTTAAAATATGTTGAGGCAATAATGAGTAAGAAAGTTTAATAATGCTATTAGACATTATTGGAGCAACAATAAGGTAAATTTTGAGTTAGTTTATAAATAGCCAATCAACAACCAGAAAAAGATTTAGTTAAATGAAGGTAGGATTAGGATTAGGCAATCAGAAACTAAATATAGCAAAATTTACAATTTCAGAAGTCAGTTGGTTGTAGACAGTTCTCCTAACCGGACGCGAGATGCGTCTTCGACAAATTTAATACGTATTCAGTGTGAGACGAAAAATAGTTTACATGTTAAAAAGTGCAAGTAATTAATAAAACAATTTCACAGCTCTCTATATTTAAATCATGTCAAGCATTAATAAAAGGAGTGAAGTAAAATTATAATCTGTGTAAGCCTACATTCTTCAGTCGCACCACTCCCTGCTAAGACATTCATGTCTCTAAAAATAAATACTGACGCCGCCGAGGCAAACATAAATATATAATATTTAAAGAAACAGTCAAACTACGAAGTTAATTTTTTAACTTGGGGCGAAGGCTACCCGAAACTTTTTACCATACGTGCGGTTGCAACTACTTCACGTTCGGCTCCCCAACAGCCGAAATACAATACAACACTACCATAAAATTAACCTTCTTCAAGTTTTCAGTCATTGAGAATAGCCGGGTCTGTACGAAATTAAAATTATAAGTTTAAAGGGAAGGAAATACGTTAATATCTTCTAAAATATTGTATAATAATTTTATAAAAAACTTGGGGAGGTAAATTAAATTAATGAAGTCGTCGTTCGAGTTTAGAAAGATTCCCGTGCAACGTTGGCAGCGAGATAGCCTGAACAAAACTTGAACAGGCAGGGAGTAGTAAACGACTGACCCATAACTAAACTCGACTTTTAAGCATCAAACGGTCACTGCGGCTTCTGATGTTCCAATCGTGCAATATGTGTGTGAGTAAGGATGTCGATGGTTGTATTTAATAAAATATAACCTCTTTCAATCAGCCTCAACGTTGTCCTGGAAAGGAAAAATCAAGCTATAGAATTTCGATATCCAACATGGAATATCGGACCGCAAATTTCATAGGCCCCCAATATCGGAAAACAATATCTGTTATTAAAACTATTTCCCACCTGTTAGACGATGACGCAATTGGAGATAGTTCGAGGTTTTTATTGGCTGATTTCTTGCATCATATATTCCGAGGAATATAAGCGTATTAACAACGCGTGTAGATCGTGGTGAGGAAAATAAGGCGAAGGAAGCCGAGTGAGCTGGCGCTGCGGTAATGTGTGCATTCTGGAGGTCCCGGCGTCGATTTCCAGTGACCGCGCACTTGACCATGGGTTTTTTCGTATTGTCAGGCGAATGCTGTGGTGGTTTCTTTCAGCCCCTGAATGTCCTGTCCCATTATTTTGCTCTATTCATCATTTCATTCGTCCTCCACCCCGTTTGGTCTTTACCAGGGTTGGAAGTGTCGGCGGTGGTGTTTCGATGCGGCGTGGCAGGGAAAAAGGATGCTCTCTGTGGAATTTTCTCTGTCCCTCGGCTTTCAACTGATTATCGGGTTAAACGGACCGCCCCTTCGGAGGGTGTTGGGCCCACTGTGTGGCATAAGTCCTGTCTACCTATCCGATTTTCGGAGCATCTCAATTTGGAAGCTGTAGGGACTCTGTCATTGCCGTACCGTCGCTGCTGGTTCCGGCCGCCCGGTGTCTCCTCTCATTTTCTCCTGCCTTCCGGAAGCGCCTCCAATATCCTCACTGGAGTAGTATCGACTCCCCTCCGATAAGCAGGAAAAATAAAGTGAAGGAATCTGAATCATCTTAATGGAATTTATTGATCAAGAAATTCTAGAAATAGAAACTTTATGTACCACTGTTGGGAACAGCAAGTTTTGGAAAATGTAATAACTTGATTATAACTCTTTAACAATAAATACAGGCATTTATATCAATGTTTGCACAGTAAAAGAAGAATAGTTTCCGAAACTATTATTATTGTTATTATTAACAGTAGGTATTAAGCAAACATTAACATATCACTCAAATCTCGATTTTGCTAAAAATAAAAAACAAAACCTTATTTCGAACTGGCCAATGTTAGCCCCTGCATGAGCCCATGACAAACAAAAGAACGGCTAGTTAATACCTCAAAATTTACTACGTAAAAATTACCAAATGCTTGGTGTTAAGAACCTTGAGTATCTCAAAAATAGCAATGCCAAGAAAAACATTACTTGAAATAAATGTCTGCTGCTTTGCCGCAATACGTTTTTTTGTATCCTTGATGGTTTCTCAATTATTGAAAACTCACTAAGAAAAAAGAGGGCTTCGAAGATTATTTACAGAAGATTCAAGACACACCTAGTGTTACATACTGGGTTGAGGGCCAAAAGTATTCCAGCAAAGTATCAACTTTTAATCACCCCAACATGCACATGGGGAAACGTAGCTACAGATACCGCGAGAGGACCAGGATCTTGAGATTCACATTCAGCTAAAGGCGTGGGGTTTTGTTATAACAAATTTACACAATTCACGTCATTCACATTACTTGTGGTTTATTCAATAAAAGAAATGGTGTCTCTACATCACACATAAAAGAGATAAAGGAAGAATTGAGAGGAGATGCCTCACACACTCACATGCCAGACACTCAAACCAGACTGACGCTCAACACACACAAAGAAGGTAACGCTAAACTATTTCCCCTCTACCTTCACCGCCAGTTAGAGGCTGCGAGTTGCCATGCCAGACGAAACTTCAAACCGAAAGAAATTACACCAACAATGCTGTCGTCAATGCGACGCAATAATGTGTCTGGCATGGCAATAGCTACTAATACCTACTAATACGCCACATCAGTATTAATCAAAGCACTCTCTTCAGACCAGGTAAAATCAAAACTGCTTTGGGAATGCCAAAATGCCCTGATTGCCCTATCATCTCGCAACACGTATGCGGTGCATCAGGGAAATGAAAAAGCTGATGAGTTGCCTGAAAAGGGTCTTCAAATACTGTATGTTGCTCCTGTACCCATGGTTAGAATCAGTGCAGGTACTGCCAAAACCTCGGTAAAAGTATGGATTAGGGTAAAACACCAGGATAGGTTTGCCAACAAGTTAGGTGGACAAAGACAAGTCAGGAAACTGGTCTTAGGTCCATGCAACACTTTCCTCATCTCTCCTGACATTGGACACAACAGGAATAAGGAAAATAGTTGCTTCAATTTCTGAACATGGTCACTTCAAGAAACACCTACTTAAAGTAGGACTCTACAAGGATGAAGCCATCTTTAGAATGTGCAAAGAAATTGAGGAAATTGCCTCGGACATCCTCTTTGACTATCCATTCCTGGCAAGAAAGAGACTTGTATTTCTATAACCAGAGATAACCTAAGAGAGGATCTTGATATTGGAACCAAGATACTCGACTCGTTCAGGGAACAGATTTTGGGAAACGATGAAAGCATCCTTCCCAATGGGATCGCACAATAGGCTGACGTGCAGGAGTTCAATGAAACCGTAACAACCACCCCTCGTTGTCTAACCTCTATTAGTCATGACAACATCTGAAACATGGGTTATTTAATCAAGATAATTAAAGATGTATTCAGAAAATAAGAAACAATGAAAACATTTCTTTAAGAATTATTTGCGATGGTAGTAATGTTATGAAAATCGTATTTTGAAATCCTTACAAAGCACTTGGCTAAAGTATGTTATTTGCTACTTATCCGATTTTTACCTTCTCTACTACGTATAGTAAGTAGGTAAAGTATTACATTCCACCCAAATATCCATTACCGAGATTTCACCGGAAATACATGTTTTGGGCCCCCCTGAATTAAAGAAAAAGCACTTTTAGAAAAATGCCCGTGGATGTATATCTGTGTGTCTGTGAACAGCATAACTCAAAAACGAAAAGTCGAATAAATACCAAACTTGGTATATAGGTTCAGTATCTTTCAAAGATGCGACACAAAGACTTTCAATAAAATTCCCCCCCAAACCAGACTACCCTTTACATGGAACATTTTTCGAAAATGTTGATTCTCTCAAAAATGGCTCTAACGATTTTGATTAAAATATCATATGTTTAAGATACTTTCATGGCAAATGAAATGTATATCTTCAATTTGAGGCAGTGTTTTTAACTCTTAAAGAATTTTCAGTCAAATTATATAACATAGAATATAATAACAGCTCGCCTTAAAGCAATATGTGTATGTAACAATATATAAAAAGTGTATATTACAGTCATTGTAAATATTTATATTATTGTATACATGTTCAATAATGTTATGTGAATGTATTACGTAATTTAATAAAGTAGGAGCTGTGAGAATAATAGGCTAAAAGTTTCTAACAATGAGGTAACCTTAGGCAATAATGAATTTGAAAGTTTAACAACACTACTTGTAAATCTTGGAAGCAATAATGTAATTTTTGTGACAGTTTATAAAAGCCAATCAACAACCAGAAAAAGCTTTAGTTAAATGAAGGTATTCTATTGTAGTAGGATTAGCCAATCAGAAACTGAAATATAGCAAAATTTACAAATCTAGAAGTTAGTTGCTTGTAGACAGCGCTCATAACTGGACGCGTTGCTAGCAGATAGTGTTATTAATCAGACGCGAGATGTGTCCTCGAGAAATTTAATTGCATATTCGTGTGAGACGAAACTAGTTTTACGTGTTAAAAGGTGCAAGTAATTAATAAAAGAATCTCACAGTTCTCTATATCAGTGAAGTGTTGTTTTAATTTTTTAAAGAATTAATAAATGGAGTGAAGTATAAATTATAATCTGTGTAAGCCTATATCTTCAGTCGCACCACTCCCTGCTAAGACATCCATGTCTCTAACAAAAATACTGACGCAGCCGAGGCAAACATAAATATATAATATTTAAAGAAACAGTCAAATTACAAAGTTAATATTTTTTAAACATTTGGGGCTAAGACCACCGGAAACCGGATACTATACGTGCGGTTGCAACGAACTTCAAGTTCGGCTCCCAATAGTTAAAATATAATAGAGCTCCTTCAATACAATCTATTTCAAATTGACGCCCAAAGCGTGGGGTTATCAATACAATACAATCTACTTCAAATTGGCTTTCCATGCGTGAAGCAAACATATCTTCTTCAATTTCAAGAGGAAGTCCCCAAAAGTCGTCTTTATTCTGAATGAATTTTGCATAACTGGTAAACCGTAAGAGAAGACAAAGTTTTACTACACAGAAAATGTAGATCTCGTTAAAATACGCAGTTTAAGTCATATACATTTGTTTTGTCGAGTGAACCATTTCCGAGATATGCCTTGTTATTTTTGAATTTTCCAATACTTATACTTTTTCTCAAATGGGGATTATTTATGTCTGGACATACAAAGAGAATGGAATGCGCCACATAGCAACCAGCTCTTAAAATATTTGACTATCGCTGAAATACACCATATTCCTCTTGCGCCCACAAGAAAATTAGCGAAAAGACAATTTCTGCAAATTTTTATATCGATTAACATGAAGTAGATGGAAAATAAGCGTTTGTAAGAATAGTATGTACAAGAGTAGAGAAAGTCATGTGAGTGTAACACATCAGAATTTTTGTTTTTGTAATATACTGTTCAGGCTTAGGTCTGACAGATAGAACAAGAGTACTTTCTTTTCCTTATTTTCGTACCTAGCAATAGAGGGACAGAAAAAAGTGGCGCTAATAGGTCCATTACAGTAGTAAAAATATTCTGATGTGTTACACTCACATGACTTTCTCTACTCTTGTACAAACTATTTTTACAAACGCCTATTCTCCATATGCTTCATGTTAATCGAGATGTTAATCTTATTGTTAATTTTCTTGTAGATGCAAGGGGAATTGGTAGGCCTTAAGCGATAGTCAAATATTTTAAGCGCTGGTTGCTATGTGGCGCATTCCATTCTCTTTGCATGTCCAGGACAAAAAAATGAATAACGAATTTGAGAAAAAGTATAATTATTGGAAAATTTAAGGGAATAACAAGTAATATTTCGAAAATGGTTCACTTAACAAAAAAAAACGTATATGACTTAAACTGTGTATTTTAACGCGATCTACATTTTTTGTGTAGTAAAATTTTGTCTATCTCTTATGGTTTACCAGTTTTGCAAAAGTCGTTCACAATGAAGAATACTTTTGGAGACATTCCCAGAAAATTCGAGATATACATTTCATTTGTCATGAAAATATCTTAAACATATGATATTTTAATCAAAATCGTTATAGCCATTTTTGAGAAAATTAAAATTTTCGAAAAATCTTCCATGTAAAGGGTACTCTGGGGTGGGGGGATTTTCTTGAAAACCTTCGTGTCGCATCTCTGGAAGATACTGAACCTAAATACCAAGTTTGGTGTTTATCCGTGTGTTCGTTTGAGTTATGCTGTTCACAGACACACGCCGGACATGTTTCCAAAAATGATTTTTTTGGATTCAGGGGGCCTCAAAACATGTATTTCCGGTGAAATCTCGGTATCGAATTTTTGGGTGGAATACAATACTTCCCCTACTTACTATACTAGTAGGGAAAGTAAAAATCTAAAGGGCCCAGCACGTAAGATCTCTCTGGAACCACACCAGTATTTCTATACTCTAGCTACGATCCAAAGCACGGCAAAGCCAGTGCACCCTAAAAATTAATTTTGCTCCCGAATGATGCCATAGTGGTGGTTTGAGGGACGGAGAATCCAGACCCTCGTACCTCGACCAATAGAAGTCTTTTGTGCACGGTACTTTAACTCGACCTCGCAATTCCCTATTAGATTTAGGATTAGTCAGACGGAGTGGCACACCCAACCACTGGAGCTCAGCATCGCACATAGGTGATTGTAGCTCTTTATGGCTAGAGCTAGGACAAATTTAGTTCGCTTGCTTACTGGTATGCTAGAGCTGCTCTCTGAAAGCTCTGTGTTTATGTTCTGTTCTACCCCTGAAGCTACTGTTTGCAGTTGCAGGTTACCTGCAGCACCTCCTTCCCCTCGCCGCACTGTCGATACAAAGACGCAGCGGGCACACGTTGTAAGACGAAAGTTATTTGTCCTAGCTCTGTTTATAACTTAGTGATCTCTTGGAGGAAGGGATAAAGCGGAAACCCAAAGGAGGCCCAGATCCGGACGATTCCAGAATGACATCAGTCCTGTAGCCGGCGCGAGCCATCATCAACTCGGGGGTTCCGGAAACGATTAGCCCTCCAGGAAGGAGCACCAGACGACGAAGAAATCTTTACACAGAGCAAACTCCACCGTCCCGCCGCAACACACCAATTGGTCCTACAACCCTGCAAGCGATGAGAGGAAATGATGGTGACAGTAAGTGAGACAGGAAATTCGTTAACCACACCAGCATTCGCCTACCGATCTGGGGAAAAACACGAAAAAATCTGATGTGTTAGACTCACATGACTTTCTCTACTCTTGTACAAACTATTTCTACAAACGCTTATTCTCCATATATCCTTCATCTTGATCGAGATATGGAGATGTCAATCTTATTGGTAATTTTCTTGTAGATGCAAGAGGAATATGGTAGGTTATAAGCTATAGTCAAATATTTCAAGAGGTGATTGCTATGTGGAATATTCCGTTCTCGTTGCATGTCCAGGACATAAAAAAAATGAACAACGAATTTGAGAAAAAGTATAAGTATTGGAAAATTTAAGGCCATAACAAGCAATATTCCGAAAATGCTTCACTCAATAAAAAAAATATATGACATTATTTGTCTATTTTAATGCGATCTACTTTTTTGCGTAGTAAAATTTTGTCTATCTCTTAGGGTTTACCAGTTATGCAAAAGTCGTTCACAATGAAGAATACTTTTGGAGACATTCCCAAAAATTCAAGATATACATTTCATTTGTCATGAAAATACCCTACACATATGAGTAGGTTATTTAGGACAGATCGAGCACAGCTTTTTGCGTTTATATGGGAAAAGATAGGGAAAACGAGGGCAGATGCTAGGCTAGGAGAGCATCCAAGGAGGAAAAATGCGTTTATATGGGGGAGATAGGGATTACGGGGAGAGTTGTCAGGCTAGACAGGGGTTTAAGGGCAGAATGCACGTTTTGTACTGAAGAGATAGGGATTACAAGGTTAGATGTCGACTAGACAGGGTTTGAAAGGTCGGAATATATGCTTTATAAGGGAAAGGATAGGGAAAACGAGGGGAGATGCTAGGTTGAGAGAGTCTTCTTAGAGGAAAATGAGTTTATATGGGGGAGATAGGGAAAACGAGGCTAGATGCTAGGATGGACAGAGGTTGAAGTAGGAGGAATGTGCTTTATATGAGAGTGGCAGGGAATACGAGGAGAAGTGCTAGGCTAGTCAGAGGTCGAGTAGAGTATACAATTATACACGAAAAATAGGGAGTAGATGATAATGCTAGACAGGTACTGAAGAAGGGGGAGTATGCGTTTATATGAGGGAGATAGGGAATACGGGGAGAAATGCTAGGGAAGACAGGGACTGAGGGTATGCAGGGTGTTTTCCAGAAGGGAAGAGTAAGAATTTCAGAGGTATTTAGAGCACAAGCACAATATAATTATTTTAGATCACACTTAGAAGCTTTTTAGGTACATGCTTAGCTAACTTTGCAGGTATTCTGATGATGTTTTAATGCGGTGGAACAGGCATTTGACATCCTCTTACTGGCTTAAAATATTTTTAGACATAGAAACAGATACGTGTTTTAGGGTATTAGGGGTAAGCATTTTAGCCAGTGTAGTAGGAATTGTGGGAGCATTTTAGTGTTCATTTAGAGACATTTTAGACACAGATACAGGTACTTTTTGATATGGACAAGGCTTTCAGGACATTCTGGTATGAGGCAGGAGAATTTTAGATGTTTCAGCAGCATTTTGGGAACTGGAGCAGGTAGATTCAGGGTATTCATATAGGCTTCAGAATATTTCGAGGTGTTTTATGATGCTTTTAAGGTATTTTGACAATTTTCAAGACGTTTTCAAAGCTCGTGCTAGGAGTGTTTGTGGCTCTTTAAAGGTATTTTAGGTTATGGATGGGCATAGACACAAACCGTTAAGAGTTCCTGAAGGAGCTTTTGGAAAGTGTAGTGACTGTTTTATCGGCTTTTGGAAAGAGTAGTGGCTGTTTTAATGGCTTTTGGATAAGTGTAGTGGCTGTTGGTCGGCTTTTGGATAAGTGTAGTGACTGTTTTATCGGCTTTTGGAAAGAGTAGTGGCTGTTTTAATGGCTTTTGGATAAGTGTAGTGGCTGTTGGTCGGCTTTTGGATAAGTGTAGTGACTGTTTTATTGGCTTTTGGTAAATGTAGTGGCTGTTTTTATAGACTTTTGGAAAGTGCAGTGGCTGTTTTTTATGCCATTAGAGTTCCTGGTGGGCTTTTTAGAAAGTGTAGTGGTTATTTTTATGCTATTGGCACATGGTTTTCATGTTTATAGAGTTTTTCTCTTGTATTACACAGGTCTTATGATCTATAACCATTTCTAACGTTTTTACTGTCATACCGGTTGCTTTTGAGGTCTTCTCAATATTCTAATGCTAACATGTAAGAAAATATGTAGAGATGTCTTTTATAACCCAACCTTAAGCTCTGATAGTGATATTATTGTTTTTATTCAGCTTTTCTGTTTTTGTATGGTTAATTGGTGTCTAGGTGTATCGTCTTTACCAGTTAATTGATGCTTTATTAGATAAGGATTGTAAGGGTAGGTGCCTCCCCTCTTTTATCTAGGCTTGAGACTAGCACTAGGATTTGCTCCTAATGGCAGGGTTACCACCTCCCTTCCACATTCTTATTTTTATTTATTCTTAGGTGTCTGCTAGATGTATACACAGTACATGGGTAAACTTCCACTTTTTAAAGTTGTAGACTCACGAGAAAATTATCATCTTAGGATTACATTCTCTCATGCACTGCTTGTAATGCTGTAATGGCCATATGCATATGTCGTTATTCCATCCTCAGCAACAACTCTTTTATCGTCGTATGGAGTCAATGCAATTTTATTCACTTGCACTGTGGTAACAGTATGCTTTCGTGACAGGATCAGATTCATAGGCGTCCTTATTACTTCTCTGGCTTTAAGACAGTCTGTATAACTGTCGAATGTGATGTGCTGCTTAATAGAGCCACGTTTTATACCTTTAATCTTTTTTATCATTGAGCCGTGGATATCTAGCGCATACATCTTAGGTCGCAGTCCGACAAAGCGTTGGATGATTTTACCATTAGCCTCATCTTTAAATTTTCCAAGCACTTTCTTGTTTAGAGCTGAATAGCATATATGGTTTGTAGGATAATCAGCCGTATCCAGATGCTCAAGAAAACGTAGCTTGTCCTTGTACACATCTTCAGTTGTAACTTGATGGATGAATGAATCAGTGTCCATATACATCAGCTTCAGGTTTTCAACTCCATAATGCGGTAACAACACATCATAATGATAGTGGTACATTAATGTCTTGGAGATGTCCAACACACGCATTCCAATGTATATAGGCTTGTTGAACACGATCTGTCGGGAGGCCATATGCACAGCAGCTAGATTGGTGGCATATATTGTTCGATCGATAAACGTAGGCTTTGCAATTAATTTTGCAGAGTCTTCTCGTTTGTCACCAACCGTATATCCACACGATTACGAAGGTTCTCCATTGTTTTTCCAAACATAGCATTGTTGAACAGCTTGTAGAGATCCTTCTCAAAATCATTTGCAGCCTTTTGTCGTAGTCTGTTGTTAAATTCCACATACGGCTTTAACCACTGTGACTGTCGGAATTGTAGCACACGATGGATTTTTGTTAGTCGTAGTCCATGACTAAGAGCTTGCTTCAAAGTCATGTAATGCACTACATACTTCTTTCGTGATCCAAGGTGAGGAATTAACTTCTTTGTAGTAGACTCCTTTGGTTTCAGACACTCAGGCAGGAATGGTAAATCATTATGCAGATCATGGAGTTCAGCAGGATACTCGATGTCAACTTCTAATATGTATCCATGAGGATCATCTTCTTCTAGTCTTTGTAAGTTTATTTCTTCAGGTGAAAACCACTGAAATCCACCAAAAGGAAGGGCGTGACACATTGCCCACCCATATTGGTTGTTGGCGTCCTCGTATGTGATGAATTGGGTTGGTCTTGACGGATCAAACTTGTCCAGGTAAGTGTTATTAGCCTCTGCATACCGATGTGAAACTTGGCATAAACCTCCTCTTATGCCGGATTCTACCGTGAGTAGTTGGTCATAATTTTGCAACAGTTCCAGTTCGATTCCAGTATACAGTAACTTGGCGTCCCATGTAAGTCCTGGAGAGGTGAAATAATGTGTTGGATCAACTTTATGCGTTTTGAGAGTTTGCTCTCTGAATGTCTCAAAGACATCAGCTAGAAGAAGAACATCCGAGGTTAAGTAGAGGTCACTGTATTCACCCAGGTTTCTCACATTGAACAGTCTCCATACATTTCTAGCATGTTCGTAGTCGGCATCACTAATTTCTTCTTCATTCAATTTATTGTAGAAGTAGTTCTTAGGAGGCAGACAGGTCTCGTTCAAGACGTCCCATGAAGTAACGTAATCATAGGGAAATACACCCTTACGTGTCATCAACTTCATCTTGTCTTCTCCGAAGTACTTCAATGTTTCAGGGTACGATGTTAGATTTTTTACAAGCTTATCCAAGCTTGTACTCAGGAACCGAAAGCTATCCACAAACCGGAGCTTTATATCGACATACTTGGAGAATGAGATATAGCTTTCTTCAGAGTTAGGAATTACCTCCACACGTTCACTTGTACATCCCAACTCCTTAACAATGAAATGAGAGTCATATCCACTAAGGTTATGTATGAAGACGGGGATATATTTAGGCGTTTTACAGGCTAAATTGCATTCATTATGAAGACTTCCTCGGTATTCACCACTGATGTGATCATGATCGCGTACTTTGTAGTTCACTTCTGTAAAGGTTTTTCCACACAAGTGGCATACTATAGAAGACTCAAAATCCATTTGCTGTTGATTCGTAAGTTTCAGGGGTATGACAGATTTGTATATATTATTAATCTCCTTTGCAAGGAATGACAGGTATTCCATAAACTTCTGAACAGCATCAACACCACGATATACATAGGGATGCTTAGGAAGACCAGTTTCCAGATGTTCAACGTTGGTTGATGGTTTAACGTAAACACAGAAGCTCATTGCTGTATGCTCTTGATAAGGGGTTGTATAAGAAGTTTCAGGACTGGGAATACACGTATGACATGGAGTGAGAATACTCTCAAAATCCGCCTAGATGACGTAAGGTAGTTTCAGCATCCTCTCCACATTTTTAAACTGTACAATTGATTTCTCCTTTGTAGGCATAAGTACCCTTGCAACATTATGCTGGCTACAGATGGCTGCATGTTCTTGTAGTTTTTCCAGACCGCTTTGTCCATATCGATTGTCAAAGTGAGTAAAGCACCGCTTGCAGGTATGTATCACTCCATCGTGCTTAGTTTTCTGACGTCGAACGAGCTTCTCAAAATAGTGATGTTTTCCACTACTATCACTCAACAGTAACAGGTCACGGTGCTCAGATAGTTCAGTGTCAGCAACCTTTATCGGATACACTTCATGCTTCTCATCCAATCCGAAAACGTTGATAGACATCCTATTAAGCTTCTCAAATTTAGGTATTTGAGAAAGTGGAGTAGGATAGGAAACGCAGCTGAAGTCGTACTTATCTTGAAGCTGTTTGTATTTACTCACACGCTGTGCATTCTTCTCAACAAATTTGGCCAATACAGAATATATAAAACATTGTTCATCATTATAGTTTTGGACGTTAATGCAAGCTTCTTTAGCTCCAACAGATGGAGGTAGGGGTATGTAGCTACTTCCTCGTAGCGGATTGTACTTGTTAATACGAAGGCGCACCCCTTCCACAGCAAGCAGAGCCCAGTTGCTTCCCTTTAGTTGTGACTCCTCCATTTCAGTAACCAACTTCTTCATTTTCGTTTCCAGCGTAGAGTCCAGATCCGTTTCTAAGAAAGCAGCTTGATTCCGTGTTTTAAATGTTTTGTCACAGGTTTCTCCGATACTGTTTACAAATCGGCACTCAACCAGCAGATTAATTTTCACACTCTTGTGAATACCAAGCTCTTTATGCACTGCCTGGATTATTCGTTGTTTAGCCTCATGCAGGTACATATTCAGGTCCTTAGATGAATCGCATCGTATAAAATACGATTTCAATCGTCCTTCGAACGCTGTCTCGTATTCTTTCATGTCACAGTCCTCCATTGTGGATAATATGTGCTGTTTGGTAGGCTCCAATATGCTTTTCTTCTGAGGACTGCTTATTTCACATACGTCTTCGTGCCACTGTCCCTTATAACCATCATTAAAGGTTACATTACAATGTTTACATTTGAAGAGTCTCCTACAGGTCATCTGATGTCTTCTCTTGTCATAACTTCGGAGGAATTCCTTTCTACATTTACTACAAGCGTATCCAGTAGCGCTTGGAATAATATCCTTATACGCTGAGTTATTCATCTTTATTCTTGATGCAACAACGTATTAATCCTTCTTCAAGGGAAATGTAGGCCTCCTCACCTTGATAACACTTTAGATAGCTGATTATTCTTGGAGAGAACACGATGTTAACACCGCAAGACTAATTAGCGCAATGAAGTCCAGTGTCCGCGGTCACCCTATTTATAGAGGGAGCACGAACCTTTTAGCTCAATTATATACTGAATTTTAATAAAACAATGATTAAGCGTCCAAACTCTTATATCTCAATACATTACACAGGTATTCGCGCGTTTCCGTAGGTGTTCGAACATGTTCGTGTGTTTGGAGAGGTGCTCGAATGTGTTGTGTATGTATGAGTATGTGAAAGTGTGTTTTGAACTGTCTCTATGTGTGTGTTTTGAACTGTCTCTATGTGTGTGTATGTCTGTGTGTGTATGTCTGTACGTGTCTGTGTGTATGTCTGTGTGTGTATGTCTATGTGTGTGTATGTCTGTGTGTGTATGTTTTGAACTGTCTCGGGGTGTGTATGTCTGTGTGTATGTCTGTGTGTGTATGTCTGTGCGTGTGTGTCTGGGTGTATGTGTGTATATGTCTGTGTGTGTATGTCTGTGTGTGTATGTCTGTGTGTGTCTGTGTGTGTATGTCTGTGTGTGTCTGTGTGTGTGTTTTGAACTGTCTCGGGGTGTGTATGTCTGTTATGTATGTCTTTGTGTGTGTCTGTGTGTGTATGTCTGTGCGTGTCTGTGTGTGTCTGTGTGTATGTCTGTGCGTGTCTGTGTGTGTATGTCTGTGTGTGTCTGCGTGTGTGTAAGTCTGTGTGTGTATGTCTGTGTGTGTCTGTGTGTGTATGTCTGTGTGTGTATGTCTGTGTGCGTGTGTGTGTATGTCTGTGTGTGTCTGTGTGTATGTGTGTGTATGTTTTGAACTGTCTCGGGGTGTATGTCTGTGTGTGTATGTCTGTGTGTGTCTGTGTGTATGTCTGTGTGTGTATGTCTGTGTGTGTTTTGAACTGTCTCGGGGTGTGTATGTCTGTGTGTGTATATGTCTGTGTGTGTATGTCTGTGTGTGTCTGTGGGTGTATGTCTGTGTGTGTGTGTTGATCAAGAAGAAGAAAGGAATAAAGTAGAAAGGAAGAAGGAAAGAGAGAAAGAAGAAAAACAGAAAGAAAAAAGAAGAAAGAAAGTTAAGAATTTTAATTCAGACCTGAGGATACTTAAGTATACTTATAAATATATGGATTAAATACTTTTATTCCAGCCGTATATGTCTCCTAAACAACGAATAATCCAGGCAGTGCATAAAGAGCTTGGTATTCACAAGAGTGTGAAAATTAATCTGCTGGTTGAGTGCCGATTTGTAAACAGTATCAGAGAAACCTGTGACAAAACATTTAAAACACGGAATCAAGCTGCTTTCTTAGAAACGGATCTGGACTCTATGCTGGAAACGAAAATGAAGAAGTTGGTTACTGAAATGGAGGAGTCACAACTAAAGGGAAGCAACTGGGCTCTGCTTGCTGTGGAAGGGGTGCGCCTTCGTATTAACAAGTACAATCCGCTACGAGGAAGTAGCTACATACCCCTACCTCCATCTGTTGGAGCTAAAGAAGCTTGCATTAACGTCCAAAACTATAATGATGAACAGTGTTTTATATATTCTGTATTGGCCAAATTTGTTGAGAAGAATGCACAGCGTGTGAGTAAATACAAACAGCTTCAAGATAAGTACGACTTCAGCTGCGTTTCCTATCCTACTCCACTTTCTCAAATACCTAAATTTGAGAAGCTTAATAGGATGTCTATCAACGTTTTCGGATTGGATGAGAAGCATGAAGTGTATCCGATAAAGGTTGCTGACACTGAACTATCTGAGCACCGTGACCTGTTACTGTTGAGTGATAGTAGTGGAAAACATCACTATTTTGAGAAGCTCGTTCGACGTCAGAAAACTAAGCACGATGGAGTGATACATACCTGCAAGCGGTGCTTTACTCACTTTGACAATCGATATGGACAAAGCGGTCTGGAAAAACTACAAGAACATGCAGCCATCTGTAGCCAGCATAATGTTGCAAGGGTACTTATGCCTACAAAGGAGAAATCAATTGTACAGTTTAAAAATGTGGAGAGGATGCTGAAACTACCTTACGTCATCTAGGCGGATTTTGAGAGTATTCTCACTCCATGTCATACGTGTATTCCCAGTCCTGAAACTTCTTATACAACCCCTTATCAAGAGCATACAGCAATGAGCTTCTGTGTTTACGTTAAACCATCAACCAACGTTGAACATCTGGAAACTGGTCTTCCTAAGCATCCCTATGTATATCGTGGTGTTGATGCTGTTCAGAAGTTTATGGAATACCTGTCATTCCTTGCAAAGGAGATTAATAATATATACAAATCTGTCATGCCCCTGAAACTTACGAATCAACAGCAAAAGGATTTTGAGTCTTCTATAGTATGCCACTTGTGTGGAAAAACCTTTACAGAAGTGAACTACAAAGTACGCGATCATGATCACATCAGTGGTGAATACCGAGGAAGTCTTCATAATGAATGCAATTTAGCCTGTAAAACGCCTAAATATATCCCCGTCTTCATACATAACCTTAGTGGATATGACTCTCATTTCATTGTTAAGGAGTTGGGATGTACAAGTGAACGTGTGGAGGTAATTCCTAACTCTGAAGAAAGCTATATCTCATTCTCCAAGTATGTCGATATAAAGCTCCGGTTTGTGGATAGCTTTCGGTTCCTGAGTACAAGCTTGGATAAGCTTGTAAAAAATCTAACATCGTACCCTGAGACATTGAAGTACTTCGGAGAAGACAAGATGAAGTTGATGACACGTAAGGGTGTATTTCCCTATGATTACGTTACTTCATGGGGCGTCTTGAACGAGACCTGTCTGCCTCCTAAGAACTACTTCTACAATAAATTGAATGAAGAAGAAATTAGTGATGCCGACTACGAACATGCTAGAAATGTATGGAGACTGTTCAATGTGAGAAATCTGGGTGAATACAGTGACCTCTACTTAACCTCGGATGTTCTTCTTCTAGCTGATGTCTTTGAGACATTCAGAGAGCAAACTCTCAAAACGCATAAAGTTGATCCAACACATTATTTCACCTCTCCAGGACTTACATGGGACGCCATGTTACTGTATACTGGAATCGAACTGGAACTGTTGCAAGATTATGACCAACTAGTCATGGCAGAATCCGGCATAAGAGGAGGTTTATGCCAAGTTTCACATCGGTATGCAGAGGCTAATAACACTTACATGGACAAGTTTGATCCGTCGAGACCAACCCAATTCATCACATACGAGGACGCCAACAACCAATATGGGTGGGCAATGTGTCACGCCCTTCCTTTTGGTGGATTTCAGTGGTTTTCACCTGAAGAAATAAACTTACAAAGACTAGAAGAAGATGATCCTCATGGATACATATTAGAAGTTGACATCGAGTATCCTGCTGAACTCCATGATCTGCATAATGATTTACCATTCCTGCCTGAGTGTCTGAAACCAAAGGAGTCTACTACAAAGAAGTTAATTCCTCACCTTGGATCACGAAAGAAGTATGTAGTGCATTACATGACTTTGAAGCAAGCTCTTAGTCATGGACTACGACTAACAAAAATCCATCGTGTGCTACAATTCCGACAGTCACAGTGGTTAAAACCGTATGTGGAATTTAACAACAGACTACGACAAAAGGCTGCAAATGATTTTAAGAAGGATCTCTACAAGCTGTTCAACAATGCTATGTTTGGAAAAACAATGGAGAACCTTCGTAATCGTGTGGATATACGGTTGGTGACAAACGAGAAGACACTGGAAAAGTTAATTGCAAAGCCTACGTTTATCGATCGAACAATATATGCCACCAATCTAGCTGCTGTGCATATGGCCTCCCGACAGATCGTGTTCAACAAGCCTATATACATTGGAATGAGTGTGCTGGACATCTCCAAGACATTAATGTACCACTATCATTATGATGTGTTGTTACCGCATTATGGAGTTGAAAACCTGAAGCTGATGTATATGGACACTGATTCATTCATCCATCAAGTTACAACTGAAGATGTGTACAAGGACAAGCTACGTTTTCTTGAGCATCTGGATACGGCTGATTATCCTACAAACCATATATGCTATTCAGCTCTAAACAAGAAAGTGCTTGGAAAATTTAAAGATGAGGCTAATGGTAAAATCATCCAACGCTTTGTCGGACTGCGACCTAAGATGTATGCGCTAGATATCCACGGCTCAATGATAAAAAAGATTAAAGGTATAAAACGTGGCTCTATTAAGCAGCACATCACATTCGACAGTTATACAGACTGTCTTAAAGCCAGAGAAGTAATAAGGACGCCTATGAATCTGATCCTGTCACGAAAGCATACTTTTACCACAGTGCAAGTGAATAAAATTGCATTGACTCCATACGACGATAAAAGAGTTGTTGCTGAGGATGGAATAACGACATATGCATATGGCCATTACAGCATTACAAGCAGTGCATGAGAGAATGTAATCCTAAGATGATAATTTTCTCGTGAGTCTACAACTTTAAAAAGTGGAAGTTTACCCATGTACTGTGTATACATCTAGCAGACACCTAAGAATAAATAAAAATAAGAATGTGGAAGGGAGGTGGTAACCCTGCCATTAGGAGCAAATCCTAGTGCTAGTCTCAAGCCTAGATAAAAGAGGGGAGGCACCTACCCTTACAATCCTTATCTAATAAAGCATCAATTAACTGGTAAAGACGATACACCTAGACACCAATTAACCATACAAAAACAGAAAAGCTGAATAAAAACAATAATATCACTATCAGAGCTTAAGGTTGGGTTATAAAAGACATCTCTACATATTTTCTTACATGTTAGCATTAGAATATTGAGAAGACCTCAAAAGCAACCGGTATGACAGTAAAAACGTTAGAAATGGTTATAGATCATAAGACCTGTGTAATACAAGAGAAAAACTCTATAAACATGAAAACCATGTGCCAATAGCATAAAAATAACCACTACACTTTCTAAAAAGCCCACCAGGAACTCTAATGGCATAAAAAACAGCCACTGCACTTTCCAAAAGTCTATAAAAACAGCCACTACATTTACCAAAAGCCAATAAAACAGTCACTACACTTATCCAAAAGCCGACCAACAGCCACTACACTTATCCAAAAGCCATTAAAACAGTCACTACTCTTTCCAAAAGACGATAAAACAGTCACTACACTTATCCAAAAGCCGACCAACAGCCACTACACTTATCCAAAAGCCATTAAAACAGCCACTACTCTTTCCAAAAGCCGATAAAACAGTCACTACACTTTCCAAAAGCTCCTTCAGGAACTCTTAACGGTTTGTGTCTATGCCCATCCATAACCTAAAATACCTTTAAAGAGCCACAAACACTCCTAGCACGAGCTTTGAAAACGTCTTGAAAATTGTCAAAATACCTTAAAAGCATCATAAAACACCTCGAAATATTCTGAAGCCTATATGAATACCCTGAATCTACCTGCTCCAGTTCCCAAAATGCTGCTGAAACATCTAAAATTCTCCTGCCTCATACCAGAATGTCCTGAAAGCCTTGTCCATATCAAAAAATACCTGTATCTGTGTCTAAAATGTCTCTAAATGAACACTAAAATGCTCCCACAATTCCTACTACACTGGCTAAAATGCTTACCCCCAATACCCTAAAACACGTATCTGTTTCTATGTCTAAAAATATTTTAAGCCAGTAAGAGGATGTCAAATGCCTGTTCCACCGCATTAAAACATCATCAGAATACCTGCAAAGTTAGCTAAGCATGTACCTAAAAAGCTTCTAAGTGTGATCTAAAATAATTATATTTCGCTTGTGCTCTAAATACCTCTGAAATTCTTACTCTTCCCTTCTGGAAAACACCCTGCATACCCTCAGTCCCTGTCTTCCCTAGCATTTCTCCCCGTATTCCCTATCTCCCTCATATAAACGCATACTCCCCCTTCTTCAGTACCTGTCTAGCATTATCATCTACTCCCTATTTTTCGTGTATAATTGTATACTCTACTCGACCTCTGACTAGCCTAGCACTTCTCCTCGTATTCCCTGCCACTCTCATATAAAGCACATTCCTCCTACTTCAACCTCTGTCTATCCTAGCATCTAGCCTCGTTTTCCCTATCTCCCCCATATAAACTCATTTTCCTCTATGAAGACTCTCTCAACCTAGCATCTCCTCTCGTTTTCCCTATCCTTTCCCTTATAAAGCATATATTCCGACCTTTCAAACCCTATCTAGTCGACATCTAACCTTGTAATCCCTATCTCTTCAGTACAAAACGTGCATTCTGCCCTTTCAACCCCTGTCTAGCCTGACAACTCTCCCCGTAATCCCTATCTCCCCCATATAAACGCATTTTTCCTCCTTGGATGCTCTCCTAGCCTAGCATCTGCCCTCGTTTTCCCTATCTTTTCCCATATAAACGCAAAAAACTGTGCTCGATCTGTCCTAAATAACCTACTCATATGATATTTTAATCAAAATCGTTAGAGCCATTTTTGAGAAAATTAAAATTTTCGAAAAATGTTCCATGTAAAGGGTAGCCTCGGTGGGGGGATTTTCTTGAAAACCTTCGTGTCACATCTCTGGAAGATACTGAACCTAAATACCAAGTTGGGTGTTTATCCGACTGTTCGTTTCTGAGTTATGCTGTTCACAGTCACACAGACACACACACGGACTTGCTTCTAAAAGTGCTTTTTTTGTATTCAGGGTGTCTCAAAACATGTATTTCCGGTGAAATCTCGGTATCGAATTTTTGGGTGCAATACAATACTTCCTCTACTTACTACACGTAGTAGAGAAACTAAAAGCAAGGTCAGAGTGGCCAGCCGAATGCGAGCCTCGCACGTTACCGCGGAGGAATCTCGTTTGGTGACTGTTAAGTTATTTATGTCAAAAACAAGTTTACACAGACTGCTCGAAGTACTTCAGTAACTACTAAAAGATAGGCAAATCTAAATTAAATAAAAATGATATGTTTTCCTAAAAAAGTTATCTTAAGACACATATTGTAATGTTGTTGGCTAGTTTCTAATATTTGGTGGTTGGCAATGAAGCCATTCGTTCTCTTGCACTCCAGTACTTTGATGAAAGGCTGGTCACCTCAGCAGGTGGTCTCGCTCGATATATTCTCTGAATTCACAGATAAGGCAGACAGGAGATTCTAGGTAGTGTAGTAATTGCTAGTCGTATTATTATGTTTTCCCTTTTGCTTCTGATACATATTCTTAAGTTTATTCTTGATGTGAATGTAATTACTCTTTTGATAGATTGATAGGACAAGAGAGCCGAATGACTTTGGTGTATGTTCGTACTTTTCGTGGCCAGATAATCAGGTGTTTCGTTAACATCTACTAAAAAGTGTATCGGTATCCACTGAGATGGTATTATTCCATATAAATTAATTGTTTTACAGTTTTACGGTGGTTTCGACACCGTGTGCTTCTACCCCTAAGTGGAAGGGATGAGGGGAGGCATCCGAAGGGTGACCAGATCTGGATGGCGATGGGCGCAAGCATGGATGGGTTCTCTAATGTTCCCAGATTAAACTTATCCAACGTCGCCCGGGCCCACCCAAAGGCCCCGAGCCTCTGGGGGGATCCCCGAAGGAGCGCCTGTCCAAAAGCACCCTGAGGCGGGTCCTAACCAAGCTGTACCTGGATGACGTCAGAAAGAAACCTCACATAGCGCAGACACCGCCCAGCCGAAACCCGCCGAACACCGTCGCCTGGTCCTACAATACTGAAACAGACGACAAAGAAGATGATGGGTAGAGGATATGAGGGGCAGGAGAATCGTGGTAGAAGATGAAGCATCCCAGCATTCACCTGCCGACTCGGGGAAACTACAAAAAAGCCTATGGGTAAGAGTGATTGCATGAAAAAAGTTTGGCGTACTTTAATCGTTTAGGTCACATGGGACGATGAATGAAATGATGCTCAAATGTGGATGGAGAAGTTTTTCAAAACAGTGTTTTATTTAGGGCGGCGCCGTGGCCGAGCGGTTAGACCGCTCGCCTCCCACCGAGGCGGCCCGGGTTCAATCCCAGGGACCTGCATGTGGGATTTCTGGTGGACGAAGCGGCGGGTTTTCTCCGGGTTCTCCGGTTTCCCCCGCCATTCATTCCACCAACTGCTCCATCATCACCTTTCCTTTCATCCATTTCACCAACATTTCGTTTCATCTACTTCCTTCATCCCATACCAGGCATTGGACTGATCACCCATCCTGGATGCTCTGTTTGATCCATGAGTGTCTGCTCCTCGACGGGCCACTGACCCCAGGCACCCACTTGTAAGTCCTGGGGGGGGGTGTAAGTCCTACATAAGAGGAGGGTAAACAGATAATGAATGAATGTTTTATTTAGTTGTATACTTTGTTTAGACAGATGATTCCAATAATGTCTAGTAAATGTGTCCTCTTTGAGAGTAAAAAGTACATTGTATTTCAGATTTATATTATGTTACCATTAAAAATCTTCTTTTCGAGGATATATTGTACAAAACAGGGTTTTATTCAATTATATATTTATACATGGTTGTTATAAGTAATAAGGAGTAAAGTTATTGCCCAAAGTTATATATTCATATGTGAATAATCTAGAACTGTGCACATAAAATAGGACGCCACTACCTGCACGAAAATGTAAACAGATACACACACCTACTCCTTGCTGATAAAAATGGAAGCGAGTCTACTTTGTTGTGTAATACAATTAGTCACTTATATGACATTTATCTTAATATTTTGGAAGGGAAATGCCAAATTTACATTTTCATAACCGTATCAATCAAATATATATCATAACAGTGTTAATGTATTTGGAATGCATGTAAATCCTTATCAAAATAGGTAGGAGGATCCGTCAATTTGACCCTAACTCTCAGGATGACGAAAGCATGTGTGCTTTTATCGCTAACCATGCATTGCACAGTGCTTGTTTGTCATATATCGCCATTTAAAGGTGTATATTAGCCAATCAGGGGAAAGGGGAAGGAAAGGCAGCGCGGAAGAATACATGTCAGGGGCAAGTTTGTAAGAAACAGAGTCAGAGCTCCTCTAGGAGACTACATTTATAAAACAACCCATTTCCTCCTGGTTCTTCCGCAACATCTTGCATTTTGAAAATTAGGGGAATTATGTACATGCGGCGCAGTAAATCTAATATTGTCAAGTCTGCTACTTTTCTAAAATGTTGGATATTTCACTTTGCTTTGCCTTTGAGATCATCGGATTCTGTTTGACGCAGCGGAATTCTCCTACGACTGGCAACAAGGCACACTGTAGTAAACAAACTGTCAGTGTGACAGACAGATACACAGAAAGGCAGGTAATGGGGGCTTCTTCTTGTGGTTTAATCAACCTTCCGCACGTCAGCATAAAAGGCTTATTATGCAACCCTATTAGGAAAGGTGATTTCATTGTTTCCCAAAATCTGCTCCCTAAACGAGTTGTAGTATTTTGGTTCCAATATCAGCATTCTTTTCCTAGGTCTGGTTATGGAAAGGGAAAATCTCTTTCTTGCCAGGGATGGGCAATCAACAGTATATGCGAGGCAGTTTCCCCCATTCTTCTTTGCACATTTTGGTAGAGTCCGCTTTACGTAGATGTTCCACGAAGTGACCATGTGAAATTAAGGCAACTACTTCCCTTATTCCTCCTCCGTCCAACCTCAGGATAGATGAAGAGAGAGTGTTGCATAGATCTAAGACCAGTTTCCTAGTTTGTCTTTGTCCAGGATATGTTTGCCAACTGAGTTACTGTATTTCGAAATCTATATTTTTACTGAAGTTTTGACAGTGATTCTAACCACGGGTTCAGGGCCAACATAGGGTATCTCAGTACCCTTTTTTGTCAGCTGATCAGCTTTTTCGTTTCCATAGATGCCCTGATGCCCCGGTACCCACTGCATTTAAATCCTGTTGCGAGATGACAAGGCAATCAGGCCATTTAGACATTACCATGTCAGTTTGAGGAACGTGGTTATAAATACTTTGACTATCTGTAGCGTACTATAAGGAAGTAAGTCATTACTCGTCAATCTAGGCCGTAATCTCCCAAAAATAAAATCTTAGTGTTTTTTTTAAACAATGGTAAGGGATACACAGCAGAGAAAGATAGTTCTGTGATAAGGGTTTGTTGAGGTGGTTGTTTCCGGTGGAGTTTCTACTGAAGCATTTTTCATGTATGCATTTGCTGTCTTCGCTACATCAAGTTATGGTGTGGTTTACACGCTATTCTAGTAAGTACGACCCAGCGTCCTTCCAGAGTGCATTATTTAACAGAGTTTATGTGGTTTTCTCTCAAACATACGAATAATATTAATAATAATCTAGAAAATGGCTAAGAGAGCTAAATCCCAAAAGAAACGCTAACATTCTTAACTCAGAGAGTATTCCATTCCACTCTAAAACGAAAGTTCGGACAAATACTCATAATACAGTGAGCATTTAAGGACATCAGGCAAAAATTTTCAAGAAATCCCACCCACAAACTATCTTTGTATGAGAAGATGTTTATTACTTTCTCTACCACCTACCTGCCTAGTACTGTATTCCCCGAAAATTCATGTTTTATAGTCCCCCAAATCCAAAAGGAAAGCAACTTAAAAACACCTTTCGCTCGCTCGCGTCTGTCTGTGTACAGCATAACTAAAAATCTGGTGTGTTACACTCACATGACTTTCTCTACTCTTATATATAATCCAGATAAACATTTGCAGAAACTATCTTATTGCTAATTTTCTTGTAGGTGCAAGACTTTCAGCCGCAGTCAAATCTTTTAAGATCTGGTTGCTATGTGGCGCATTCCATTCTCTTTGTATGTCCAGGACATAAAAAAACGAATAACGAATTGCCATTTGAGAAAAAGTATAAGTATTGGAAAATACAAACAAATAACAAGGAATATCTCGGAAGTGCTTCACTGGATAGAAAAATATATATAACATAAATTATATGCTTTAAGGACATCTACATTTTTTGTGTAGTACGGTTTACCAGTTAAGCAAAGATCATTCAGAATGAAGAGGACTTTTGGGGACATTCCCAGAAATTCAAGATATACATCTCATTTTTCATGAAAATATCTTAAACATAGCACATTTTAATCAGTCTTTAGAGCCATTTTTGTAAAGATCAAAATTTTCGAAAAATGTTCCATGTAAAGGGTGATGTGTTGTGGGGGATTTTCTTGAAAATCTTTGTGTCGTATCTTTGAAAGATACTGAATCTAAATATCCAGTTTGGTATTTATGCGAATTTTCGTTTTTGAGTTTTGCTGTTCACAGACACACTGACACACACACGGACCTTTTTCTAAAAATGATTTTGTTTATTTAGAGGCCTCAAAAAATGTATTTCCGGTGAAATCTCGGTATCGAATTTTTGGGTGGAATGCAAATCTTCCCCTACTTACTATACGTAGTAGAGAAAGTAAAAATTAGATGAATTTTGTGATTGTATTGTTGACACAGGCAAGTGATGAAAGTGCTTTCTCTCCAGATATTTGATTAGAAAGTGTGTGCAGAAATAAAATATTAAAAACTTTACACAGTATTTTAAACAATGTTTTCATTAAGCACTTGATGCCTATTTTTACGACCACAACCTTGTAGGAATTCGCAGAACCGATGATGGTTTGAGTGTAGCTAACTTGAAGCAAACTGCCTGAGAATCCCTATGCCTGCTCATAACCTTAAGAGTATATAATGTGAGGTAGTAGTTTTAACACTTAAATAATTTCAGTCTAATTATACAATATATATAATTCAATAACAACCCGCCTTAAAGCAATATGTGTATGTAACAATATATAAAAAGTGTATATTACAGTCTTTGTATATGTTTATATTGTTGTATACATGTTCAATAATGTTATGTGAATGCATTACGTAATTTAATAATGTAGGAGCTGTGAGAATAATAGGTTAAAAGTTGCTAACAATGAGGTAACCCTAAGACAATAATGAGTAAGAAAGTGTAATAATGCTACTAGTCATTCTTGGAGCAACAATAATGTAATTTTTGTGACAGTTTATAAAATAGCCAATCAACAACCAGAGAAAAGCTTAAGTTAAATAAAAGTATTCTATTAGATTAGGAATAGCTAAAAAGAGACTTGAAATACAGAAATTAACAAATTTAGGCGGTGGAATTCAAGTCAGTTGCTTGTAGACAGTGCTCATAACTGGACGCGTTGGTTGTAGACAGTGTTTCTGACGTGAGATGCGTCCTCGAGAAATTTAATACGTGTTTGTGTGAGACAAAAATAGTTTACGTGTTAAAATGTGCAAGTAATTAATAAAAAAAATCTCACAGCTCTCTCTCTATATCAGTGAAGTGTTATTTAAATCGTGGCAAGTATTAATAAAAGGAGTGAAGTAAAATTATAATCTGTGTAAGCCTACATTCTTCAGTCGCACCACAACCCTGCAAAGAGAAACATGTCTCTAACAATGATACTGACGCAGCCGAGGCAAACATAAATATATAATATTTAAAGAAACAGTCAAAATTATAAGATTAAAATATTTTTAAACATTTTTTGGGCAAAGGCCACCGGAAAGTACATTTGGGGCGAAGGCCACCGGAAACTGTTTACTATACGTGCGGTTGTAACTACTACAAACTTTTTCAAATTAGCGCCCAAAGCGAGGTGCAAATATCGAAACAATTCAACAACTTCAAATGCTCGCCCTTTCGCTTAATCACACAAGTATAAGATGTTATAATACACCAATTGGGTTGTGAAGCGGAAGGGAGTCGGTACCGATCCAGTGAATCCGGAGTTGTACAGACACCCCACGAGGGGGCGCCCCCGGGAGGGAGACACTATGACGCCACAGCAATTACAGGGTCCCAAAAGTTTCTAGATTGAGATGCACCGGCAGTCGGACAGGCAGACCGGTTACCCGACCACTCAGGATCCAACGCCTCCCAAGGGGGCGGTTCTTATACCCCAGCAACCAGTCGAAAGCCGAGGAAAGGAGAAAGTTCGTAGAGAGCATCCTTTTTCCCTGTCACGTTGTACCGACAAACACAATCGCCGAACACTTCCAACGCTAAAACGGATCAAACGGGGTGAAGGATGTATGAAATTATTAGATAATGGTGCGAAATGGAGGGACAGGAGATTCGGGAGATGAAAGAAACCGCTCCAGCATTCGACTGACGACCCGGGAAAACTCCCAAAAATACCCATTGATCAAGTGGGCGGTCACTTTGTCTTCTGGCAACTTCACACGTTGAGGAAGACTGCTAACTAAATAAATCCCAAAATAGTACTCCCCATTACTGACATAAGCTATTGGGAATCGAAACAAAGTGATCCTCTGTAGATAAAAGCATCGTGACTATTGGTTTATAAGTAAATCAACGGAGGGAGATAGGTCTATTGCGGCTACCACCGCCCACGAGTTGAGGTAACCACAGCAGGCCACAGAACGCGCGGAAGTCCCTAAGATTTCCAAGCTTGCATACCGTCCCATTGCTGGAGTCGCCGAGAGAGGACGATGAACGACCCACTAATCAAGCAGCCCTCTTGTGATCACGGGAATACACGTTCCATTGAGCATGCATTCACGCCATCTTTCTGGCACCGCCATACGCCACGAAATCTAGAAGCACACGTGAAAGAGTTGTCCTCCGTGGTGTAGTTGTTACCATGCTAGCCTCTAGTCCCCGAGGTCGCGAGTTCAAACCATTTGGAAGGGAAGTAAAGCCGGTGGTCCCGTGTCGTAGATTTACGGCACGTAAAAGAACCACAAGTCTGACAAAGAGGCCTCTGAGGAAAATTACTGCTCTTTCGCCATCAATATAGAATGGTATGTGAGGCAGTATTTTTAACACTTAAATAATTACAGTCTAATTATATAACAAATTCAATAACAGCCCGCCTTAAAGCAATATGTGTATGTAACAATATATAAAATGTATGTAACAGTCATTGCATATGCTTATATTATTGTAAACATGTTCAATAATGTTATGTGAATGCATTACGTAATTTAATAATGTAGGAGCTGTGAGAATAATAGGTTAAAAGTTGCTAACAATGAGGTAACCTTGAGGCAATAATGAGTAAGAATGTTTAATAATGCTACTAGTCATTATTGGAGCAACAATAATATAATTTTAGTGATAGTTTATAAAACAACCAATCAACAACCAGAAAAAGCTTTAGTTAAATGAAGGTATTCTATTGGAGTAGGATTATCCAATCAGAAACTGAAAAGGAGAAAATTTTACAAATTTAGAGTTCAGTTGCCTGAAAACAGTGTTCCTAACCGGACGCAAAAAGTGTCCTCAAGAAATTTAATACGTATTCGTGTGAGACAAAAATAGTTTTACGTGTTAAAAAGTGCAAGTAATTAATTAAGGAATCTCACAGCTCTCTATATCAGTGAACTGTTATTTAAATCATATCAAGCATTAATAAAAGGAGTGAAGTAAAATAAAAATTATAATCTGTGTAAGCCTACATTCTTAATTGTACCACAACCCTGACGCAGCCGAGGCACACATAAATATAAAATATTTCAATAAACAGTTTAATTACAAAGTTAATATTTTTTTAAACTTGGGACAAGGTACATTTGGGGCGAAGGCTACCGGAAACTGTTTACTATACGTGTGGTTGCAACTACTACAAGTTCGGCTCCCCAACAGTAGAAATACGATACAATTACTGCTAAAATACTCCTTTCTCAAATGCTAAGGACCACAGCAGTTATGGAGCGTCCATAAAAAAACTGAGTTTATTTTAAACACCTGAAACATGAGGAGGAAACGGAATGAAAGGGAAATGATGTAAAGGAAGGCGTGGTAGAGAAGAAACCACCCCAGCATTCGCCTGCCGACCCCGGGGACACCCCGAAAAATTCATGGCGCCATTTCGCTCGATGCAAGGGTCGATATTCTAAACACATCCGTGGTAAAACGTCAGCACAGATCCCTCGGTTAGTGTGATAACGTGAACAGATTTATGTATAAAGACTATCAAGTTTATTATTGGGTCTGTTATTCGATTTGAGGTTTTGCAGTACGCTCGAAAGACTTCTGCATGCAATTTACGGATCTAGAAAAACCGTGTCAAGTCCTTGCGTTACGCCTATGGCTGCCCTGTGGGGTCTTACTTGCTCTAATGCTAGGTTATGTTAGCGTTACGTCAGCATTGTGAATAGGACCTAAAACTAAAACTGATTGAGTAAGGCAAAGAAGGAAGTGACTCACTAAACAATGGCATAATTGCTTCGGGTAGGGAGAAAAACAGTGCAATCAATATTATGAAAGATAAACACTGACATGACGCATCACTCCTTAAGAGGAAGGAAAGACTATATTGTGATTACAAGAGCGGTAAATGTATATTTGCAGAACGAGGAAGAAGTTTGCGTATTGTAAGCGTATTGCATACTTTCTCTACTACGTATAGTAAGTAGGGGAAGTATTGCTTTCCACCCAAAAATTCGATATCGAGATTACATCGCAAATACAGGTTTTAGGTGCCCTGGATTTTTAAAAAAGCACTTTTAGAGAAACGTCCGTGTGTGTCTGTGAACAATACAACTCAAAAAGATAAATTTAGATAAATATCAAACTTAGTATTTAGGTTCACTATCTTTCAAAGATGCGACATGAACATTTTGAAGAAAATTCCTCCAACCCAGGTTACCCTTTACATGGAGCATTTTTTCGAAAATTTTGATTTTCTCAAAAATGGCTCTAACGATTTTGATTACAGTATCATATGTTTAACATATTTTCATGGCATATGAAATGTGTATGATGAATTTTCTGGGAATGTCCCTAAAAGTCCTCTTCATTCTGAATGACTTTTGCATAACTGGTAAACCGTAAATACATAGATCTCGTTAAAATACACAATTTATGTCATATACTTTTTTGTGGTGTGAACCATTTACAAGATATTTCTTGTTATCTGATGAAATTTTTGAATACTTATACATTTTCTCAAATGAGAATTTGTTATTCGTTTTTTTATGTCCTGGCTATACAAAGAGAATGGAATGCTCCACATAGCAACCAGCTCTTAAAACAATTGACTATCGCTTAAAGCCTGTTATATTCCCCTTGCACCTACAAGAAAATTAGCAATAAGATGGAGAAATAGCGTTTATAAAAATAGTTTATACAAGAGTAGAGAAAGACATGTGAGTGTAACACCTCAGATTTTTTTCGTCGATAGTGAATATATAAGAAATATGTACACAAAAATAAAATTAATTACTGTCCTCTAACCCCTGCAAAGTGGTAAATGATTAGTCACGCCTGGTAGTGTTCACCAAATAAGTGAACAACTGAAGGAGACGTGGCTGCTTGCGACGAAAGCTATATTTAAATGTTGCATGAATTAAATCGTAAGTAAATGTTAACAGATAAAGGGAAGTAAACAGTTAGGACTTAGATGATAAAATTCAACTATCAAATATGATTATATTGCATGTATGCAACAATAAGTACACTCTTCAATTGATTACTATCCTCGTTGTTGGACTTACACCCCCAAGGATACACATTCCAATGCATGGTATGGCGGTGAAGAAGGAAATGAAATGTGATGAAAGGGTAGATAGGAACATTCGCGGATCAAACTATCCAACCCAACATTCGCCTAGCAACCGAGGAAAACCGCGAAGAAGCTTTCGGTCAGATTGGTCGGCCCCAGTGGTTTGAACAGGACCTCCCGAATGTGAACCACAGACGTTACCGCCTGAGCCATCCCGCTCGGTCATCAGTAGTAAGAGGATTAAACATATTTTATTAATATTTGCGGTAAAAGCACACTGAGTGCAGGAATTTCAACTTCCCAAGCAGGACAGCAAGGGCAGGAAGTGGCCTAAAAGCACTATCGTCGAAAAATAATTTAACTTACTCTGATTTTTACTTTCTGTACTACGTATAGTAAGTAGGGGAAGTATTGTATTCCACCCAAAAATTCGATACCGAATTTCACCGGAAATATGTTTTGAGACCCCTTGAATCCAAAAAAAAAAACATTTTTGGAAACATGTCCATGTGTGTGTCTGTGTGTCTGTCCGTCAACAGCATAACTCAGAAACGAACAGTGGGATAAACACCAAACTTGGTATTTAGGTTGTATCTTCAAGAGATGTGACACGAAGGTTTTCAAGAAAATCCCCCCACCCCAGATTACCCTTTACATGGAAGATTTTTCGAAATTTTAATTTTCTCAAACATGGCTCCTACGATTTTGATTAAAATAGCATATGTTTAAGATATTTTCATGTCAAATGAAATGTATATCTCGAATTTTCTAGGTATGTCTCCAAAAGTATTCCTCATTGTGAACGACTTTTGCATAACTGGTAAACCATAAGAGATAGACAAAATTTTGCCACACAAAAAATGTAGATCGCGTTAAAATACACCATTTATGTCATATACATTTTTGTTTTTGAGTGAACCATTTTCGAGATGTTGCTTGTTATTCCCTTAAATTTTCCAATACTTTTTCTCAAATGGGAATTCGTTATTCATTTCTTTACGTGCTGGACATACAAAGAGAATGGAATACACCACATAGCAACCACCTCTTAAAATATTTACTATCGCATAAAGCCTACCAATCCCCTTGTATCTACAGGAAAATTAGCAATAAGTTTAATATCTCGATTAACATGAAGCATATGGAGAATAAGTGTTTTTAAAAAAGTTTGTGCATGAGTAGAGAAAGTCATGTGAGTGTAACGCATCAGATTTTTTTCTTTCTTTCGTTTTCTTGCTGTAAGTTTAAGTCCTTTTACCAGGTTCAGAATAAGGGAAAACTGTAAAAAAAAAAAAAAAAAAAAAAAAAAATAGCCTATTCGGATAACTCAGTCTACCCGAAATTTTAACCCGGGACCTGTTAAATGTGAGTACACGCTATGCACACGCCACAGGGATGGGCTATTTAATCTCGAATCATTTTCTTCTGCAGTGTTAGAGATCATGTAATGAATCGTCAGATAGAAACCTATTTCCCGAGGTCGCGGGTTCAAACCCAACGGAGGGCGATGGATTTTTTCGGGCGTAAAAACCCTTAGCATGGCTTCCTTCGGAAGGGAAGTAAAGCGGTGGTCCTGTGTCATAGATTTACGGCACATAAAAGAACCTCAAGCCTGAGCAAAATTATCGATCTTTCACACCCAATATAGATTGGGGCGCTAAGGACCACAGCAGTTAAAGAGCCTCCATAAATAAAACCTAATGTAATTTTTTGTCGGATAAAACGCGACATAGTCGTTTGATTTCCAGTAGTGATGGGACGATACCAATATTTTTCGATACTCGATGCAGTTGCTGATTTTTGAGCACGGATACGCACTTTATAAAAAAATCTTATGTATTACACTCACATGACCTTCTCTACTCTTGTACAAACTATTTTTACAAACGCTTATTCTCCATATGCTTCATGTTAATCGAGATGTTAATCTTATTGCTAATTTTCTTGTAGATGTAAGGGGAATATATATTTACAAGGGCAATTTGGAAATACAGTAGCCTTTAAGCACATACATATCTCTTAATAGCTGGTTGCTAGGTGCAGCACCATTCCCTTTCCCACAGATTAATACTCTTTGCGTATCCTATACAATTAAAATGAATAACGAATTCCCATTTGAAAAAATAATTATTGAAAAATTTAAGGGAATAACCTGCAATATCTCGAAAATGGTTCACTCAACAAAAAATATGTGTGACATAAGTTGTGTATATTAACGCGATCTACATTTTTTGTGTAGTAAACTTTTGTCTATCCCTTATGGTTTACCAGTTATGCAAAAGTCGTTCACAATGAAGAATACTTTTGGAGACATTCCCAGAAAATTCAAGATGTACATTTTATTTGTCATAAAAATATCTTAAACATATGATATTTTAATCAAAATCCTTAGAGCCATTTTTGAGAAAATTAAAATTTTCAAAAATCTTCCATGTAAAGGGTAATCTGGGGTGGGGGGATTTTCTCGAAAACCTTCGTGTCGCATCTCTGGAAGATACTGAACCTAAATACCCAGTTTGGTGTTTATCCTACTGTTCGTTTCTGAGTTATGCTGTTCACAGGCAGACACACAGACACACACGGACATGTTTCCAAAAATAATTTTTTAGGATTCAGGGGATCTCAAAACATGTATTTCCGGTGAAATCTCGGTATCGAATTTTTGGGTGGAATACAATACTTCCCCTACTTACTATACGTAGTAGAGAAAGTAAAAAATTCACTGAATTATGTTCTTATTAGTAGGTTTCTGTGCATAAACCGATGTAACTACAGAAAAAGCCAAAAAACTACAAACCGGGTGCGCGGTGTTTTTCCTGTCCGCGTCCTGGGCGCACTTTGCTTTCTACCGCTATCATAGAAAGGCGCGGATGAAACCATACAGCTTTACAACTTTATGAAAGTGTGTTTGAGGACAGAATTATTAGTAAAGATTTGTGGTCCCCCCGGTCCCTCAACCTAATCCCCTGCAATTTCTATCTCTGGGGCAACTTAAAGCAAAGTATACAAGACAAACCCATAGACCCTGGAAGAATTAAAACAAAATATCCGCCAGGAAATTGCTAGCATTTCTCAGCGTGAACTACGGTGAATGATGGATAGTTTCCTAAACAGATGCCAAAAATATATGGACAAATACAATGTCCAGTTTAAGCATTTCCTTTCATAAAGTTGGAAAGCAAACCTTTAAAAGTAGTTTTAAAAATGTTGTATGTTTTTATCCGCGCCTTTCTATGAGAGCGGCAGACGGCAAGAAGTGCCGAGGACGCGGACAGGAAAAACACCGCGCAGCCGGTTCGCAGCTTTTTGGCTCTCACTCTGTAATTCTGAAATTGTTCCCGTTTGACATTCTCCAATTGACTGCATTTTTGTATTCCACCCAAAAATTCGATACCGAGATTTCACCGGAAATATATGTTTTCAGACCCCCTGAATCCAAAATAAGCATTTTTGAAACATGTCCGTGTGTTTGTGTCTGTGAACAGCATAACTCAGAAACGAACAGTCAGATAAACACCAAACTTGGTATTTAGATTCAGTATCTTCCAGACATGAGACACGTAGGTTTTCAAGAAAATCCCCCACCACAGATTACCCTTTACATGGAACATTTTTCGAAAAGTTTCATTTTCTCAAAAATGGCTCTAACGGTTTTGATTAAAATATCATATGTTTAAGATATTTTCATGACAAATGAAATGTATATCTTGAATTTTCTGGGAATGTCTCCAAAAGTATTCTTCATTGTGAACGACTTTTACATAACTGGTAAACCGAAAGAGATGGACAAAATTTTACTAGACAAAAATGTAGATCGCGTTAAAATACACAATTTATGTCATATACTTTTTTTTTGTTGAGTGAACCATTTTCGAGATATTGCTTGTTATTCCCTTAAATTTTTCAATACTTTTTGCTCCAATGGGAATTCGTTATTCATTTTTTTGTCTTGGATATGCAAAGAGTATTAATCTGTGGCAAAGGGAATGGTGCTGCGCATAGCAACCAGTTATTAAGAGATATGTCTGTGCTTAAAGGCTACTGTATTTCTATATTGCCCTTGCAAATACAAAACAAGGGGAACATACTACGGCTTAAGCGATAGTAAAATATTTTTTATCTTGATAAAGCCACATATTATATATCTCCAATGTTAGTCAAGGTTAATAATAATAATAATAATAATAATAATAATAATAATAATAATAATTTATTTGTCCCCTTTTTATGTAACTATATTTCTTTTAAAGGATATGCTTTCCATAGAAAAATAAATACTAGCAATTCTTCTTTATTTTGCAAACTTGAAAAAAGAAATTAATATATATTCTACATGAAACTCAAAATCATGTATGTGTTACACCATCATCCGGTAATAAGTAATTGGCTATATAACACTCGGAAACATAGTAAGTTTGTGGATTAAGTCTCTCTACTATCCATCCACATACATTAGTATATGTTTAATACAAAGGTTTGACTTGCGTAAATAAAACTAACAGATGGAAGGAAAGAACAAATATTTCCATGCGCTGTATTCTCTCGCGTCTTAAGTTCTGATTTGTTTCCGCTGAATTCACCGGAGTGGCTGAGAGTGAGTCACCAAGCCAGGCTGTTGCAGAAACGTGATTTACTGCATCAGTTAAATCAGCTTCATTCACAACTCAGATCATGCTGCATGTTACATGAATACCTCTACCCCTTCCCGTATTGTTTTGCGTGTTTTCTTTTAGACCTTTTTCACTATAAGCTGAAAGGAGAAGTAAACAAAACTTAAATGTATCACTCCGCCGAGCACATGGCAGCACCACGTGGAGGATGACAGGATAGGAAATTGCTTCAAACAGAATACGAATACAGTATATTGCGCAGCTTGGGATCATTAACTTTTAAACATTGGAATTATTCCTATGCATCCTAAACTTCTAACATATACTACTAAGAGTAGACAAATAAAACTGTTGTACCTGAACAGTTGGGCTTCTGTGATTAAAGGTACTGGATTAAACTGTTCTTAACTTCAGGCTTTAGAAATCATTCATTTAATGACTAATATCAACATACTACTTTTAAACCTTTTATGAGTCAAGTTAAATAACGATTAGCGCTATAGATTAAAACACAACAGAAAACAAACGCGACCCAAGCTATCCGAGTTAGCGCATCACTAACAAAGGAGTTCAATTACAGCTAAACAATGCCCAACCATATTCATTGTCGATTAAAGGTGGGTACTTTTTACAGAATTTCTTAAAAGCATTTAACACAATTGTCTTCTTCCCATTACCCGCGTTTATGTTTTCCACAGTGGCTGAAGTCCTAAGACTCTCAGCCAGAAACCAGAAACGAACGCAACGCCTGCGCATGACCTCTTAAGCCCTCTGCTGTAACGGTTCATTCAGTTATAGGTGAATCTGAACAAACACATTTAGTTTCATAAATTTAACTGTTACAATAATGAGTTTTACTTTCTCTACTACGTATAGTTAGGGAAGATTTGTATTCCACCCAAAAATTCGATACCGAGATTTCACAGGAAATATATGTGAACAGCATAACTCAGAAACGAACAGTCGGATAAACACCAAACTTGATATTTAGGCTCAGTATCTTCCAGAGATGCGACACGAATGTTTTCAAGAAAATCCCCCCACCCCAGATTACCCTTTACATGGAACATTTTTCGAAAATTTTAATTTTCTCAAAAATGGCTCTAACGATTTTGATTAAAATATCATATGTTTAAGATATTTTCATGACAAATAAAATGTATATCTTGAATTTTCTGGAAATGTCTCCAAAAGTATTCTTCATTGTGAACGACTTTTGCATAACTGGTAAACCATAAGAGATAGACAAAATTTTAGTACACAAAAAATGTAGATCGCGTTAAAACACACAATTTATGTCATATAGTTTTTTTTATTGAGTGAACCATTTTAGAGATATTGCTTGTTATTCCCTTAAATTTTCCAGTACTTTTTCTCAAATTCATTTTTCATTTTTTTTGTCCTGGTAATGCACAGAGAATGGAATGCTCCACATAGCAACCAGCTCTTAAAATATTTGACTATCACTTAAAGCCTAGCAATTCCCCTTGCACCTACAAGAAAATTAGCAAAAAGGTTAACATCTCAATATCTCGATTAACATGAAGCATGTGGAGAATAAGCGTTTGTTAAAATAGTTTGTACAAGAGTAGCGAAAGTCATGTGAGTGTAACACATCAGAGTTTTTTTTAAATTTCTCTGCACTAGAATAAGCACAAAATGTTACGATCTAAACCGAACTATTTTTTTGTAGAGGAAGAGACGACATGCTAAGTGGGGAGGGTGTAGTTTGTTCACCAGCCAATGAGGTGCTGTCTTGTCACGTGGTTTTGTTTACTTCTCCCTTCAGCTTATAGTGAAAAAAGGTATAGACAAGAGTCTATGGAATGTGGCATTAATTCACCCACTGTAAACGCAGTCAAGAACCATAGTCCAGCAACTCTTTGGGGTCACGAGCCAGGGAATTAAGTAAGTCTTCTTTCATTCCTTATCCATACTGCAGTCACCCTTAGGTTGATCCGCACCAAAACAAACGCACGTCATGCCCGTACCCAGAAAAAAATTTCGGGGAGGGTTTTCTACAAGTAGATCTAAACTTAACAGTACCCCACACAGTTACCATGTACCTACTCCGTAGTATATAGATGTTACATGGATAAGAAAATTGCTTGGAGACATTATATAGACAAGAAAAGCTCACCAGAATGACGATATTCCACCTTACAGCACAAAACATGGAGACTGCTTCGAAAACCAGAATGTATGGTCACCTTACCTGTGTAAGGCGATGATATTAAGTTTCCCTTTTTCTTGTAAATGTGCTACTAGCAATAGACCTGCTGTTATCTAACGACATTTTCCCATATTGGTTTGCTATGAATTTAAATAAATAAAACTGTCAGAAGATTCGGGGAGGGGGGTTGAACCCTAAACCCCCCCTCAAAATACGGCCCTGACGCACGTGACCTGTGTACCGTGGTACAACACTGCAGAAATACGTGAAGGAAAGTAGTTCCACGCTAATAATCTAAATTTTAGAATGAATTTATCCTTAAATGGTATAATATTCTATACAAATTCCTAACAGTTTAATTAACGCTGATTTATAACATTAAACAGAGCTACTCTGTATTCACTCTTAGGTTGATCCGCAGCAAAACAAACCCACGTGGTCAGTGCACCGTGGTGCAACACGGTAGCAATGCGTCCAGGAAAGTAGTCCCATGTTAATCTCTTAATTTTAGAATAAATTTATGCTTAAACAGTATAATATTCTATACAAATACCTAAGGTTTTATTTAACGCTGATTTATACCGTAAAACAGAGCTACAAGTCCCATGATGCAATTCGTATGAGTCACCTGACATCCGGGTAGACGCAGAATATTGTTTACAGGCCAGAAACCAGCAGTTGTGTTTAGTATCATGGAGGACAGTGAATTTGCTCTTGTGTTTTCGTCGAATTACGTAAAGCATTTGCCGCGCAAACCATTGAATAGTGGTGAAAAAACAATAGTGTTGAATCTTTATTATAAGTTATGTGAGAAATATCCATCTCTTTCCGCGAAAGAAATGGTGAAATTAACTTCTGAGTTCACTGGTGTTTCGAGTACAAGTATAAACAGTGCTTGTGCAGAAAAATCTGAAACGAGAAAAGTGGTTACACCCACAAAAAAAGAAAGCATATGAAATACGCAATGCAAGAATATACTGATTTTGAGAAGAATGCAATTCGCGTAACAGTGCACAATTTCTTTTTTAAAATGAGCCGCCAACAGTTAATAAAGTGCCGCTTCCAGAGAGCGAATAAATTGAGTTATCGCATACCTGTTACTTTATTTTTCGCTCATTTATTTTAGAATTAACTATTATTATATGTCCAAACGTTTATTTTGTTGCAACTATCAATCTTATCACCTTTAACCCTTAACAGAGTGTGCTAGTCACCGTTTCAGTTGTCGAAATAAGGACTCTGTTCTTTTTTGCACTACGTGCCGCTTGTACTCGCCACATGGTCTGAAAGTGTGGTAGCATTTCTAGTGCGAATGGCGGAAGGATACATTATAGCGGTGCACTGGTCACCTGGGGTTTGTTTTGACGCGGATGAACCTAAGAGTGAATACAGAGTAGTATCATGGCGAACGGTGATTTGCTGTTGCGTTTTCGTTGACCTACGTAAAGCATAAGCGGGCAAACCATTGACTAGTGGTGAAAAAACAATAGGGTTGAATGTTTATTGTAAGTTATGTGAGAAATAACTAACCTTCCCGTGAAATGAGTTCACCGGTGTTTCGAGTACAAGTATAAATAGTGCTCGTAAAGAAAAATTTGAAACGGGAAAAGTGATTACATCGGGGGGGGGGGGGTGTGAAATGCGCGATGCAAGAATGTGACGATTTTGTGAAGAATACAATTCGCATAACAGTACACAAAAGAAGAGAAATGGCAGATTGGGGTTTAAAGTTAGAAGTTGTCAAGGAGTTTGATTATTTGGGGGTGAGGATGAGCTGTAATGGTAAATGGGCGGCCATATGGATAAAGGAAAGGCAGCAATGGCAGGAGTCAGGATGTGTAAATACAAATTTGAAATACCGACTAAATTGACACAAAGAATGTATGAGACATTGGTAGAAGCAAGAATGCTATATACAGTTGAATTAAGCAGAGAAATAGACCAGAGCTATAGAACGTTCTGTAAAGAGCTATTGGGGTTACCAAGATCAGCACCAGGGGAAGTAGCATTAGTGGAAGAACAAGAAGAAAGGGAGTGATACTGGAAAGGATACTAAAATTTTGGTTTAGATGCCTGAAAAAAGATGAAGGGGAAATTTTAAGGATATATATGGAACAACAAAATAAAAATAAAAATAGCTGCTGGGCGAGGTAGAAAAAACTATGGAGAAGATAGAAATGGGAGATATTTGGAGAGCAGGAGAAAGAAATTGCAACGACTTCTGGATAACAGTAAGAAACAGAGAACATAGAAAGACAGGAGATTTGGGGAAGCTTAGAGAATAAAAAATCACTAGGGTTCTATAGATTAGTAAAATGGAAATGGGGAAGAGAAGAGTATGTGGATTATTGTAAGAGAGTTGAAAAAGAAGCGTTTGCATGGATGAGAACAAGATCAATGTACCTGAGAGGGCTAAGAGGCAGAAAAGGCGGAATTTGTGAACTATGTGGACGTAGTGGAAGCACAGAGCATTATATGACAGAATGCAAAGAATTAGTGGAATGGGAGAAAAAAAATATATGAAAAAATAGTAACAATTAAAATGTTCACAAGAAAATAAGAAAAGAAAAATGAGAAATGGATTAGAAAAGTAAGAGAGATAAGAAAGGTAGAAGGGCAAACGGAGGAGGGAGAGGATGGATCATAGGTGATTAAGGGTAGTAAGTGCTGCTCAGCTGAGTCATAGGCCACGGTGCCAGCCAAAATGAGCAGTATAGGTAGAACATAGCTGGCAAGACAATTCGTACATAGGTTAAGTTAGTTTATAAGTGGAATATTGTAAAAAGGATTGTGTAAAAAAATGTACAAATAAAGTTTATTCTATTCTTTATTCTATTCTATAACAGTACACAATTTCTTTTCAAAAAAATGTGATGTGTTACACTCACATGACTTTCTCTACTCTTGTACAAACTATTTTTACAAACGCTTATTCTCCATATGTTTCATGTTAATCGAGATGTTAATCTTATTGCTAATTTTCTTGTAGATGCAAGGGGAATTGGTAGGCTTTAAGCGATAGTCAAATATTTTAAGAGGTGGTTGCTATGTGGAGTATTCCATTCTCTTTGCATGTCCAAGACAAACAAAATGAATAACGAATTTGAGAAAAAGTGTAAGTATTGGATAATTTAAGGGAATAACAAGCAATATCTCGAAAACGTTCACTCAACAAAAATATATATATATATATGACATAAATTGTGTATTTTAACGCGATCTACATTTTTTGTGTAGTAAAATTTTGTCTATCTCTTATGGGTTACCAGCTATGCAAAAGTCGTTCGCAATGAAGAATACTTCTGGAGACATTCCCAGAAAATTCAAGATATACATTTCATTTTTTATGAGAATATCTTAAACATATGATATTTTAATCAAAATCGTTAGAGCCATTTTTGAGAAAATTAACATTTTCAAAAAATGTTCCATGTAAAGGGTAGTCTGGGGTTGGGGGGATTTTCTTGAAAACCTTCGTGTCGCAGCTCTGGAAGATACTGAACCTAAATACCAATTTTTACTTTCCCTACTTACTATACGTAGTAGAGAAAGTAAAAATTAGCTGCCAACAGTTGATAAAGTGTCGCTCCAGGGGGCGAATAAATGTAAGTTATTGGATATCTCTTACTTCCTTTTTCGCCCGTTTCCTTTAGAATTAACTATTAATATATATGCACAAACATTTATTTTGTTGCAACTATCAATCTCATCACCTTCAAACTCAACAGAATATGCTAGTGACGGTTTAAGTTGGCGGACCCTGCTCTTTTTGCATTACGTGCCGCCTGTACAGGTCACATGGTCGTGAAGTATGACGGAAGGATACATTATAACGGTGCACTGTTCACCTGTGTTTTGTTTTGGTGCGGATCAACCTAAAAGTGAATAGAGTTTAGCCTCAAGTTAAAGGCAACAACTTTCAATAAAAGCTTTAAAGTAGCGACTTTTTATCTCAAAGTATTAGGCATACTTCGATAACATCGAGTATGGAGAGTAGTGATATATCGATAGTATCGTGGTCCCACCCCTAATTTCCGGCAATGCATTGTTGGCAAACCTGCTTCATCTAAGTCTTCCTACTAATACAGTCCTCGTTTTCTATAAAGAAATGCGTTAGCAAGGTCGGTATGGACATGCTTCATGTCACCCTCTAGGGTTACTCTCTCTCTCCCTCTCTCTTACATGGGAGAGCTATCAAATGTCGCCATGGAAACGATATACCCGCTTTGGATCGCCTTTCAAGAAAACTATACACTCTCGACTTCTGTGCGAGCTGCTGTTAAAATGACTCGACTTTCCCGCGCAGCCCTCCGGGTCCACAAAAGAAAATTTACTGATTTCCGGTTTAACAACTTCCTTTCCAAAGTACACAGCTGGGTTCTTACTCGTCCCCATTTCCGCAAAGGGTATAACAAGCGGAAGCGTGCGTCACACCAAGGTCACAGCCGGGGGATTACAGGAAAGTTAGCGCCTGTTTTCCGTTCGATTAATCAAACAGCTGAAAAGCGATCACTTGAGAATGCAGCGCAAAAATCCAACAGTGAGGGATCCGGGTTCGATTCCCGACTGAGGGTGGGAATTTTTCACTAACCAAAATTATTCTCTATCCTTGCATGAGTCTGGAAGTACGAATGAGTGTGTGGATGTGTGTGAGTTCTAATGAATAAAACCCAGAATTTACAGAAACCCAACACAAGCGAATACAAGTTGTATAAGGCAATAATATGTTCCAAAGGAAAGGCAGCCTATAAGACCATTGTAGTAAAAGACGGCTTATAAATACAACTAAAAAGAATAAAGAAAAGGTCTAGTATAACTGAAAATCTAATATGTTACACTCATATGACTTTCTCTACTCTTTTAGAAACTATTTTTACAAACGCTTATTCTCCATCCCTTTATGTTAATCGAGATCTTATTGCTAATTTTCTAGTAGGTGCAAGGGGAATTGGTAGGCTTTAAGCGATAGTCAGATCTTTTAAGAGCTGGATGCTATGTGGAGCATTCCATTCTCTTTGCATGTCCAGGACAAAAAACAACGAATAATTAATTCCCATTTGAGAAAAAGTATATTCAAACAAATAACAGGGAATATCTCGGAAATGGTTCGCCACAAGAAAAAAAGTAGGATATGACATAAATTGTGTGCTTTAACGAGATCTGCATTTTTGGTGTAGTAAAATTTTGTCTATCACTTACGGTTTACCAGCTATACAAAAGCCATTCGGAAAGAAGAGGAGTTTTGGGGACATTTCCAGAAAGTTTAAGATATACTCTTTGTTATGAAAATATCTTAAATATATGATATTTTAATCAAAATCTTTAGAGCCATTTTTGAGAAAACCAAACCTTCCGAAAAATGTTCCATGTAAAGGGTAGTCTGGGATGGGGGATTTTCTTGAAAATCTTGGTGTCGTATCTTTGAAATATACTGAACCTAAATACCAAGTGTGATACTAATCCTACTTTTCGTTTTTGAGTTATGCTGTTCACACACACACACACACAGGCACACACACGGACCGTTTTCTAAAAGTGCTTTTACGTATTCAGGGGGCCTCAAAACTTGTACTTTCTGTGAAATCTCGGTATCGAATTTTTGGGTGGAATGCAATACTTCCCCTACTTGTTATACGTAGTAGAGAAGTTTGCAATTCATTTATTATATCACCAGCCGATGACATTGCTTGAGTTCAAAATTTCTTCTTAGACGTTTTGAGTTTCTCTACTATTTACCTATAGTTAGAGGCATTGTATTCCAATCAAAAATTCGATACCAAGGTTTCACTTTAAATACGTGTTTTGAGGCTCTGAACCTAAAAATAACGTTATTTTAGAAAAATATGTTTGTGTGTGCACAATTCTAAAGCCAAAAGTTTGTTAAATACTAAACTTGGTATTAAAGTTCAATACAGTTCAAGGCTGCGTCACGAAGATTTTCAAGTAAGTCCCCCACCCCAATACTCTTATTATATCTTATTTTCAGAAATAATGCATCACATTTAAGATATTTTTATGACAAATGAACGTCTTGAATATTCTGCGAATGTCCCCAAAAGTACTCTCCATTCTGAAAACGACTTTTGCAAAACTGGTAAACCGTAAGAGATAGACAAAATCTTACTACACAAAAAATGTAGATCTTGTTAAAGCACACGATTATTAATTTTTTTCTTTTTAGTTAACCATTTTCGAGCAAAAGGGAGAGCCCAAAAACTACGAACCGGACACTCAGTGTTCTTACTGTCCGCGTCCTCGGCGCTCGTTGCCGTCTACCGCCATCATAGAAAGGCGCGGATGAAACCATACAAGAATTTTTAAAATTACTTTTAAAGGCCTTACTTACCAACTTTATGAAAGGAAATGCTGAAACTGGCCACAGTTTTTTTTTCGAGTCAACAGTTGACCCCTTGCATATGTGAATACAATTTTGCACCCCCCTTATTACTTTCTCTACTACGTATAGTAAGTAGGAGAAGTATTGTATTCCACCCAAAAATTCGATACCAAGATTTCACCGGAAATACATGTTTTGGGACCCCCTGAATCCAAAAAAAAGCATTTTTGTAAACATGTCCGTGTGTGTGTCTGTGTGTCTGTCTGTGTGTGTCTGTATGTGTGTCTGTCTGTGTGTGTGTCTGTGAACAGCATAACTCGGAAACGAACAGTCGGATAAACACCAAACTTGGTATTTAGGTTCAGTATCTTTCAGAGATGCGACACGAAGGTTTTCAAGAAAATCCCCCACCCCAGATTACCCCTTACATGGAAGATTTTTCGAAAATTTTAATTTTTTCAAAAATGGCTCTAACGATTTTGTTTAAAATAACGTATGTTTGATATTTTCATGACAAATAAAATGTATATCTTGAATTTTCTGGGAATGTCTCCAAAAGCATTCTTCATTGTGAACGACTTTTGCATAACTGGTAAACCATAAGAGATAGACAACATTTTACTACTCAAAAAATGTAGATCGCGTTAAAATACACAATTTATGTCATATACATTTTTTTGTTGAGTGTACCATTTTCGAGATATTGCTTGTTATTTCCTTAAATTTTTCAATAGTTATTTTCTCAAATGGGAATTCGTTATTCATTTTTTTGTCTTGGATATGCAAAGAGTATTAATCTGTGGCAAAGAGAATGGTGCTGCACCTAGCAACCAGCTATTAAGAGATATGTATGTGGTTAAAGGCTACTGTATTTCTATATTGCCCTTGTAAATATATATACCCCTTACATCTACAAGAAAATTAGCAATAAGATAAAGTCTGCAAATGTTTATCTCGATTAACATGAAGTAGATGGAGAATAAGCGTTTGTAGAAATAGTTTGTACAAGAGTAGAGAAAGTCATGTGAGTGTAACACATCAGATTTTTTAGCGTTGTAACAGCCAGGGAGCGTGATTTTTCTTTTTTCAACAAGACTCTTCAACAGCTTATACGGCTAATATTTCGATGAGAACAATTGAAAGTGCGTTTGAGGACAATTATTAGTAGAGTTTTTTGGCCCCTCGGTCCCTCGACCTAAACCCTGCGATTATTTTCTCTGGGGTAACTTAAAACATAAAGTGTACAAGACAAACCCACACACCCTGGAAGAATTAAAACAAAATATCCGCCAGGGAATTGCCAGCTTTTCTCAACGTAAACTACAGCAAGTGATGGATAGTTTCCTAAAGTGGTGTCAAAATGTATGGACAACGACGGTGGCCAGTTTCAGCATCTCGTTTCATAAAGTTGGTAAGTAAAGCCTTTAAAAGTAGTTTTAAAAATGTTGTATGGTTTCATCCGCGCCTTTCTGTGATAGCGGCAACGAGCGCCGAGGACGCGGACAGGCAAAACACCGCGCAGTCGGTTCGTAGGTTTCTGGCTCTCTCTGTATTACTTGATATTAGTTTGAACTTTCAAATACTTATACCTTTCTCAAATTGGAGTTTTTCCCTTAGTCAGACATGGAATTTGTATGCATTAAAGCCTGAACGGAAGGAAAGAAAGTTCAACTGTTACTGGACTATATGCAGGGAAGTCGCAGATAGCAAACAATCCCTCCATCCCTCCTGCAGTATTTTGTCGTTCGCAGATCGGTTTTTATCTGCATGTCAATGACCTTTGCCTGCTTTTATTTACGTTCTTTGTAGTGATAATGTTTGTGTGCAGATAACTTGAAGCCGGCTGCATAAGAATTCTATGATCATGCAAAGAGGACGGAATTTCTAAGCCAACACATAGCAATCAGCTCATAAAGAATTTGACTATCGCTAAACTCTATTCTGTTCCCCTATTCCTATCAAGAAAATATATATTAAAACCATTTCTACTAATACTTATCTCGATTAACACGAAGGAAATAGAAGAATAAACTTTTGTAAGAATGGTTTGTGAAGAATGGGTAGAGTAAGTCATGTGAATGTTACACATTAGAGTTTTACTTTCTCTACTAGCTGAAATAAAGGAAGTATTGCATTCCATCCAAAAAATTCGATACCGAGATTTCACTGGAAATGCACGTTTAGAGGATCCCCGAATCCCCCCCAAAAACATTTTTTGGAAAACCTCAGTGCATTCGCATGTGTCTTAGTGTGCAGCTGCCTGTGAAGAGCATAACATAAAAACAAAAAGTCGGTTACATACTAAATCACACAGATTTTAAAGAAAATCCATACCCTAAACTGCCCTTTCCTTTACATGGAAAACTTTATAATAGTTTTGATTTTCTCAAAAATCGCTCTAAGGATTTTGATTAAAAAAAAATATATAAGATATCTGCATGACAAATAAAATATCAATCTTGATTTTCTATGAATAGACTGAGAAATCCGCTTCATTCTGAATGATGTTTTTTACTTTACGTATAAGTAGGGGAAGTATTGTATTCCACCCAAAAATTCGATACCGAGATTTCACCGGAAATACATGTTTTGAGACCCCCTGAATCCAAAAAAAAGCATTTTGGAAACATGTCCGTGTGTGTGTGTGTGTGTCTGTCTGTCTGTGAACAGCATAACTCAGAAACGAACAGTCGGATAAACACCAAACTTGGTATTTAGGATCAGTATCTTCCAAGGATGCGACACGAAGGTTTTCAAGAAAATCCCTCCGCCCCTGATTACCCTTTACATGGAAGATTTTTCGAAAATTTTAATTTTCTCAAAAATGGCTCTAACGATTTTGATTAAAATATCATATATTTAAGATATTTTTATGACAAATAAAACGTATATCTTGAATTTCCTGGGAAAGTCTCCGAAAATATGCTTCATTGTGAACGACGTTTGCATAACTGGTAAACCATAAGAGATAGACAAAATTTTACTACACAAAAAAATGTAGATCGCGTTAAAATACACAATTTATGTCATATACATTTTTTTTTTTGTTGAGTGAACCATTTTCGAGATATTACTTGTTATTCCCTTAAATTTTTCAATACTTATTTTCTCAAATGGGAATTCGTTATTCATTTTTACTTTCTCTACTACGTATAGTAAGTAGGGGAAGTATTGTATTCCACCCAAAATTTCGATACCAAGATTTCACCGGAAATACATGTTTTGAGACCCCTGAATCCAAAAAAAGCATTTTTGGAAACATGTCCGTGTGTGTCTGTGTGTCTGTGTGTGTGTCTGTGTGTCTGTGAACAGCATAACTCAGAAACGAACAGTCGGATAAACACCAAACTTGGTATTTGGGTTCAGTAGCTTCCAAAAATAGGACACGAAGGTTTTCAAGAAAATCCCCCCACACCAGAGTACCCTGGAAGATTTTTGGAAAATTTTAATTTTCTCAAAAATGGCTCTAACGATTTTGATTAAAATATCATATGTTTAAGATATTTTTATGGTAAATAAAATGTATATCTTGAATTTTCTGGGAATATATCCAAAAGTATTCTTTATTGTGAACGACTTTTGCATAACTGGTAAACCATAAGAGATAGACAAAATGTTACTACACAAAAGATGTAGATCGCGTTAAAATACACAATTTATGTCATACATATTTTTCTTGTTGAGTGAACCATTTTCGAGATATTGCTTGTTATTCCCTTAAATTTTTCAATACTTATTTTCTCAATTGGGAATTCGTTATTCATTTTTTTTTTGTCTTGGATATGCAAAGAGTATTAATCTGTGGCAAAGTGAATGGTGCTGCACCTAGCAACCAGCTATTACGAGATATGTATGTGCTTAAAGGCTACTGTTTTTCTATACTGCCCTTGTAAATATATTTTCCCCTACATCTACAAGAAAATTAGCAATAAGATAGAGTCTGCAAATGTTTATCTCGATTAACATGAACTAGATGGAGAATAAGCGTTTGTAAAAATACTTTGTACAAGAGTAGAGAAAGTCATGTGAGTGTAACACATCAGATTTTTTTGTCCTGGATATGCAATGAGCATTAATCTGTGGGAAAGGGAATGGTGCTGCACCTAGCAACCAGCTATTAAGAGACATGTATGTGCTTAAAGGCTACTGTATTTCCAAATTGCCCTTGTAAATATATATTCTCCTTACATCTACAAGAAAATTAGCAATAAGATAGACTCTGCAAATGTTTATCTCGATTAACATGAAGTAGATGGAGAATAAGCGTTTGTATAAATTATTTGTACAAGAGTAGAGAAAGTCATGTGAGTGTAACACATCAGAACTTTTGTTATTGATTTGAGTTCTCAAATACTTTTTTCAAGTGGCAAGTGACTATTCTTCGGTTTTTACTATCTCTACCACTCATAAAGTAGGTAGAGAAGGTATTGCATTTCACCCAAAAATTCGATACCAAGATTTCACTACAGATATATGTTTTAAGGCTACCAGAATAAAAAAGAACATTTTGAGAAATCTGTGTGTGTATGTGTGTGAGTCTGTGAACAGCATAACTCAAAAATGGAAAGTCGTAGGTATAAACACAAACATGGTATTTAGGTTCAGTAACTTTCAAAGATGCGGCAAGATTTTGAAAAAATTCCCTTTACATGGATCATTTTTCAAAATTTTTAATTTCTCAAAAATGGCTCCAACGATTTGATTAAAATACCATATATTAAGGATATTTACATGACAAATAAAATGTATATCTTGCATTTTCTTTGAATAGCCTCTGAAGTCCATTTCATTCCGAAGGAATTTTGTATAATATTGTAAGTATAACCTGTAAATGTTAAGCGATAGATGAAAATATACTATACAAAATATGTAGATCTCTTTAAAACACATAATTTATTTCAAATAAGCTTTTTTGTAGCATAAGCCTTTTCCGAGATATTCGTTATTAATGGTTCGAATTGTTCATTAATTGGCCATTCTCTTAAAGTCCTGTCAATTCAGTTGTTTCTCGCGATTGCATGCATACAGTATGGAATTTTATGCACAGCATATATCGTCCAGTTCTTAAACATTTGACTATCGCCGTTCTCTTTGTATCTATAACGAAATATGTAATGTAGCTATTTCTGGAAAGGTTTATCTGGACTAAAATGAAGTAAATAGAAAAATAAACGTTCGTAAGAATAATTTGTATACCTCCTAATAAACGACGGAGCAGAGAAAGTAATGTGAATGTAACGCAGAAACTTTCTCATGGTCATGCAGAGCATGGAATTTCAACACCATTACATAGCGTTACGCGCTTTAAAAATCTGATGTGTTACACTCACACGACTTTCTCTACTCTTGTACAAACTATTTTTATAAACGCTTATTGTCCATCTATTTCATATTAATCGAGATGAACGTTTGCAGAAACTATGTGGGCATTCCATTCTCTTTGCATGTCCAGGACATAAAAAACTAATAACGAATTCCCATTTGAGAAAAAGTATAAGTATTGAAAAATTTAAACAAATAAGAAGGAATATATCGGAAATGGTCCACTCCATAAAAAAATATTGTATATGACATAAATTGTGTGTTTTAATGAGCTCTACATTTTTTGTCTTTCTCTTACGATTTACCAGTTATGCAAACGTCATTCAGAAAAAAGAGTACTTTTGGGGACATTCCCAGAAAATTCAATATATACATTTAATTTTTCATGCAAATATCTTAAATATGTGTAATTTTAATCAAAATCGTTATAGTCACTTTTGGGAAAATCAAAATTTTCGAAAACTGTTCCACTTAAATGGTAATCTGGTGTAGGGAGATTTTCTTGAAAATCTGTGTCGCATCTTTGAAAGATACTGAACCTAAATACCAAGTTTGGTATTAATCCGACTTTTCGTCTTTGAGTTGTGCTGTTCACAGACACACACACACACACACACACACACACACACACACACACACACGGAGCTTTTTCAGAAAAAGTGCGTTTTTTTGGGTTCAGGGGGCCGCAAAGCATGCAGTTCCGGTGAAATCTCGGTATAGAATTTTTGGGTGGTATGCAATACTTACCCTACTTACTACTCGTATACGTGTAGAGAAAGTAAAAATCTGACTATCGCTTTACCTACAGTAACCCTCTTTTATCTACAACGAAATGTGTAATGAAAACTTGCTGTAATAACAAGAAGTAGATGGAATAATAAGTTTTTTATAAAAATAAGTTTTAATAAAACAAGATTTTTTTTATTCGGTACATTCACTAGTGTAGGTACTTCCGATGAAATCTCAATATCGCTTTTTACGTGGAATGCAATATTTCCTCTACCTACCGTACGTAGCTGGTAGAGAAAGTAAAAAGGAATTTCAACAAACGTCGTCACGCAAAGGTCAAGCCATATTGATTCAATTCGAAAACTGGTGAGGTAACCGCTCAGACAGAGTTGTTCTCCGTTTTGAAATCCATTTCTAACCGATAGCACGTGTCAAACTTCACGGTCAGATAGCCTGAGAGAGTTTTCCAACTTCTTTTCTTCGCCATTGCACGTTTTCTGCGCACGTGGGAACTTCCTGAAACGCAATAACGTTCTTAACTCTACCACCCTCTTCCTCTCTCCGCCCCTCTTTCCTGTTCCTTTTCATTTCAACGGAGAAACTTTTGTGACCTAGTTACTTGGCACAGGTTGTTGCCTCTTAGAAATACAAGAAGGAATTCGGTGTCCATGCAGCTTATGAAACAGGAACTGATAGGTTCTGTTGTCTTTTTATTTTCTCGACTACGTATAGTAAGTAGAGGGAAGTATTGCATTCCATCCAAAAATTCGATACCGAGATTTCACCGGAAATGCGTGTTTTGAGACCCCCTGAATCCAATTTTTTTTGGGGGGGGGAATTTTGTGTCCGTCTAATGCCTGTGAACAGCATAATTCAGAAACGAACAGTCGAATAAACACCAAACTTGGTATTTAGGTTCAGTCTCTTCCAGAGATGCGACACGAAGGTTTTCAAGAAAATCCCCTTACCCCAGATTACCCTTTTCGAAACTTTTAATTTTCTCAAAAATGGCTCTAATGATTTTGTTTAAAGTATCATATGTTTAAGATATTTTCATGACAAATGAAATGTATATCTCGAATTTTCTGGGAATGTCTCCAAAAGTATTCTTTATTGTGAACGACTTTTGCATAACTGGTAAACCATAAGAGATAATCAAAATTTTACTACACAAAAAATGTAGATCGCGTTAAAATACACAATTTATGTCATATACATGTTTTATGTTGAGTGAACCATTTTCGAGATATTGCTTGTTATTCCCTTAATTTTGCCAATACTTCTGAAATGCGAATTCGTTATTTATCTTCTTTATCTCCTGGACATACAAAGAGAATAGAATACTCCACATAGCAACCAGCTCTTAAAATATTTGACTATCGCTTAAAGCCTACCATATTCCGCTTGCATCTACAAGAAAATTAGCAATAAGATTAACATCTCGATTAACATGAAGCATATGGAAAACAAGCGTTTGTAAAAATAGTTTGTACAAGAGTAGAGAAAGTCATGTGATTGTAACACATCAGAATTTTTTTCTATCTAGAGCGTTTTAATCCAGATAACCCTTTGCAGAAATGCCTACTTTACACATTTCATACAAAAGCGATAGTCAAATGTTTAAGAAATGGACGCTATATGTTGGACCTAAATAGCCATAGGTACGCTTCTTATGAAATTACGAGAAACAATTGAAAATCGATAGGACTAAAAATTGGTATGGTAATGAACAGTTCAAACCATAGTAACAGATATCTCAGAGACGCCTTGTGCCTGAAAAAAGTTATCTGAAACAAATTCTGTGCTTTAAAGAGGTCTATATTTTTAATTTCTCTACTACGTATAGTAAGTAGTGGAAGTATTGTATTGCACCCAAAAATTTGATCCCAAGATTTCATTGGAATACATGTTTTGAGTCCCATGAATAAAAAAAAACATTTTAGAAAAAGTCCGTGTGTGTGTTTTTGTGAACAGCATAACTCAAAAACAAAAATCGGATAAATATCAAACTTCGTATTTAGGGTCAGTATCTTCCAAAGAAGCGACACGAAGATTTTCAAGAAAATCCCCCACGCCACACTACCCTTTACATGAAACATTTTTCGAAAATTTTGTTTTTCTGAAAAATGGCTCTAACGATTTTGACTACAATATCATATATTTAAGATATTATTATGACAAATGAAATGCATATCTTGAATTTTCTGGCAATGTCTCCAAAAATGCTCTTCATTCTGAATAACTTTTGTATAACTGGTAAACCGTAAGAAATAGATAAACCTTTTCTACACAAAAAATGTAGATCTCGTAAAAACACATTATTTATAGCCAATAGATTTATTTGTGGAGTGAACCATTTCTGATATATTCCATGTTATTTGTTTGAATTTTCCAATACCTATACTTTTTCTCAAATGGGAATTCGTTATTTGTTTTTTAAGTCCTGGACAAGCAAAGAGAATGGAATGCGCCGCATAGCAACCAGCTCTTAAAAGACTTGACTATCGCTTAAAGCCTACCAATTCCCCTCGTATCTACAAGAAAATTAGCAATGAGATAGCTTCTGAAAATGTTTATCTCATTAACATAAAGTATATGGGGAATATACATTTGTAAAAATAGTCTGTAAAAGGGTAGAGTTTAAAACATCAGATTTTTACTTTCTATATCATGAATAGTAGGTAGGGGAAGTATTGTGTTTCACCCAAACATTCGATAATGAGTTTTCACCAGAGTATGTTTTAAGTCTCCTGAATAACAGGACATATTTAGGAAAAGGTTCCTTTGTATGTGTGTGTGTGTGTGTGTGTGTGTGTGTGTGTGTGTGAACAGCATAACTATAAAACGAAATGTCGAATAAATACCAAACGTGGTGTTTAAGCTCAGCATCTTCCAAAGATACGACACAAAGACCTTTTAAGAAAATCCCCTACCTTGAGGCAGTATTTTAACACCTAAATGATTTCAGTTAAATTATATAATATAAAATATAATAACAGCCCGCCTTAAAGCAATACGTGCATAATATATAAAATGCATGTAACAGTCATTGTATTAATGTTTATATTATTAAGTACATGTCCAATAATGTTATGTGAATGTATTAGTAATTTAATGATGTAGGAGCTGTGAGAATAATAGGTTAAAAGTTGCTAACAATGAGGTAACAATGAGGTAGCCTTGAGGCAATAATGAATTAGAAGGTTTAATGATGCTACTAGTCATTCTTGGAAACAATTTATAAAATAGCCAATCAACAACCAGAAAGAAGCTTAAGTTAAATGAAAGTATTCTATTGTAGTAGGATTAGCCAATCAGAACCTGAAATAGCGCAAAATGTACAAATTCAGAAGTCAGTTGCTTGTAGACAGCGTTCCTAACTGGACGCGAGACGCGTCCTCGAGAAGTTTAATACGTATTCAGTGTGAGACGAAAATTCATTACGGCGAATATTATGAAGTTTACGTGTTAAAAAGTGCAAGTAATTAATCAATTATCTCACAGCTCTTTCTATATCAGTGAAGTGTTATTTAAATCGGGTCAAGGATTAATAAAAGGAGTGAAGTAAAAATTATAATCTGTGTAAGCCTACATTCTTCAACCGCATCACGCCCTGCTAAGAAATTCATGTCTACAAATTAGTACTGACGCAGCCGAGGCAAACATATATATATAATGTTTAAAGAAACTTTAAAATACAAAGTTGAAAGTAATGTTGGGGCGAAGGGTACCGAAAACTTTGTACCGTACGTGGTCGAAACTACTTCAATTTCGGCTCCCCAACAGTCGAAATAAAATACAACTCCTCCTAAAATTAACGAACCTCAACCCCAAACTGCCCTTTACATGGAACATTTTTAGAAATTCTTTATTTTCTAATAGTTTGCTTTAAAGATTTTGTTTAAAATACCATAACGATATTTACATTAAAAATAAAATGTATATCTTTAATTTTCAGAGAAAAGCTTGTGAAGCCCTGTTCTTTCGGATGAAATCTTATTTATAACCTTGCATTACTGGTAAAGATAAGGGATAGACGAAAACATACTACCCAACAAATGTACATCTCTTTAAAACAATTTTCCTCAAATACATTTTTACGTTCTCTACTACGTATAGCAAGTAGGGGAAGTATTGTATTCCACCCAAAAATTCGATACCGAGATTTCACCGGAAATACACGTTTTGAGACCCCCTGAATCCAAAAAAACATTTTTGGATACATGTCCGTGTGTGTCTGTCTGTGAACAGCATAACTCAGAAACGAACAGTCGGATAAACACCAAACTTGATATTTAGGTTCAGTATCTTCCAGAGATGCGACACGAAAGTTTTCAAGAAAATCCTCTCACCCCAGACTACCCTTTACATGGAACATTTTTCGAAAATTTTAATTTTCTCAAAAATGGCTCTAACGATTTTGATTAAAATATCATATGTTTAAGGTATTTTCATGGCAAATGAAATGTATATCTCGAATGTTCTGGGAATGTCTCCAAAAGTGTTCTTCATTGTGAACGATTTTTGCATAACTGGTAAACCATAAGAGATAGACAAAATTTTACTGCACAAAAAATGTAGATCACGTTAAAATACACAATTTATGTCATATACATTTTTTTGTTGAGTGAACCGTTTTCGAGATATTGCTTGTTATTTCCTTAAATTTTCCAATACTTATACTTTTTCTCAAATTCGTTATTCATTTTTTTTATGTCCTGGACATGCAAAGAGAATGGAATGCGCCACATAGCAACCAGCGTTAAAATATTTGACTATCGCTTAAAACCTACCATATTCCCCTTGCATCTACAAGAAAATTATCAATAAGATTAACATCTCGATATCTCGATTAACATGAAACATATGGAGAATAAGCGTTTGTAAAAATAGATTGTACAAGAAATTGTAGTAAAATTTTATCTATCTCTTATGGTTTACGAATTATGCAAAAGTCGTTCACAATGAAGAATACTTTTGGAGACATTCCCAGAAAATTCAAGATATACATTTTATTTGTCATAAAACTATCTTAAATATATGAGATTTTAATCAGAATTGTTAGAGGCATTTTTGAGAAAATTAAAATTTTCGAAAAATGTTCCATGTAAAGGTTAATCTGGGGTGGGGGGATTTTCTTGAAAACCTACGTGTCGCATCTCTGAAAGATACTGAACCTAAATACCAAGTTTGATGTTTATCCGACTGTTCGTTTTTGAGTTATGCTGTTCACAGACACACAGACAGACACACAGACACACACACGGACATGTTTCCAAAAATGCTTTTTTGGGATTCAGTGAGTCTCAAAACATGTATTTCCGGTGAAATCTCGGTATCGAAAATTTGGGTGGAATACAATTACTTCCCTTACTTACTATACGTAGTAGAGAAAGTAAAATGTGTATGACATAAATTGTGTATTTAAACGCAATCTACATTTTTTGTGCAGTAAAATTTGTCTATCTCTTATGGTTTACCAGTTATGCAAAAGTCGTTCACAACGAAGAATACTTTTGGAGACATTCCCAGAAAATTTAAGATATACACTTTGTCATGAAAATATGTTAAACATATGATACTTTAATCAAAATCGTTAGGGCCATTTTTGAGAAAATTAAAATTTTCGAAAAATCTTCCATGTAAAGGTTACTCTGGGGTGGGGGGATTTTCTTGAAAACCTTCGTGTCGCATCTTTGGAAGATACTGAACCTAAATACCAAGTTTGGTGTTTATCCGACTGTTCGATTTTTGAGTTATGCTGTTCACAGACAGACACACACAGACAGACAGACACACACACGGACATGTTTCCAAAAATGCTTTTTTTTGGATTCAGGGGGTCTCAAAACATGTATTTCCGGTGAAATCTCGGTATCGAATTTCTGGGTGGAATACAATACTTCCCCTGCTTACTATACGTAGTAGAGAAAGTAAAAAGTAAGGGTTTTTGGAACAAAATTAGAAGAAGAGTGGAGGATATTGAAAAGCAAGAAATTACAAGTAGTTTCAAGTGGTCTATCAGGAAGAATAAGAAGAAGAAGAAGAAGAAGAAGAAGAAGAAGAAGAAGAAGAAGAAGAAGAAGAAGAAGAAGAAGAAGAAGAAGAAGGGGGGAGAGATGTACTAAATGTAATGGATTACATGACAATTGGCCTTATATTCTTGAATGCGAGGATACGGATAAAGGACGAGAGAATTTAATACTAGAGAAATGAAAACATTTACCAACAGAGCTAAAAGTTAGCAAGATTTTGGAGGAAATACGAAAAAGTGTAACAAGGCAAAAAAGTAAATATTGGAAAATTATACTTCCCCATTAAATATATACAACAGAATGTTAAATATAAGGGGAAGAGAAACAATAAGCAATTCCATTGTATTGTAAACATTGTATAAATTGCATGTAAGTACAAAGTAGACAATAAATCAATCATTCATTGTAGCTATAATGAAATGATACGAATTGTGCAGCTATTTCTTTAACGCTATTAAAACGAAGTGGTTAGGAAAATAAGCTTTCAAAAGAGTAACTGTATACCCACTAATAAGACATAGAGGATAGAGGAAGTCATGTGAACGTAACACTCAGATTTTCTAACCATCAGTTGTCTCTCTCTCTCTCTCTCTCTCTCTCTCTCTCTCTCTCTCTCCTCTTTCACACACACACACACACACACACACACAGACACACCATCCAAAAATTGTATTCCATCCAAAAATTCGATACCGAGTTTTCACCGGAAATATATGTTTTGAGGCCCCTCAATCCAAAAAAAAGCATTTTTGGAACCGTCCGTGTGTGTGGCTGTATGTGTGTGAACAGCATAAATCAGAAACGAACAGTGGGATAAACACCAAACTTAGTATTTAGGTTCAGTATCTTCCAGAGATGCTACACGAAGGTTTTCAAGAAAATCCCCCCACCCCAGATTAACCTTTACATGGAACATTTTTCGAAAATTTTAATTTTCTCAAAAATGCCTCTAACAATTCTGATTAAAATCTCATATATTTAAGATAGTTTTATGACAAATAAAATGTATATCTTGAATTTTCTGGGAATGTCTCCAAAAGTATTCTTCATTGTGAACGACTTTTGCATAATTCGTAAACCATAAGAGATAGATAAAATTTTACTACACAAAAAATGTAGATCGTGCTAAAATACACAATTTATGTCATACACATTTTTGTTGTTGAGTGAACCATTTCCGAGATATTGCTTGTTAAGCTCTTAAATTTTCCAATACTTATACTTTTTCTAAAATGGGAATACGTTATTCATTTTTAGTCCTGATAATGCAAAGAGAATGGAATACTTCACTTAGCAACCAGCTCTTAAAATATTTGACTATCGCTTAAAGCCTAACAATTCCCCTTGCATCTACAAGAAAATTAGCAATAAGATTAACATCTCGATTAACATGAAGGATATGGAGAATAAGCTTTTGTAAAAACAGTTTGTACAAGAGTAGAGAAAGTCATGTGAGTGTAACACATCAGATTTTTTAACAAAGCTTTATTTGGGTTCTGGAGATCTCAAAGTGCCTTGTGCTTTGTAATTTTATAAAACCTTTCAAATTAATCCTAAAGCAAAAATTAAAACGTATAACTAAACTCTAATACAGTAGTTAAGAGTTAATGGAATAGGTACCTAATATAAGTCTGCTTTATCCATAGATAGAGGACAGTTTTAAGATTTGTGATGACAGATCCAAACCGACCAGCCACGATAGCAGTTTCCTAGTTCTAAAAGCACTTTCTGAAGCATTGTAGAAGTGTCTAAGGATAAAGAATCTTCCAGAGCTATTTTGTGGAGTTTTTAATGCTTATTTTAAACGCAGGCATTGTTTTTCCTGGTCTGTGATGAAGGGAGACCGAGGCATCATATATTCTAATTGTCGGGTGACAACTTTTAGTTATGAAGCGGACAAAAATAATGAAGACGGATATTGCCTGGTGAGCACATGCTACCGGACCGGAAGTTCCTGCCCTGCCACGGGAGTGCTAAGTGGGTGTGAAGAACTTGGTAACGGACTTCGTTCGGTTCCCTATAGTCCCACTTCCGGCTTTACATTCGCTTTTCCCGCCTATTGCGAGGGATGTACTTTGGTCTGATCCCTCCCTATGTGCTCTCAAACCGACGGTGCATCGAACATGATCATCATAACCATTTGTCGTCTTCCGTATTCTAGGGGTACCATAGTAGCCTCTGGTTCCCGAGGTCGCGGTCTCAAACCCGGCGGAGGGGGATGTATTTTTTGGGTATAAAAATCCTTAGGATTGCTTCCTTCGGAAGGGAAGTAAAGCCGTAGGTTTGCGGCATGTAAATGTACCTCAAGCCTGATAAGGAGCCTCTGAGAAAACTTTCGGTCTTTTACGCCCAATACAGAATGGGATGCTACGAATCATAGTAGTTAAAGAGCGCCCGTAAATAAAATAAAATTTAATTTACTTTTTACTTTCACTACTACGTAAGGGAAGTATTGTATTCCACCCAAAAATTCGATACCGAGATTTCACAGGAAATACATGTTTTGAGACCCCCTGAATCCAAAAAAAGCATTTTTGGAAACATGTCCGCGCGCGCGCGTGTGTGTGTGTGTCTGTGTATGTGTGTGTCTCTGAACAGGATAACTCAGAAACGAACAGTCAGATAATATATTGCATATATTTTACTTTTTCAGCAATTATTCATGAAATACGAATTTGTATTTCACAACAATACTTTAAGAGAAAGAGAGGGTTGAGAGAAATTCTCTTGTTGTTCTGTTTGTGTAGAACTGTTAAGCTATCATGTTTCTAAATGCATAACAGGTCGCCGAAAATGAGAACATAGCTATCAACAACCAGCGCTTCCTGACATAAAAATGTGCTGTCAACAGATAAACTAGATATGCGGCAAATCTTTAAAGTTCGGCGAGGCCATTGTTACTAGATACGGTTTGTATTAATATTACACAAACGAAGCCGTCTGACGCAACGATAACATTTCCAAGAAATAAAAGTTGCCGTTTTCAGTCACTCTTAAACTTGTAACTAGTGTGTATTCTGAAGTGTAAGCAGTAGGAAACGGAATATTACAATGCCTAAGGAGAAGAGCAGTAAAGGTTACTTGCTTTGAAACTGGATTGATGGAAATCCTACTCTAACAACAGATGGAAATATAGTACTGTGTCAAGTGTGTGAAAAACATGTAACTTTTATTGTTGTATTTTCAGAATATCTTAAAAATCAATGCGATTTTCGTTAGTGAGTGTTGGTTCCTCATACTATTTTTATACAATTGTTAAAGGTGTCCTGCGACAAAAAATTCCAGATTATGCAACATCTACAAACAGCTACTCATAGACATGCTATCAATAAAAACGTCTCCAAGATCCAAACAACCTTACCAGCAGCATTTTCTGCAAGCAGAAGTGGAAACAATGTCAGCAATAATTTTTCGAAAGATATCTGCAAAGCATTAGTTTCAGCCAACATTCCTTTGAATAAGTTAAATAATATGGAATTTCGAAATTTCCTGGAAAAGTATTCCGAACGAAAAGTTCCTGACGAATCAACAATAAGGAAAAACTACCTTGGCAAAGTTTATGAAGAGGTAAGTTTAAAAATTTATTAAACAAAGTTAGTTTGTGTATCAACTACTCCAACACCCTCCCCAATATTTTGAGCTTTATAAAAATTTGTCGTTTATTTAAAACTTTTAAATGTATTATAGACAAATATTTTCAAATGGAAACAAAATTACGTATGGCCTGTAGTGTCACGGAGTTTTGATTTCTTTAGTTGTTTATCAAGAAAAACTTTTTTATATATTTTTAAACTTGTTTCCCCTAAAACTGAGCCTCCAAATTACACCCTTTATCTTTACTAATTTTCAACATAATTATTTTTTCAGGTAATACAAGAAATAAGAGACGATATCAGCGACTCAAACTTGTGGTTATTTGTAGATGAAGCAACCGACTCGTGTGGGAGTTTTATTGCCAATGTCGTCGTGGGAAAAATGACTGAATATGAACCAGGAACGCCACATCTCATTGTCACCAGGCTACTGGAAGTAACAAACTATTCGATGATTGCTAGAGTTGTTCGTGATGCATTACGTGTTTTGTGGTCTGCTAAAAAAAAATGAAAAACTCTTGGTGATAGTTACAGATGCAGCAGCATACATGCTTAAGGCAGTTAAAGCTTTGCAGGTATATTATCCTAAGGCAGTTCATATGTCTTGTTTAGCACATGCTCTCCACCGGTTAGCGGAGGAAATTCGAGCGAATTTTCCAGAAGTAAATGCCTTAATTTCCTCTGTGAAAAAGTGTTTGTGAAGGCGTCATCAAGAGTGAAATTATTTACTGATAATGATACAACATACTGGTTTACCCCCAGAGCCTATCCTCCCGAGATGGGGAACATAGATTGAAGCAGCTCTATATTACAGTGATCATCTGGATGACGTGAAAAAGGTGCTCGACGTGATGGACAAAAATGAAGCTGCAAGTATCCTTGCTGCAATGAGTGCTTGCAATAAGAAGGGTCTCCAGAGTAAATTAGTGTTTATTAAGACCTACTTTAGTAAAATACCAGCCGCAATCAAACATTTGGAGAAAAAAAATGAATGTCTTTATCTTCTGCCCTGCAAGTATACGAAACACCTGTCGCCGATGATATACCTGGAGAAATAGGAAAGTGTCTTCGTAACAAAATTGAGAAAATTGAAGCAAGAAATCCAGGTTTAATGTTTCTTCGGGATGTGAATAAGCTGCTACAAGGAGAATCTGAAAAAGAACTTAATGCTTATTCTGTAAGTGACATAGCCTTTTCTGATACTGTCCTGTGGCTTCGTGTGAAATAGAGAGATCTTTCTCTTCATATAAAAACATTTTAAGCGACAGAAGAAAGTCGTTTCTTCCTGAAAACTGTGAAAAATATTTAATTGTTTATTGCAATAAAAATGACTAATGGTAACCTAGACTGAAAGAAAGACTAGATGAATGGATGGATGGGTGGGTGGACGGACGGACAGACAAATACTTTATTTGTACATTTTTTTCTACGCAATTCTTTTTACAATATTCCACTTATATACTAACTTAACCTATGTACAAATTTCCTTGTCAGCTATACTGCTCTTTTTGCCTGACACCCTGGCCTTCTGGCTCGTCTAAGCATTCCTTGCTACCTTTAATCCCTATTGCCCATCTTCTCCTTCCTCCGTTTGCCTTTCTACCTCTGTTATCTGTTTTACTTTTCTAATCCATTTCTCTTTTACTTTCTTTAAGAACTCCCCCATATTCTTATGTTGCTTTTCTTCTTCTCTCGTTAACATTTTAATTGCTACTATTTTTCTATCCATTTTTCTTCCCATATTTCTTGTCCCCATTCTGCTAATTCTTTACATTCTGTCATATAATGCTCTGTGCTTTCACTCCTCCGCATAATTCACAAATTCCGTTTTTTTTTACCTCTTAGCCCTCTCAGATACATTGATCCTGTTCTCATCCATGCATACACTTCTTTTTCTGCTCTATTACAATAATCCACATACCCTTCTCTTCCCCATTGCCTTTTTACTAATCTATACAACCCTAGTGACATTTTATTCTCTAAGCTTCCCCAAATCTCTTGTCTTTCTATATCCTCCACTCTGTTTCTTATCGCTATCCAGAAACCATTGCTATTTCTTTCTCCTGTTTTCCAAAAATCTCCCATTCCTATCCTCTCCATAATCTGTTCTACCCCTGTCCACCAGCTATTTATATTTTTCATACTCTTTTGTTGTTCCATGCATATCTTTAAAATTTCCTCTTTATCTTTTCTCAGGCATCTAAACCAGAATTTTAATATCCTTTCCAGTATCACTCCCTTTCTTCTTGTTCTTCCTAATTCCACTAATGCTACTTCCCCTGGTGCTGATCCTGGTAACCCCAATAGCTCTTTACAGAACGTTCTATAGCTCTGGTCTATTTTTCTGCTTAATTCAGATCCCCCCAAATTTCTACTGCATATAGCATTCTTGCTTCTACCAATGCTTCATACATTGTTTCTATCCATTTTGTTGGCATTTCTAATTGTATTTGCACATCCATACTCCTGTCATTGCTGTCTTTCTTTTAGCCATAACCTTCCTGCTATGCGCCCCCCATTCACCATTACTGCTCATCCTCACCCCCAAATAATCCATCTCCTTGACAACTTCTAACTTTAAACCCCCCCCCATCTGCCATTTCTCTTCTCTTTTTAGTTTATTTCCTCTTTTAAATACCTTAACTTTTGATTTATTTATATTTACTTTAATTCCCCATTCTTCGCAGAATTCATGTATTCCATTGATTGCTTTCTGTAGCCCAATTACCATTATAGCCCCGAACATTATCATCCGCATATAGTAAACCTGGTATCTCTGTATTTGCTATTATGGGGCAGTGCAGATTTTTTTCTCTCACTCTTTCTAATATGTCATCTATGAATATATTAAATAATATAGGACTCAATTTGCACCCTTGTCTTAATCCTATTTTTTGCTCCGGCATTTCTGTAACTCCATTATTTTTACATCTTGTTGCAAAACCTTATATCCTTATAAATCTTTTTGATTTGAAAGAAAGACTAACAAATATTAATTTTGTTAATGTCTCTGTTTAAGACTGAATTTACAATCTGATTACTTCATCAAGATTAATAAATGTGAGAAAGTTAAAATAATATGCTTTATTTTAGGTGCATATTTTAAAGTTTTTAGAGCATATTTTACAGATTTTTAGTGCATAGTTGCATGCACATATTCATACTTTATGCTGCATATAAATCCGAGCTCTACTCATGACTCATACGCCATTGCTAGATTTACCTTCGTTAAACCGGGATTACCATGCACTTTACGTAACATGACGGGATGTAATGCGAAGTTAAGAAATTCTGCTACAGTAAAGGTTTAATTAGGATGCACTTAACGTAACGGGAATGAATCTTGATTGATTGTTCTTCTATTACTTCATGCTACTGCTTCACGCCGATTGATTCTAATTACCATGCCACATTAAACTTGATGTAATGGGAAGGAAAAGTTTGACACTGTAAAATTCTTAAGTTACGTCGTTAAAGTAAGCCACGTAAAGAAAACCCTAAATAGCTCCATTTAGTACAACGTATAAGATCTTCACGGTATGTCGCGTTAAGTCACTTGGGTTAAGTTCGAAGTAATTCAGGCTTTATTTACGTTTTCCTGGCGAGGAGAGGAGAATTACAACTCCCAGAAGGTTTATGAAGTATTAGAATTTCCTCAGATAATTATTTGTGTACAATATTTATTTGGTTAAGCGCCAGGGTGAGATTTTAATAACAGCAAATGTTCCTTCGTATTTAAATACGATTTGATTCTGAATTTTTAAGGTTAAAGGTTAATATTCCAGCAAGTTAAATTCTTATTGAAATGATTAAAAATGCCACGAACCTGTGTGGATAGGAACGTTTCCAAAAAAGGGAGGGTGACAATAGAATAGAATCATGCATAAAACTGCCTATATATGTATTAACTCGTCCCATACTTCCTCTTTTTTGCGTTTCCATTTGTTGAAACAGATTTGTTTTCAATAATATCCATCATTTTTGTACTAACGAAACAGGCATTTTTCTCCTCCGACCATTTTAATGCACGCGTCTAGATTATCTGTCATTTTTATTTATTTATTTTTCTTTTTTTGCTTAGACCATAGAAAGTTAAAAACTAGGGAGTAACAGTGGTTAGGTTACTACTCTATGGCAGTTGCGCATGCGCAGAAATATCTCTCTTCGTCGTGTAATATTTTCTCCTTGCTGATCCACGGCCTTTCTTGGTCCGAGACTTTTTATCGTCTATGAATATAAAAAATTTGGTCGGCCTTGGTTCCGGACCAAATGAGTCTGGAGATACTCCAGAACAATGTGAAATCTATGAATACGGTCCTCAGAGAGTATGATGATGACTACATCAGTTGTTGCAGCTGATCCCTTTATGCCGAACAATTGGTCCTCCATGGTTTACCAGCATAACCTTAGTTTTAAAAGCACAGGCCTGAACGCCTTTGCCAAAAGAGTGGTCTACTGTTAGAAGTAAATACTCTCACACAATTGAATAAAACCAGGGCAAGTAAATACTCTAAGGTAAACCGGAAAATTGACTAGTGTTTACTAGTAAGTATTCGTTTTTTTACTTTCTCTACTACGTATAGTAAGTAGGGGAAGTATTGTATTCCACCCAAAAATTCGATACCGAGATTTCACCGGAAATATATGTTTTGAGACCCCCTCAATCCAAAAAAAAAGCATTTTTGGAAACATGTCCGTGTGTGTGTCTGTGTGTCTGTCTGTGAACAGAATAACTCAGAAACGAACAGTCGGATAAACACCAAACTTGGTATTTAGGTTCAGTATCTTCCAGAGATGCGACACGAAGGTTTTCAAGAAAATCCCCCCACCCCAGATTACCCTTTACATGGAAGATTTTTCGAAAATTTTAATTTTCTCAAAAATGGCTCCAACGAATTTGATGAAAATATCATATGTTTAAGATATTTTCATGACAAATGAAATGTATATCTCGAATTTTCTGGGAATGTCTGCAAAAGTATTCTTCATTGTAAACGACTTATGCATAACTGGTAAACCATAAGGGATGGACAAAATTTTACTACACAGCAAATGTAGATCTCGTTAAAATACACAATTTATATCATATACATTTTTTTTGTTGAGTGAACCATTTTCGAGATATTGCTTGTTATTCCCTTAAATTTTCCAATACTTGTACTTTTTCTCAAATCAGATTTTTTAAATTTACTTTTAACATGTAAGAAGTATTTACTTGACAAGTAAGTTCTTGCACGTATTTATAAGTTTTTATTCATTTCAACCATTAGCTTCGTTTCTTTACGGTTCCATCTTAGAAATCTCATTTCCGCTGCTTCTATTTTGCTTTTATTCTTCTCCTTATTAATCAAGACTTCCCTTGCATAAACTATGACTGGTACTGCCATTATCTAATAACAGGTGTTTTCGTTTTTTATCGGATCGTATCTTTCAGGGATCTATTGGTGGTGTCACGTATTGTCTGGAATTTATTTAGTTTATTTTACATATATTTATGTCACTCTCATATGTTGTGTTGCTTCTCAAATATTTAAAATTTGATACCAGTACTGCAGTTTCCAACCTGAGCCATAATTGCCATCGGCATATGGCAATATATTTATATAAGCTTTATTATTTATACTTAAGCGAGGTTCTACTTCTTTTTTCTAATTTTTATAACTTCGTCTGCTCTAAATATATGAACTGCTTACTGCAGAAAGGTAACTTGTCCACATTTCCTCAGAGTAGACAAAAAAATTGTTTTAGGTAATTTTCCTCCTTACATGTATTTCTTTCTTTCTAAATAAAGGTACACTTCTTAGTTTATATACGAGGGCTGATCAATAAAGACTGAGACTGATTTTTTTTCACAGATATTTATTACTCCATTTCAATGTTGACATGATCTTTTTCAAAGTAGTCCCCTCCTAACTGAATGCACGTTTTATAGCGTCTCTGCCAGTCCTCGAACACATGGTGCAGGCCATTCTTTGTCAGGTCTTTGAGAATCGCCTCACTTTTCTTTAGCACTGCTTCAGTGCTCTCAAATCGAATGCCCCGGAGCTTTGCCTTTAGTAATGGGAATAAAAAGAAATCACAGGGGTTAAGGCTGGGGCTTTAAGGCGGATGCGGCACACAGGTAATGTTGAATTCGTGGACTTGATTTGCGACGTGAGGTCGCGCGTTGTCGTGATGAATTCGCCACCCATTCCGATGATGTTCTGGACGTTTCCTTGTAATGTGCTTCCTCAGTGTAACCAATACTGACGTGTAATAGCTGCTGTAACAGTAGTGTGAGGGGGGAACTGCATGCTGGTAAATCATTCCATTCCGAAACACCAGGCCCACCTTGCTTAGCACAGAGGACTCGCCCTTCTTTGAAGTCCTTGAACCGCCTAAACACCGTTGCACGAGGTAGTGCATCTTCACCGTATGCTTGCTTCAGCTTTTCGAAAGTTTCAAGGCTGTATGATTTAAACGAAAATAAAATTTTATTGCGCTGTATTGCTCCTCTCGTGTCAGCTCCATTTTGTGGTATGCGAAATTCAAGTAGGGTCAACAATATGCAGCATTACTACCAACCTACCGTTACGAGAGTGCTGTCGCTTATGGACATTATACATGAAACCCTGCTCTTTTCAAGTATTCGTGGTAGGGACATAAAACTATCAAGGAAACTACATAAAAAAAACAATCTCAGTCTTTATTGATCAGCCCTCGTATATTTAAAAAAAAATATCTTCTACTATCCCCGTGTTATCGTATATGATACATCAGATTTCGTATTTTTTTCTCGCACTGTGAACGAGTCAAGGTCATGACAACCGATTGTATCATATTTAATACATTCTGAGCTTTACAATCATTTTCTTCTATCTGTATCTGCTGTGTATCTATGGTAGAATTGAAAAGCCCTTAAAACTTCATATAAACTCGATATATCATACATGATAATAAATAAATGCTGTGGCGCTACAGCCCGGAAATGGCCTGGGCCTACCAACCCGACTGCCGGCCTCACGCCTACGTGCGCATGGCAAAGGTGAGCGATCATCCAACCAATACTCGGACGTGATGTGGCCAGCATAACGCATCTCCCAGCCGGAAGCTTAGCTCACGAGGCCAAGACCGCTGCCTATCGCAGCTCCTTACTTTCCGCACGATGCTGAATGGGCACCGGTCCTATAACCGGAACTTAAAATCCGTATCTCCATGGGTGGGAACGAAAGCGGGCGCATTCTGTGGCCGGGAAACAGAACACCATGCTCTAGTCCACTGCGCCACGTCGGACATATCATACATGATACAAGCACTTAAAACCCCTTTGACCGCGCCACCTCAAAATTAAAACAACATTTTTGTCTCTTGAATAATCGTATTATTTTGGCCCTTAATAACACACGTTGATGCACATGAAAACATTTCTATATCTCTAAACCTCATTTTAGACCCCCAAAAGGGCATCCCCCTTAAATTTTCAAAAAATAAAATTGTGGTATTTTGACGCAGAGAAACTCATCGTGTGCACAAATATGAATACAACGTATTATATCTCCGGCCTCTAGCGGTTATGACGTCGGAAGAATGGGGTAGAACTTTTTTTCAGCATTGGACCTGTTCCCTTACTGCAAAATAAATTGGTTTTTGAAATGAATTTTGGGTTAAATTGATGTTGTAAAATATTTAGCACATAAATTTATTTTATTGTAGTACGCAATATTGTTTTTAATATCTCTGGATGGTATTTGATGTTTTGGAATACTAAATTACTCAGTTACCTCCCTCTTCATCACGAGATATCGTTGTTATAGGCTATGATTTTATTGAATTCTAAAACTCGATCTTGTCTTGAGGGATATAGACCAAAATTTCCCTGATGTCATCCATATTGTTTTGGTTATATGCATTTCAGGTGTACTGCATATGAATGTTGCAATATTAAATAATGAAGGGAGTTCCAAAGGTTGTACAGCGTTTCTCAGTCTAAAAGTGTCCACCATCAAGCCAACAATATTTATGTTGTCCTTAATACTACGTGGAGTTTCAGGTGAAAAGGTCATCTATGGTATTTTGAAATAGTGTAAGTCCTTTTCGGGTGTCTAGGTACATTTTCATATTTTGAAGACAGGAAAAGATTTTATATATATATATATATATATATATATATATATATATATATATAGGATGTTTCAGAAATTCTTTTACAAACTTGGGCTACGGGTTCCTTACACCACAAGAAGGAAAAAAGTTCATATGAACATATGTCCCATAATCCTTTGTTTTCTCGTTAGGAGGTGTTCAACACAGTGGTACACTTATAACACACAAAACTCATAATAAATGCTCGAAATGTCGTGCTTCTATGCATGCCTGTACTCGTTGAATCATGGAATGTCCCCCCTGTCAAAAACTCCGGGACGGTGTCGAATGGTTTCGCAGGCTTCCATGTCACGTCGGTGAAGCGTTTCTGCATCGGGGATGGCTGCTCCATAAACCAATGATTTAAGATGCCCCCAGAGGTAAAATCCACAAGATTGAGGTCGGGAGAACGTGCAGGCTATGGAACTGGTCCTCCTCTGCCTATCCATCGGTCATGGTAGATACCTGTCAGTGCATCTTGAACAATGCGACTAAAATGTGCCGGAGCCCCATCATGCATAAACCACATGTTTTTTTCTTATTTGTAGGGGTACATCTTCGTGAAGTAAGTTGGGAAGAGTGTGCTGGATAAAATTCCTGTAGACAGCACCAGTAAGACGTGCTGGTAAAACTATGGACCTACCAGTCACCTACAAAGTCAGCCCACGCATTCAGTCTAAACTGTTGCTGATGTCTAGCCTGAAGTACAGCATGAGGATTACGATCTGTCCATACGTTTACGTTGTGGAAATTAGTAACTCCATCTTTCCCAAACGTTGCCTCGTCTGTAAACAAAAACAAAAAAACGAGACAACCAATGGATTGACTGTTTGTGCTACAAACCATCGGCAAACGTTATCCCGTGGTGCATAATGGGCAGGCGAATGGCCCTGCACAAGTTGAATGTGATATGGATACAGAAGCTGCTCGTGAGGTACCCTCCATGCTGTCACGTCTGATGTGCCAGATGCCACAGCCAATTGTCTTGTACTGATACCTGGATCGTCTTCGACACACTTTAACATCTGTTCTTCGCGTCCCGGCGTACGAACAACTCTTGGTCTTCCTCGATCAATAGTCCGTGGTTCCTGTCTCAGCAAGGTGACGATAAACAGCGACAAAGTTTGGATGACTCGGTTGTCTTCGGTCTGGAAACTCCATCTGATAGAGCCGTGCAGCCTCGCGTCCATTACCATTCACGCGACCATAAAAATCATGTCTGCCTGTTCACGAAATGAATATACAGCCATAGTGGAACGAAACACGTGCAGTTAACTCACTACATGTACACAATTGAAACGTTGAAGACAGACTAATAACAAATGAGAAACGTAAACAAGTCTCCATGGCAACACTTCGCCATCTACTGTATGTAGTACAATGGGTCAACGCCTTCTATGAATGCATAGAGAAATTACGTTTTGTGGTTGAACCCCGAAGGCCGTTGAACTCACACTTTCATTGTGACAGGAATAACGCGAAAATCATGGGTTATGGGACATATGTTCATATGAACTTTTTTCCTCCTTGTGGTGTAAGGAACCCATACCAGAAGTTTGTAAAAGTATTTCTGAAACATTATGTGTGTATATATATATTTTATAATGTACGACAGTAAATAGAGGCACATACAATAGGTATATCACTGGACAGACGAAAGTTTGTGTTGATCATGAGCACCATTCGTTATGCAAGGACGGCCAGTGTTTTCCCCTCTGTATACAACCATATTTTACGCATTTCTTGTACCAGCTGTAAATCTGTTTATGACGAGACGGATCTTTCTTTAACTTACAAGAAACACGCTGCACTGAAGCAATAGATTCACTCCTTACATACTGCAGCACACAAAACGACTTTTCCTGTGGCGTCGCCATTTTCACATAAACAAAGCACAGGCTGCAGGCATTGAATGGAACTGATAGGTGGAGTCTTAAAACTTTGAACTTTCCTCTATCCGGTTTAGTACCGTGAATGTCGCTTGGAAATTAATATTTCAAATCCGCTCTTTTTTTGAATAACCCCATATACTGACGTATATACACATATATTAGTTCAACTGTCAAACAATAGATCATAGTTCGAAAGCTATCCACTTGCCGCCAGCACTAATATACTCTTTAGTGCAGACAAGGAGATATGTTATTCCGCACTAGTTCCCTATCTGCAGAAAACAGAAATTATTATTGAAGTCGTTGTCAGGCCCATGCTATAGTGCGAACGAATTCTTTTCTCTCAACCACTTAAACCGTATATAAAAAATCTGATGTGTTACACTCACATGACTTTCTCTACTCTTGTACAAACTATTTTTACAAATGCTTATTCTCCATATGCTTCATGTTAATCGAGATATCGAGATGTTAATCTTATTGCCAATTTTCTTGTAGGTGCAAGGGGAATTGGTAGACTTTAAGCGATAGTCAAATATTTTAAGAACTGGTTGCTATGTGGAGTATTCCATTCTCTTTGCATTACCAGGACCAAAAAAAAAAATGAATAACGAATTTCCATTTGAGAAAAAGTATAAGTATTGGAAAATTTAAGGGAATAACAAGCAATATCTCGAAAACGTTCACTCAACAAAAAAAATATATATATGACATAAATTGTGTATTTTAACGCGATCTACATTTTTTGTGTAGTAAAATTTTGTCTATCTCTTATGGTTTACCAGTTTACCAAAAGTCGTTCACAATGAAGAATACGTTTGGAGACATTCCCAGAAAATTCGAGATATACATTTCATTGGTCATGAAAATATCTTAAACATATGATATTTTAATCCAAATCTTTAGAGCCATTTTTGAAAAAATTAAAACTTTCGAAAAATGTTCCATGTAAAGGGTAATCGGGGGTGGGGGGATTTTCTTGAAAACCTTCGTGTCGCATCTCTGAAAGATACTGAACCTAAATACCAACTTTGGTGTTTATCCGACGGTTCGTTTCTGAGTTATGCTGTTCACAGACATACAGACGGACATGTTTCCAAAAATGATTTTTTGGATTCAGGGGGTCTCAAAACATGTATTTCCGGTGAAATCTCGGTATCGAATTTTTGGGTGGAATACAATACTTCCCCTACTTACTATACGTAGTAGAGAAAGTAAAAAAGTTTGATCGCGTACAAGGGGTTTTATAGACGCTTCTCCAAACTTACCGTGCATTGAGACGGTATAATTTGGAGTATATGTTGTTCAGGTTGTAAATCAATAAAGTACATAATTCAGTCATCAATTTGGTCTGGCCTCAACCTCATGTAGATTACAAATAATACGGAATTCCCCTTGCTGAAGGGATGAATCCAACATTTTCTGCGCCAATATTTTCTCGCGTGAAGAGCAGCGCAACGAGAAGTAATGCTAGCTGAATGTACATTGGTACACTCCCTAGTTTCTTAGACTGTTTTTAGAAAATTATCTTCAGGAGCATGACTTAATTTCAACGGTTAATTACCTACAATAGGCAGAGAAGTATTGTGTTAACCAAAAAATCTCATATCGAGATTTGAACGTAAATAAACCTTTTGAAGTCCAATGAAACACCAAAAATGACTTCTATAAAAATGTCACAACAAATTTCGAAATATAAAAAGTAACACAAAATTTGCATAATTTCTCTAGTAAATTCTTTTCTATGTCTCAATGTTTCTCAATTATATAAACTCAATAATAATAATAATAATAATAATAATAATAAAGAGGACTTATTTACAGAAAAATCAATATAGGTAATACGTTTTACTTTCTATGTCAGTGATATCTTAATCAACATCTTTAGAGCCGTTTTTTAAGAAAACAGAAAATAATAGACTGCCTACATGATCGAGTGGTCAGCGTACTAACTTCTGACCCACAGGTCCCGGGTTCATTACCAGCCGGGGTTAGGAATTTTTCTTTTCTTACGACTATTCTCTGCTCCCCATAGAGTCTGAAATTATGGATGTGAGAGTGAATGTGAGTGTGGAAATAATTTAAGAAAAACGACGAAAACCTACAGTAAGCCAACCTAAAAGTTCAGAGACGGAGTGAGAAAACAGTTTCAGTCAAAGCCCCCGATATGATCATAGCAGTTAAAAGGGGCTATAGAAATGAACACCCCCTCCCCCAAAGATAAACAATTTTGTAATCATAAGGTTGTTTGGTGTTAGGGGATTTTGTAAATATCTTCAATTGGATCCTTGAAAGATGCTGCATATAAATATCAAGTTTATTTATCTGACTGACTTTCTCTTTTGAACTTACGCTGTTAACTCATGCACACAGCTTTCTCTAATGTTGTATTTTGTGGGGGGGCAAGGAGTTCAGTTGATTAGGGCCATAGGGCCTTCCTGAAGAAGGCCATAGAGTTAACATAGCCGAAAGCTCAAGTGACTTTATCAACATCACACAACTGGTCACCCGAAAAGCCCTAATCAAAAATCATCGCCGTGAAAGCTTCAAATCTTACAAAGAGTTCAGTTCTAATTCCGATGAAGTCTCAATATTGAAATTTTGGTTGTGGCAAAACAGTTTCTCTACCTACTATGTCAAGGAAATAAAAATACAATCCTTATTTTACATTACTGCATTAAATTTAAAAACAAAGAAATAAAAAAATATTAAAAACAGGTCAAAATACTATAGTTCACTGCATTAAAGGTATATTGTATTAAACAGTAGTTAAATGAATTTGAGGCAGTATTTTTAACACTTAAATGATTTCAGTCTAATTATATAAAACATAAATTCAATAACAGCGCGACTTAAAGTGATATATGTATTTAACAATGTATAAAAAGTGTATATTACAGTCAATGTATATGTCTGTATTATTGTATCCATGAGTAGTAATGTTATATGAATGTATTACGTAATTTAATAATGTAGGAGCTGTGAGAATAATAGGTTAAAAGTTGCTAACAATGAGGTAGCCTTGAGGCAATAATGAATTTGAAAGTTTAAATGCTACTAGTCATTATTGCAGCTACAATCATGTAAATTTTGAGACAGTTTAAAAATAGCCAATCAACAATCAGAAAAAGCTTTAGTTAAATGAAGGTATGCTATTGGAGTAGGATTAGCCAATCAGAGACCTGAAATACAGAAATTTACAAGTTTAGACGGTTGAAATCAATTCAGTTGCCTGCAAACAGTGTTCCTAACCGGGCGCAAGACAATCCTCGAGAAAATTTAATACGTATTCGTGTGAGACGAAAATAGTTTACGTGTTAAAAAGTGCAAGTAATTAATTAAAGAATCTCACAGCTCTTTATATCAGTGGTGTTATTTAAAATCGTATCAAGCATTAATAAAAGGAGTGAAGTAAAATTATAAACTGTGTAAGCCTACATTCTTGTCGCATCACAACCCTGCTAAGAGAAACGTGTCTCTAACAATAATACTGACGCAGCCGAGGCAAACAGAAACATATAATATTTAAAGAAACAGAAAAAAGTACATTTTTTGGGCGAAGGCTACCGGAAACTGTTTACTATAGGTGCGGTTGCAACTACTACAAGTTCGGTTCCCCAACAGTTGAAATATAATACAACTCCTACATCAATACAACCTACTTCAAATTGACGCCCAAAGCGTGGTGCAAATAACGTAAAGAAAACAAACTTCTTCAAATTGGAGTCCATACGTGGAGCTAATAAAATACTTCTTCAAATTACACAGGATGAAATATATGCTTTAGGTTGCAGTTAAGAAATTGTAACTTTAGTTTTCAATGATATTGCAGACGCAGATTTCACTACATGTACGCAATACCTTTTACACAACGAACGATAAACACTTAGCTGATATTCGCAGTGTTAATTAACGCTTACACGTGGATAACCTCTCTTTCAACATGCCAATGCAAGCGAAACATGATTTGTTTCACAGTCAGCGGAAAAAGTGTCTCACCTGGATAACCTTCTTCACTTTTCTTCACACTACTTCATACAGGGAACGTAACCTTACTCAGATTACCAAAAAACGAAAATGGCTGACGCCGCATGTTAGGGCGGCCGACCGTTTAACTTGAGTCGCTAGATATGTAACCAGGGAAATTACCAGACAACCTATTTACATAAGACATAGTATTTCGGTCTTCTACTACTATTATGAGTCATTGTCACGTCATACACAGGTTGGACCATTTAAGTTGAGACTGTATAATATCTCCAAAACTAAGCGTTGTAGAAAGAAATCTCTTTAATTAAAAATATGCTTAGTGGTATTATGGGAATAAACGCCATTACTATTAGTTTCAAATGGGAAGAGTTCTGAGCTACAGCGAATAAGATGCATTTGCGTGCACAGCGTTGCCACCTCGTTACCCCCACTCTTTTCATATTTCCCTCTCACTCTCACATCTGCCTGTCGCTAGAATGGTCGACGTAAAGCAACCCAAACTGAATTATCTAAACTTTTATAATTCTCCTGGTGTTTAAATTCATAATTGGGAATATACTCGCATGCTACGTACGTATTTTTTAAGTGTTATATAATTATAGGATATGAATTACCTGTGCTTTTAATCCAATGGAACTGCCAGTGGCTCATCCGTATCACTGTCATCAGTTACGTGAAGAGGCAATTCGTCACTGACACTGTCTTCATCGTCTGAGTCTTGCAAATTTATGATGATAGGTTCCAAAATATCGTCACGGCCTATTTCTTTCCAAAAGTCGTCTTCTTGTAGTTTTTCTGCATGTCTCACGCAGGCTTCCCAGTCTTGTTGAGTTACCTTGTCAATTTCTTCGTGAATAAGACGTTCAACGTCAGTCAGTTTAAAAGTGTTATTTCTGTTTGCAACCCCTCGTTTTATTTGAGCCCATACTAACTCAATTGGATTATACTGGCAGTGATAAGGGGGGAGGCGGATTACCTCGTGTCCCATTTCCATTGCAAGTTGATCCAGCTGATACACTTTTCCCTGGTTTTTAAATGGAAGTACTCGTTGCAGTAACTCATTTTTAGTTTCTGTTGCCGAAAATTCAACCCCCTTTTTTTGCAACCATTCAACAATTTCGTTCTTTCTACTGGCAGTATTCGGTACTTTGTTTTCAATAACCGAATGATATGGTGCATTATCCATTATAATTATGCTTCCCTCTTCTAAATAATTTAGGAATCTGTTCAAAAACCATTCTTTAAACGTATCAGCTGTCATCTCTTCGTGATAATCTGAGGTGGTTTTGGACAGAAAAATCCATTTGCTTTCAGGTACAAATCCTGTCTTAGCGGACCCTACATGACAAATGATAAGTCGACTGCCTTTTCCAACAGGTACCTTCAGGCCACCCTTTTTTGAGGAATCTTGCCAGATTGAATTTTGAGTGTGGTTTTTATTTACCCATGTCTCATCTAAGTAAAATATAGGTCTCGTATCGCAAGAATTGCGAATTTCGTGCATTTTGCGTAAGAATTTTATTCTTGCCGCAACAATGTCACTCCTCTCCATTAAAAATTGTCGCCCATCATTTGTCTTTCTGTACCTGAACCCTAATCCTCTCAAAATTCTATAAGTAGATGAATTTGAACCAGTGTATGATATTTTAGTTCTAAGGGCACAAGTTATTTTCTGTATTGTTGGGAATTCACCTTGGTCATAAAACTCGAAAACAGTTCTGCGTACAACGTCCTTGTCAAAGTCAGTTAAATTTGTAATCCTCTTCGGAGGTCCAATGTGCTTTCTGGGCGATACAAACACTGGAGTATCACTGGGAACAGATTTTCTTGCCTCTCCGCAAATGCGAGACACACTTGCTTTACCGACACAACACGCTTTAGCAGTAAGCTGTTGAGGATTTTTGAAATCAAGTTGATTTCTGTGTTCCTCATTGTTACATTTTTTAAAAAACGAGTAGACCCTAAATATAATACTTCGAGCCTGACTTCGCAATACCTGCCTCTTTGACTCGCCACTAAATTCACCACAATAAGCCATTGCACTATTTTACTCTTGCTGCTTGCTCTCTGAACAACAACTGAATACTGATATTAACTGTGTAGGGTAAATAAACTCCAACCCAGATTTAAAAATAACACACAATCATAAACATGTGACGGCTCACGTTCTGCAGATTCTACAAGTAACACAAGTGAGCTTGGTGGGCTGTTTGCTCTCTTTCAGCTTTAACAAACGCCTTGGTTTTACAACATAATTCTTTATCACCATCAAGTCAGTAGTTCTGTATAATTACAAATATATATACATAATGTATACAATAATGCATACATACAAATAATGTGACCATTACAGTGCTTACGTGGTTATATTATAACATATGGGAATGTTTATTTGTTTGTATTATGAAAACTATTTGAGCTAAAAATATGTGGTTTTTACGGTTGTGTTACGAAAATTACTCCCTACCTTCTAGTGGGTTACTTTTTGCAAAATTTGAATTTTTGTCTTAGCGCAAATTATATGTATTAGAAACACATTCGCTTAGCACGCGTCATGCTTAGCTTACGGCGAATGCAATATGACAACACAGCGGAACTCCGATTGGTTGCCGCTCTGGCCGCGCTCAAGGACAAACATCATCCCATTTGAAAAACACAGTAGTCGTGTTTTGTTTGGAGAACGTTACCATAGTCATTTTAGGTCCAATTTAATTACTTTCTCTACTACGTATAGTAAGTAGGGGAAGTATTGCATTCCATCCAAAAATTCGATACCGAGATTTCACCGGAAATACTGCTTTGAGGCCTCCTGAATCCAAAAAAAAGTATTTTTGGAAACATGTCCGTTTATGTGTCTGTCTGTGAACAGCATAACTCAGAAACGAACAGTCGGATAAACACCAATCTTGGTATTTAGGTTCAATATCTTCCAGAGATGCGACACGAAGGTTTTCAAGAAAATCCCCCCACCCCAGGTTACACTTTACATGGAACATTTTTCGAAAATTTTAATTTTCTCAAAAATGGCACTAACGATTTTGATTAAAATATCATAAGTTTAAGATATTTTCATGACAAATAAAATGTATATCTTGAATTTTCTGGAAATGTCTCCAAAAGTATTCTTCATTGTGAACGACTTTTGCATGACTGATAAACCATAAGAGATAGACAAAATTTTACTACACAAAAAATGTAGATCGCGTTAAAATACACAATTTATGTCATACATTTTTTTGTTGAGTGAACCATTTTCGAAATATTGCTTGTTATTCCCTTAAATTTTTCAATACTTGTTTTCTCAAATGGGAATTCGTTATTCTTTTTTCGTCTTGGATATACAAAGAGTATTAATCTGTGGCAAAGGGAATGGTGCTGCACCTAACAACCAGCTATTAAGAGATATGTATATGCTTAAAGGCTACTGTATTTCTATATTGCCCTTGTAAATATATATTCCCCTTACATCTACAAGAAAATTAGCAATAAGATAGCGACTGCAAATGTTTATCTCGATTAACATGAAGTAGATGGAAAATAAGCGTTTGTAAAAATAGTTTGTACAAGAGTAGAGAAAGTCATGTGAGTGTAACATCAGATTTTTTTTGTCTTGGATATGCAAAGAGTTATAATCTGTGTCAAAGAGAATGGTGCTGCACCTAGCAACCAGCTATTAAGAGATATGTATGTGCTTAAAGGCTACTGTATTTCTATATTGCCCTTGCAAATACAAAACAAGGGGAACATAGTACACCTTAAGCGATAGTCAAATATTTTTAGAACTGGTCGCTATGTGTAAAATGTAATTCTCTTTCCATGTCAAAACATCGTTTCTGCAAATGTTTATCTCGATTAATATGAAATATATGGAGAATAAGAGTTTGTAAAAATATTTTGTACAAGAGTAGAGAAAGTCGTGTGAGTGTAACACATCAGATTTTTTTTGTATTCAGGGGGTCTCAAAACATGTATTTCCGGTGAAATCTCGGTATCGAATTTTTGGGTGGAATACAACACTTCCCCTACTTACTATACGTGGTAGAGAAAGTAAAAACAAAACAGAAAACAGAAATGAATTAGACTTTTTAAGTGTAAAAGATTCAAGATAGAAGCTATCAGTATATATGTATTATTCAAAAGTAATTAATGCTATTAACATAACTATAAAAGGAAATGATGAGTATGTTCTACGCATGTAGTGGAGCATGTAGAGAGTATATATAATAATACTAGTAATAATAACAATAATGCGTTCACTAACCTTGAGTCAAGGATTCCAATATTTCCTGTTCCACAAATGGGAACAGCTCTAAAGCAAGATGGCGTTATTGACCTTAAAAGCTGTGTTTTGAAAATGAGCTCTCTTAATCAGGGATTGATTACGGAGAGAAGCGACGCAAAAAGCGTGAATGGGATAATGGCACGTAGGTGTAAAATCGATAGTCATTGAAATGTTACGCTGCAGAGTTTATTAAGGTAGGGGGAGAAGGTGGAAAGCGCCTCATATAACCCCATATAGCGACGCATTGCTTTAAGTGGTTTCCACGTCCAATTTCTTTCATGCGAGTCACAGGCAGGGCGAAAAGTAAACCGAAGTTTATTGCTTCAGCGGAAATGTTCATTGCGGTGGTTTTCCTAGATGATGTTGATTAGTCCCGCACTAATGAAATCTCGAGAGCGACTGAGATCGTTCATCATTAAAGCTGATGCTCCCTGAATGTAAGAAGAGTAGTGGAGAAACTAAATGGCTCTTTGGCCCAAATTATTTCTGATTTTTAATTTTCTGTTATTCTTAGCTGTCTTGCTTAGCGGCGATATTAACAGCGATCAGATTGGCTTTTCTTTCGAGGCAATAAATACAATTAAATTTCACACACTATCCAGAATACCTCGCACTTTTCTCTTTCGCTCAATTATTGGCGTTTAATTTTTAACGTCAAAAAGCAAACATCTAGGGTTAGGGAAGAAACAAACCCATCGAACACACCCATCACCCACTCATACATACATCCACTTGTGAATCCATTCAACCACCCACTCGTCCATCCAACCCCTACCCACTCATTCATCCATCCACCTACCCACTCATTCATCCAACCACCTACCCACTCATTCATCCAACCACCTACCCACTCTTTCATTCATCCATTCATCCACCAAATCATTCATTTAACTACCTACCCACTCATTAATCCAACCACCTACCCACTGATTCATTCACCCATCACCCACTCATTCATCCAACCACCTACCCACTCATTCATCCAACCACTTACCCACTCTTTCATTCATCCATTCATCCACCAAATCATTCATTTAACTACCTACCCACTCATTCATCCAACCACCTACCCACTGATTCATTCATCCATCACCCACTCATTCATCCAACCACCTACCCACTCATTCATCCAACCACCTACCCACTCTTTCATTAATCCATTCATTCACCAAATCATTCATTTAACTACCTACCCACTCATTCATCCAACCACCTACCCACTCTTTCATTCACCCATCCACCCACTCATTCATCCAGCCGCTTATCCATCCACATTTCTGTCCATACACCCACCCCTCATCCACCCATCCACCCAACCTCCTACTCATCCATAAAACCACCTACCACTCATTAATTCACCCACGCACCCACCTACACATCCATCCATACACCCATTCGCCCATCCACCCATCCTACCAATCATCCATCCACCCACCCCCACTTATCCTCCCACCCTCCCACTCATACACCCACCCTCTCACTCATCCATCCACCCTCCTACCCATTCATTCATCCACTCGCACACTCATCCATCCACCCATCCACTCATCATCCATCCAAGCACCTACCCACTCATTCATCTACACACCCATTCGTCTACCCACCCTCCCACTCATCCATCCACCCAATCATCCATCTACCCTCTCACCCTTCCATCCATCCAGCTACCCACTCATTCATCCACGCAGCCATTCATACATCCACCCACCCGCTCATCCAGCCAACCACCCTCTCACTCTTCCATCTTTCCAGCTACCCACTCACTTATCCACACACCCATCCATCCACTAATCCATCCATCACGAATTCGTGCTAGTAGCTCCTCTTCGTTAGGTACTGGTGTCTCGTACACAAGACTTTTCACATAACCCCACAAGAAACAATCAAGTGGAGTCAGATCAGGCGAACGGGCTGGCCATGGAACAGGATCTCCTCTTCCTATCCACTCTTCAGGGAACGCCAGGTTAAGGTGTTCTCGAGCATGATGTGAAAAGTGAGCTGGGGCTCCATTATGTTGAAATCACATACGTTGACGTACCACAAGTGGAATATGTTCCAAGAACCTGGGGAGTATGTCTCTCAAAAACACAGTTTGCACTACTCCGGCTAAGAAATGGGCCTATTAAATCATCACTGACTATGCCTGCCTATACGTTCACTGCAAATCTGTTTTAATGGCACCTTACAACTGTAGCGTGGGAATTCTCGTCGTTCCACATGTGACTATTTCGACGTTTTAGCATGCCGTCTTTGGTGATACACCGGGAAGTGAGGATCGAATTCTCACTTCCTGTGACATCGTCAGAGCGACTCCAGGTTTGCTCGCCCAAGTACGACAGAACTTCGTCTTACGTTGTTACGCCTGCATCGGAGCTGGAGGATGCCATTTTGAACACCATGGTCGTGTAAGTAGGGCTGCGAAGTAAAATACAGATGTTCATAAGTTCGCATAATTTCACGTTCATAGGTATCCCAATACAACTCTCACCTATAACTTGCGACGGAGTGTTTCGGACCAGGGTCCTTATATCATATTCATGCGTTTGTCCTTCTTAATCTTCCCTGAAAGTTTATATTATCAACGCGGAAACACTAGTGTGTGTGTGTGAGAGAGAGAGGGAGGGAGAGAGAGGGAGAGAGAGTGTGATCAAATAGGTGGTGAAGGGTTTACTTGAGCTAGAACCGGAGTCATGAATTTAAAACGCCCAAGATATGAGGATTTAGAAAACTGTTCATTGTGTGGAGAAACCAACAGAGATTTTCATTGTCTACTATACAGCAATCAAACAAAGGTATGGAGAGAAAAGACATGGGAACATGATTGAAGAATTTAAATGCGGAAAAACTAATTAGGAAGATTCTCCTATAAAACGATAAAAAGTATAAACATTTTGGAAACTTTTGGCTAAAATTATAGAGAAATGGGTAAGAATATACCATAAGAGGAAGCAAGAATTAAAGGAAGTTCCGCGAAATGATAAGGCTAGAAAATTGCACCTAACTAAAGATAGGATGATATAGTAAAACTTATTGTGGTCACCAATACACTAATAACCTGGAGTTGTGTGTATTGAGGCCAGTACAATTTAGACAAGTAACCTCGACAAGCCAGGAGAAGGGGGCCTGATTTAACTAGACTCTCTCTCTCTCTTTGGTGAAGTAGTGCCCTATTCAACACAAGTTAAATATCTTGGACTTGTTTTAGACAAGAAATTAACTTGGAAACAACGCATGGAATTATGTATTACCAAAGCCTACAGAGTCTTTTGGACATGTAGAGGTATGCTTGGTAAGACATGGAGTCTGAAACCTAGCATAGTGTATTGGATATACACTGCCATGGTGAGACCTATATTCTCTTATGCCGTACTGATGTGGTGGCCTAGAGTTAATTTAAAGGTGTGCAACTCCAAATGCGGCAATGGACATGCTGATTGGGCTCACACCTCTCCACATATGGATGGAGGCAGAAGCCATGATCGCGTATCACCGTATTTGTCGCCAAACCAAAGTGTCTAATACTGGACATATTAATCATCTCAAGCTTCCTTGGGATAAGAATGTTCAACACATACTCAATATGAGGACTGACATTCTTGAAACAAGATTCAAGTTTGATTTGAAATTTATGGTTTCCTATCCACAGCGGAGTGAATGGGAAAGACTGGTAAAACCTCATAATAACAAAGGCCCAAACTGGTATACTGATGGTTCTAGAACCAAATCAGGAACGGGGGCTGGGCTTTACGGTAATGGCACCAAGATTTCTTATAGTCTGGGTACCTTAGCTACAGTTTTCCAGGCTGAGGTTTATGCAATCCTAGCCAGTGTCTTGGAAAGCATTAAAAGGAGATATAAGAATAGAAGTGTTCTTATCCTCTCAGACAGCCAAGCTGCTATTAAAGCACTTGAATCACCATCAATAAAATCAAAGCTCGTCTCAGAATGCCGGGAATCCTTAATGACACTGGCTGAACACAATAAGGTTCAACTTATGTGGGTGCCAGGACACAAAGGTATACCAGGCAATGAGAAAGCAGATGAAGCAGCCACGATTGGCAGCGAAATCCCATTTTTGGGTCTGGAGCCTGTACTGGGGGTGTCCTACAGACCAGTGAAACAGGCTATTAGGTGCTGGGCTCAAGCAGAACACAAGAACTACTGGAACTCCATTGAGGGTTGCAAACATTCCAAGTTGTTTATTACAGACCTGGATAACAGCAGGGCAAAGTACCTGCGCGGTCTTAGTACAAGAAGACTTGCATGGGCAACAGGATTCATTACAGGACACTGTGCCCTAAAGTTTAATCTATACAGAATGGGATTGTTTAACAACCCTATCTGTAGTAGATGCCTAGAAGGAGATGAGACTGTTACTCATCTACTATGTGATTGCTCTGCTCTTGCAAATCAAAGAGCAAGTATTTTTGGCAATCACTTTCCAAAGATAGATGAACTATCGAAAGCCTCAGTTAGCAGTCTGGTTAAGTTCATATCGAGCAAAGGACTACTTAACTGATGAAAGGGGGGATGCGCAATAGATCTTTAAGGTTGCAGTGCTTGGGCATAAAACCCACCCCTTTTTCAAACTACAACTAGAACTAGAACTAGAATCTCGACAAGAGAATATTTAAAGGAGACAATTAAGATCCATAGCATCTTATTTTAGATTCTGTTATACTAGAGTATATGCAATATAAAGCTATGTACCTATGATGAGAAATAAATTTCTAACTATATGTCAGCAGTGAAGTTACTTCAAATGCTGTACTACACTGCGATCGTTTTATGATGAGGCCACGGATCTCGCGTATCTTGCTCAGCACACTGTCTATCACACTGGGCTTTTTTCGTTCCGTAACTCCCGCATTACTTAATCACTTAATATCATGCACTACAATGAGTACTAACCTTGTTATAAGTAGTGTCCATTTCTGGCAATTTCGAAAGAAATTTCCATTCTCGCGCGTAAGTTTTTCTTGCGTTATGTTCATAATTTCAGTTTTTATATTGTCCTTAAGTCGTCTATGGTGTAGGGATTGTTCCTACCAACTTTACAAGTAGGGATTCGTCATTTTTGATCCTCCGTTAGTATCTACATTTCATTTCGCTTCTTAGGTTTAGCGTTAATAATACCGTTGTCCTAAACTTACTACCAGACATCTAAAAGTTTCTCTACCAGGAAATTTCTTCTGAAATTATCTACACACCTGTCTACATGATTCGATTTCTACTTATGTATCGTACATAAAAATTTATTATTCACGCGTGAATTTGTACAGTGGATTATAACAAGACATTGACATTATTAAGCAAATCACACACAACGCAGATGTCTTGAGTAAACTTTTACCTTTGAGATGCACAGTATCAACTCTCTTTACAGCACGAACACAGCAGCGACTGAAGTGCAGCTGATAGACAACCTTGAATGCGTCATGCACCGCAGTTGCGCTTCGGAAAATACCCAGTACAGCGTGCTACACGTAAGCCGATCTATGGCTCACCTTAAAACGTGCGTCAGTCCTCGCCTCTCTATGCTTCGAAGACTGCGCCGTTGGTGGCTGTCCCGGGTTCGATGCCCGCTCGGGTTGGAGTCGAACGCGGTGTAATGAAAGATATCGAAGTAATGGTAAAATTCACTGTACCTGCTTTCTCCATCCGACGTGGCTACGTCTTGTTGCCCTGGCTGGTTGATTTAATTGTACGGTAAATCTCGCTGTTGTCCTGGCTAGTTGGTTCTCAGCGGAGATATCTGCATGGACAGGATTGCTAATAAGGTCGTCGATCTCGGTAGTGGTACAAAGGAGCTCAGAGGTGAATTCAATACTCATCATAATGTTGGGTTTATCGCTTTTTATTGTCACTTCGCTCTAACACTACATAATGTTTCTGTTTACTTATCACTTTATATAGAACACCGTTTGCGCGCCAACTTTGTTTGACGGAGAAGCGTGGATTCCTCGTGTGTATCTACAAGTCAACTCTCAATTTTTGTGGTAAATCTCGACTATTTAAAGACCACGATCTCCCAACTAAAATTTTGGGATCTGATTTCTCATTGGTGGAATTTTCGCGATTCTCTCAGCGTGGCTAAATATTATTTAATTTATATAGTTCCTATTGGCTAGTTTGTATATATCATGTGACCTTTTTCCAGGGCTTCTCTCGGTAAACTGCCGTTATGTGTTATTTTCCTTCAATCCATACTTCAGGAGCGGAAACAAATAAAGTCATAAAACCTTACCCTAGACTAACACAACTGCAGAGTTCAAGACACTCTAAACTTAGTTAAATAGGAACATTATATACAAGACAAATATTAGATTATACAAAAATGGTGTTCATATTGTACACATATATCATTTATATATCAAATAAACACTAAATAAATTAGCACATAATAAAATGAATTCGGGCACATTCTGTCTCAAACGTCCGCAATGTTATGGAGGAGATGCAGTAGAAACATTTCTTTATAAAACCACAATATGTACGACAAACCTCCATTCGTGGTTACTATTAACTTTCGAGGATTTCTTTGAGAAATACTTTATTTTTAAGCAATTTATATCCTGATTTTGTATAAGTTGTTTAACAATTTGATGGATTAGATTCACATAACTTTCTCTATCCTCTATCTTTTATTAATTGGTATGAAAACAATTCTTACAAAAGTTTGTTTTTCAATCTACTTCATTTTAATTGAGTTAAGCCTTTGCAGAAATAGCTACATTACACATTTCCTTGTAAATACAAAGGGAATAGCGATAGTTAAATGTTTAACAACTGAACGCTATGTGCTGGCCTCACTCTTTCTATGCAATCGCGAGAAACAACTGAATGTCGACAGGACTGTAAAAGAATGACAAATAACGGATATCTCAGAAATAGCTGACGCCACTAAAAATGTATTTGAAATGAATTGTGTGGTTTAAAGAGATATGCATTATTTGTGAGTGTTTTTTCGTTCATCCCTTAACGTTTACCAATTACACCATATTATATAGAATTCCTTCCGAATGAAGAGGACGTCATGGACTATTCCCAGAAAATTCAAGATATACATTTTATTTGTCATGAAGATATCTTTAATATGTGGTATTTTAATTAAAATTATTAGGTCCTTTTTTAAGAAAACAAAGGATTTCGAAAAATTTTCCATGTAAAGGGAAGCGAAGGAGATTTATTGAAAATCTTCGTGTCGTATCTTTGTAAAATATTGAACTTAAATACCAAGTTTAGAATTTATCCAACTTTTCGTTTTGGAGTTACGCTGTCCACAGACAGGCCGTCACATAGACACACAGAATGGAACCTTTTTTCTAAAAATGTTTTCTTCTTTGGATTGTGTGGTTTAAAGAGATCTTTTTTTTTTGTTGTACTTTTTCGTTTATCCCTTAACGTTTACTATCTATACCAGGTTATACACAATTTCTTCCGAATGAAAAGGACGTCATAGACTCTTCCCAGAAAATTCAAGATATACATCTTATTTGTCATTAAGATATCTATAATATATAGTATTTTAATTTAAATTATTAGGTTCACTTTTAAGAAAATAAAAGATTTCGAAAAATCTTCCATGTAAAGGGTAGTTAAAGGTGAGGCAGGTTTATTAACAACCTTCGTGTCGCATCTTTGTAAGATATTGAACTTAAATACCAAGTTTGGAATTTATCCAACTTTTCGTTTTTGAGTTACACTATTCACACACACACACAAACAGACCTTTTTCTATTGTTTTATTTTTACTTTCTCTACTACGTATAGTAAGTAGCGGAAGTATTGTATTCCACCCAAAAATTCGATACCCAGATTTCATCGGAAATACATGTTTTGAGGCCCCCTGAATCCAAAAAAGCATTTTTGCAAACATGTCCGTGTGTGTGTCCGTGAACAGTATAACTCAGAAACGAACAGTCGGATAAACACCAAACTCTGGTATTTAGGTTCAGTATCTTCCAGAGATGCGACACGAAGGTTTCCAAGAAAATCCCAACAGCCCAGATTACGCTTTTAATTTTCTCAAAAATGGCTATAACGATTTTGATTAAATCTCATATATTTAAGATAATTTCATGACAAATAAAATGTATATCTTGAATTTACTGGGAATGTCTCCAAAAGTATTCTTCATTGTGAACGACTTTTGCATAACTGGTAAACCATAAGAGATAGACAAATTTTACTACACAAAAAATGTAGATCGCGTTAAAATACACAATTTATGTCATAAACATTTTTGTTTTTGAGTGAACCATTTCCGAGATATTGTTTGTTATTCCCTTAAATTTTCTAATGCACTTTTTCTCAAATGGGAATTCGTTATTCACTTTTTTTTTGTCCTGGATATTCAAAGAGAATGGAATACTCCACAAAGCAACCAGCTCTTAAAAGATTTGACTATCGCTTAAAACCTACCAATTCCACTTGCATCTACAAGAAAATTAGCAATAATATTAACATCTCATATCTCGAATAACATGAAGCATATGGAGAATAAACGTTTGTAAAAATAGTTTGTACAAGAGTAGAGAGAGTCGTGTGAGTCTAACACATCAGATTTTTTATTTATTCAGCGGGCCTTAAAGCGTGTATTTCTGGTGAAATCTCGGTATCAAATTTTTTGGTGGAATGCAATACCTTCTCTACCTACTATGTACGTGGTAGAGAAAGTAAAAAGACACATTCTTTCAGAATTTAGACATTTGCAAGGCTTGATTACCTTGTCACAGACAACTTCCAAACAGCAAATATTATTTCAAATCAAGTGACATCAATGGCAAGTAATTTGTATACTTCCTAATTCGGGCTGCTTATAGAAGAGTCCAAGAGCGCTATTGCTTTCTCCTCAAGTTTACTACTTTGCCCAATAGTTTTGCACTGCATGAAGCTACTCTTGTTAAGGAAAAATAAATAGCTGCTAGTACACTGGGATTTCCAAACCGGTTTCTTTTCATCATCTACTCACGCTGGAATAAACGGTTTTAAATCATTAGCAAGATTAAAAGGAAGCAACATACCGTAAATAATCAGAGAAGATTAGCCTTCTTTTGTTGTCCTCGAAGCTGTTTGGCTCGTGAGTCATCCCTAAATTAGGCACGAACTTGCACAGCAAAACTGACTCGTCAGACAAAGAAAGGTTGGTTCATTTTTACTTTCCCTACTACGTATGGTAAGTAGGGGAAATATTGTATTCCACCCAAAAATTCGATTTCGAGATTTCACCAGAAATATATGTTTTGAGGCCCCCTGAATTCACAAAAGGCATTTTTAGAAAAAGCTCCGCGTGTGTGTGACTGTGAACAGCGCAGGTAACTCAAAAATGAACAGTCGGATAAACACCAAACTTGATATTAAGATTCAGTATATTTCAAGATGCGACACGAAGATTTTCAAGGAAATCCCCCATCCCAAACTACCCTTTACATGGAACATTTTTCAAAAATTTTGATTTTCACAAAAATGGCCCTAACGATTTTGATTAAAATATCATATGTTTAAGATACTTTCAAGGCAAATGAAATGTATATCTTGAATTTTATGGGATGTCCACAAAAGCCCTCTTCATTCTGAATGAACCTTGCATAACTGGTAAACTGTAAAAGATAGACAAAATGTACACAAAAAATGTAGTTCTCGTTAAAATACAGAATTTATGTCATATACATTGTTTTTGTGGAATGAAGCATTTCCGAGATATTTCTTGTTCTTCTTCTGCCATTCAAGGATTAGGCCTATCGACTTGTCCCAGTCTCAATTCCATTTTTAACTGGCCTTCCTATGTTCCTTGTGGCAGTATTTTTAACACTTAAATGATTTCAGTCTAATTATATAATATATAAATTCAATAGCAGCCCGCCTTAAAGCAATATGTGTATGTAACAATATATAAAAAGTGTATATTACAATCATTGTATATGTTTATATTATTGTAACATGTTCAATAATGTTCTGTGAGTGTATTATGTAATTTAATAATGTAGGAGCTCTGAGAAATACGTCAAAAGTTGCTAACAATGAGGTAACCTTGAGGCAATAATGAGTTTGAGAGTTTAATAATGTTACTTGTGATTCTTGGAAGCAATAATGTAATTTTTGTGACAGTTTATAAAATAGCCAATCAACAACCCGAAAAAGTTTTAGTTAAATGAAGGTATTCTATTGGAGTAGGATTAGCCAATCAGAAACCGACATATAGCAAACTTTACAAATTCAGAGTTAAGTTGCCTGTAGACAGCGTTCCTAACCGGATGCGAAATGCGTCCTCGAGAAATTTTATACGTATTTTGTGTGAGACAAGTATTTAATAAAAGAATCTCACAACTCCCTCTCTATATCAGTGAAGTGTTATATAAATCGTGTCAAGAATTAATAAAAGGAGTGAAGTAAAATTATAATCTGTGTAAGCCTACATTCTTGTCGCACCACAACCCTGCCAAGACATCCATGTATCTAACAATAATACTGACGCAGCCGAGGCAAACATAAATATATAATATTTAAAGAAACAGTTAAATTACAAAGTTAATATTTTTAAACTTGGGGCAAAAGCCACCGGAAAGTACATTGGGGCGAAGGCTAACGGAAACGTGGGGCAAATAACAATACTCCTCCTAAAATTAACGCTTCTCATCCTCTTTCCTATAGAATTATATTGTAAGGCCATCTTTGGAATCCTTCTTTCTTCTGTTCTTTCCAAGTGTTCTTTCCATTTTTGTTTTTGTTCTTCTAATTTATCCTTCATTGCAAAAATATTCAATTCTTGCCTAATTACTTCATTAGGGATCCTTTCCAATTTATTGCAACCTTTAACTGTTCGTAAAAATTTCATTTCTGCAGCCTGAACATGACTACAATCTTTTCTCATCACCCAGGATTCACTGCCACATAATAGAACAGGTAGAGCCATCACCTTATAAAATTTAACATATATATTTAGTATGTGTTCCTTGTTATTTGTTTAAATTTTACAGTACTTATACTGTTTCTCAAAAGCGATTTTGTTTTTTGTTTTTTTTTTGTTTGTTTGTTTTTTTTTAACCTCCTGGAAATGCACAGAGACTGGAATGCTCCACCTAGCAACCAGCCCTTAAAAGATTTGACTATCGCCTAAGCCTACCATATTCCCTTGCACTTATAAGAGAATTAGCAATAAGATATTTTCTGCAAATTTTTATATCGATTAACATGAAGTAGATGGAGAACAAGCGTTTGTAAGAATAGTTTGTACGAGAATAGAGAATGTCATGTGAGAGTAACACATTAGATATTGACTTTATCTGTCACGTATATAGTAGGTAGAGAAGATATTGCACTCCACCCAAAAATTCGATACCAAGATTTCACCGGAAATACATACTTTGAGGCGCACTGAATCCATATAAACATTTTTTGAAATTGTCCGTGTTTGTGAACTGCATAACACAAAAACAAAATCTTGGATAAATACCAAACATGATATTTAAGTTCAGTATCTTCCAAGGATGCATCACAAAGACTTTCAAGAAAATCTCTCTACCCCTACTACCCTTTACATGGACCATTTTGATTGAAATACCATATATTAAACATATTTACATGACAAATAAGATGTATTTCTTAAATTTTCTGGGAATAGCCAGCGAAGTCCGGTTATTTGGAACGAACTTTATATACCTTGTATAACTAGTAAGCATTAAAACAGAGAAATATGTAGATATTTTCTCTCTATGTCTCTCCTCTCTCTCTATTAGATACTAGTACTAGTATCAGCAGAAGTAGCGAACGCATTAGCTTAAAGTTTCTGGGAATTTAGTTAGGTTATAATTTCAGTACGTTTGCAGTCACTTGGGCAGAATTTTGGAAAAGAGATAGGCTCTTAAGTTCTGAGTTCACAGGCACACCTAGCAGTTAAGAATTGGCTGCGCATGAAAAGTAACGTTGGTAGGGAGCAATGAAGTAGGTGGAGTTAAAAGTAATAAAGGCGTGTAATTTTAGATCAGAGAGTTACTCTCTCTTTCTTTCTGGTACCGTCACCGGTACGTACTGCTCGTGTGATGTTTTAAGCGATCTGTGACGCGCCTGTGTGAATAAGATTTCGCGGCCTTTGCGAGAGGTCTCTGCGATAAGCTTTTTAGCGACTGACGGCAAGTTTACGCTTCTAGTTTCACTTATTGCAGAAACAGTTATTTTCAACTATAACTTTGATACTGCAGACGTTAACAGGTATACTAATTCAGTTGTTACAATTTCAAGTGCTACGATTTATAATGTTCTATTGTTTGTCTTCAAGCGGTCGGCAGCTTACTTCAAAAGGTCATATATCAGATCACATTAATTTTCTCATTTAATTTAAACTAGTGTTATCCTTTAAAAATACGTCCACACATACGCTGAGAGAAAAATCTCAAATCCATACCACTAGTGCAGCTAGCGCACGATACAACAAAACGAGCTACGAGATTACAGCAGCAGAATCAACAACGAAGGAGATAAAGTGAACGTCCTCAAAAGTGCCGACCAACGTTACTGCTTCAAATTGTTGTACTATCGCGACATCACAAACATCCTCCAGTTTATATTGGGTTTTCTTTTTACTTTCTCTACTACGTATAGTAAGTAGGGGAAGTATTGTATTCCACCCAAAAATTCGATACCGAGATTTCACCGGAAGTATATGTTTTAGGCCCCCTGAATAAAAAAAAGCATTTTTGGAAACATGTCCGTGTGTGTGTCTTTGTGTCTGTGAACAGCATAACTCAGAAACGAACAGTCGGATAAACACCAAACTTGGTATTTAGGTTCAGTATCTTCCAGAGATGCGACACGAAGGTTTTCAAGAAAATCCCCCCACCCTTTACATGGAAAATTTTTCGAAAATTTTAATTTTCTCAAAAATGGGACTAACAATTTTGATTAAAATATCATATATTTAAGATACTTTCATAACAAATAAAATGTATATCTTGAATTTTCTGGAAATGTCTCCAAAAGTATTCTTCATTGTGAACGACTTTTGCATAACTGGTAAACCATAAGCGATAGACAAAATTTTAGTACACAAAAAATGTAGATCACGTTAAAATACACAATTTATGTCTTATACATTTTTGTTGTTGAGTGAACCATTTTCGAGATATTGCTTGTTATTCCCTTAAATTTTCCAATACTTATACTGTTTCTCAAATGGGAACTCATTCACTTTTTTTTGTCCTGGTAATACAAAGAGAATGGAATACTCCACATAGCAAACAGCTCTTAAAATTTTTGACTATGGCTTTAAGCCTACTAATTCCCCTTGCACCTACAAGAAAATTAGCAATAAGATTAACATCTCAATTAACATGAAGCATATGGAGAATAAGCGTTTATAAAAATAGTTTGTACAAGAGTAGACAAAGTCGTGTGAGTGTAACACATCAGATTTTTAAACATTAAATTCACACACCCACAACATACAATTACACTCTTACTCATACTTTCAGATTCTAGGAAGGACGCGAAATGATCCTTTAAAGGTAAATCCTCATCCTCCATTCGGTAATCCAACATGGATCATTCGGATTTTGAACCTAGCATGCTAACCACCAGACTACATAGGCAGTCCAAAAATAGTTATTTTTGATTCTCTCAAAATGGCTACAACGACTTTGGTTAAAACATCACATGTTTAATATATTTGCATGACAAATAAAATGTACGTCACTACGTGATCAAAACCCCTGGCTGACCCCTGAAAATGACGTACAAGTTGGTGGCGCCCTCCATCGGTAATGCTGGAAGTCAATATGGTGTTGGCCCACCCTTAGCTTTGATGACAGCGTTCACTCTCGCAGGCATACTTTCAATCAGGTGCTGGAAGGTTTCTTGGGGAGTGGCAGCTCATTCTTCACGGAGTACGGAACTGAGGAGAGGTATCCATGTAGGTCGGTGAGGCCTGGCACGAAGTCGGCGTTCCAAAACATCCCAAAGGTGTTCTATAGGATTCAAGTCAGGACTCTGTGTAGGCAAGTCCATTACAGGGATGTTATTGTCGTGTAACCACTCCGCCACAGCCCGTGCAGTATGAACAGGTGCTCGATCGTGTTGAAAGATGCAATCGCCATCCCCGAATTGCTCTTCAACAGTGAGTAGCAAGAAGGTGCTTAAAATATCAATGTAGGTCTACGCTGTGATCGTGCCACGCAAAACAAAAAGGGATGGAGGCCCCCTCCAGGAAAAACACGACCACACCATAACACCACCACCGAATTTCACTGTTGGCACTACACACGCTGGCAGATGACGTTCACCGGGCATTCGCCATACCCACACCCTGCCATCGGATCGCCACATTGTGTACCGTGATTCGTCACTCCACACAACGTTTTGCCACTGTTCAGTCGTGTAATGTTGACGCTCCTTACACCAAGCGAGGCGTCGTTTGACATTTCCCCGCGTGATGTGTGGCTTATGAGTAGCCGCTCGACCATGGAATCCAAGGTTTCTCACCTCACACCTAACTGCCATAGTACTTGGAGTGGATCCTGATACATTTTGGAATTCCTGTGTGATGGTCTGGATAGATATTTACCTATTACTCTTTACGACCCTCTTCAAATGTCGGCGGTCTCTGTCAGTCAACAGACGAGGTCGGCCTGTACGCTTTTGTGCTATACATGTCCATTCACGTTTCCACTTCACTATCACACCAGAAACAGCGGACGTAGGGATGTTTAGGAGTGTGGAAATCTCGCGTACAGACTCCTGACACAAGTGACACCCAATCACCTGGCCACGTTCGAAGTCCGATAGAGTTCCACGGAGAGTCCCATTCTGCTGTTTCACGACGTCTAATGACTACTGAGGTCGCGGATAATGAGTACCAGGCAGTAGGTGACAGCACAATGCACTTAAAATGAAAAACGTATGTTTGTGGGGGTGTCCGGATACTTTTGATCACATAGTGTATATGCTGATTTTTCTGGAAATAGCCTGTGAGGTCCTCTTCAGTCTGAATCACCTGTATACTCGTAAGAGACGAAGATATTGTTTGTAATTACTTCGAATGTTAAACACGTACACCTTTTGCTAGTGAGAAGTTGCTATTCGTTTTTTGGTGGTCGCAAACAGAGGATGCAATTTCAAAGCCATCACATAGCGACAGGGTTTTTTAAAGTAGAACTATCATTATACGCAATACGAAATGTCTAAATGTTTAACAAAGTTTAACTCGGTTAACAAGAGGTAGACAGAAGAACAAACTTTTGTAGCTAAGCATCTTTTGCACGAGAATGAGTGGATGGAGTCATGTGAATGTAATACATTAGATTGTTTATACTTTGTTTCTTTTTTTGTAAAGATTTCCTCCACAAACTACCGGCTGCTATTTGTTTTCTACTTATTATAGTTCAGCAACGTAGAAAAAGCCCTTGGGAGGGTTAACTCACCTGGTCAAGTATTCCCCCTCTCTAAACTGCCTTAGACGGGCATGCCTCTCCTACTCTACCTCTGAGTCGCTGCTGAAGCAGCACACGCCATAATTTCGCCTAGCCCGTGTTATATTTTATTCTATTCTCACAAAATCGTTTATCACACCACTGTTGTAAGTATCCAACTGTAGAGGTAGTACCAAACTGACACACTCTTATTTGTTAAATAGAAGCTCTCCACCAATTTGTGAAACATGTAAAACAGCATTAACAGTAGTGCATATTATACTAACATGCCCAAAATTTGAAAATCAACGTAGTCCGGTTGGTATGCCCAGAAATATTTCTGCAGCACTCAATGATGCAACTTTCATCCAGAAAGTAATTACTTTTCTTAAATTAATATATAGCAATACATTTAACCAAATTGTAACCTGTATGTATAAGTATGATACTTTAATCCAATAATGTAAGCAACTGTACATGAAAAGTCGTGATAAAACCTAGGAAGGTTAAACCGACCGTAAATAAAACTTTTTTGAAAAAAAAGGAACATTGCAACAAAAATATTGTGTTTGTAGATTGCTGTGACAGGTCACGCAAAGAGCAAGATGCAGCGGGTGTGAAAACAAATATTTGCATATAACTAGCGATAGCTTTTCACATACATGCGGTATTATCATGAGATATCTTCCAAAAGTTAATTCACACTATTTAGGGTATTTCAAAGCCCTGACTCCCCCATATCTCTTCAAGAAAAAAGTTCCTAGTCTTGATTTTCATAATACAAATTATTTCAATTGAAGTTTTACTAGCGGCTTTAATACGTTTTATAGAGAGACCAATCACACATCAACATCTCGAAACTGTGCTCTTTAATATACCTCTTTTAGTTTTTCAGCTATTACGATGTAAACAAGATCCTGTTACATTTTTCTACACTATAAAATTGCTGTGTTCACAACAGTGATGTAACACTTGTTTCCCGCGTATCAGCCCACTTCCTCTTTAAGACACCTCATTGTATAACTCAGTAGCTAAAGGCAAAAGACAAGTAGAGCGGGGGTGATTTATCCCTCCTGAATGCTCGCGCAGTACGTAGACTGAGGGATTCTACTAAGTTGTTATACTACAGTTTGCTTTCAGCTTTCCCAAATCAATTAATAGTCTGTATATCTTCTTTTAAGCACGCCGGCTGAATGCAACAATGCCTCGAGTACGAATATTTGTACAAATCTGCAATCGAGAAACCTTGAGCTCATCGTGTAGCCTTTTCTGCTGATGGCAACATATAGCAGGCATTATAGTGTTAATTTCCATAGTTAGGACGTGAAAGGCTAGCGGCCAACCTCTGAACTACAGGCGCGATGTTGCCGATGTGTTTAAATAACGCAACTAAAAATAAACAACAACAAAAACAAATGATAAGTGGAAACAATAGGAAGCATAAAAATAATCGTGAACTGAAACCACGAGCTTAACGTAGAGAATGGATGCATTCAAAGAGTGACCACGCGGTAATGCAGTATCGGTAACGCCGGCAACATAGTCGTGGTTATAATAATGATGGGGTACCCACGCTCACTTATTTCTCAGACCGCAGCACTAATGCCGGATCCCAACTCTCAAAATTAGCACCATTGTTCCAACTTCCGCAGTTAATGTGACATACACTGAACGCAATAGTTTAAACCGTGGTTTTTAATCATTACGTCTCTCCCTCTTTCTCGCGCTCATATAACGGTTCTACAAATTTCACTTGTTTCTACTTAAACTCCATCACTCATCTACTCCACCACCCCCACGATAAAAATGTTGAGAAAATAAAAATTTTCGAAAAATGTTCCATGTAAGGGTAATCTGGGGTGGGGGGATCTTCTTGAAAACCTTCGTGTCGCATCTCTGGAAGATTCATTCATTATCTGTTTACCCTCCTCTTATGTAGGACTTACACCCCCCAGGACTTACAAGCGGGTGCCTGGGGTCAGAGGCCCGTCGAGGAGCAAACACTCATGGATCAGACAGAGCATCCAGGATGGGTGATCAGCCCGATGCCTGGTATGGGATGAAGGAAGTAGATGAAACGAAATGTTGGTGAAATGGATGAAAGGAAAGGTGATGATGGAGCAGTTGGTGGAATGAATGGCGGGGGAAACCGGAGAACCCGGAGAAAACCCGCCCAGACGCCGCTTCGTCCACCACAAATCCCACATGCAGGTCCCTGGGATTGAACCCGGGCCGCCTAGATGGGAGGCGAGCGGTCTAACCGCTCGGCCACGGCGCCGCCATCTCTGGAAGATACTGAAGCTAAATACCAAGTTTGGTGTTTATCCGACTGTTCGTTTCTGAGTTATGCTCTTCAAAGTCACACACGCGGACATGTTTTCAAAATTGCTTTTTTTTATTCAGGGGGCCTCAAAATATGTATTTCCGGTGAAATCTCGGTATCGAATTTTTGGGTGGAATACAATACTTCCCCTACTTACTATACGTAGTAGAGGAGGTAAAAATGTATGAGCAATAACCTTAAATGAAATGTTATACTGAGAGCACGTTTAAAATCTCTTATGTAAATATAGCGCTCATAATTATTTGGTATATTTCTGTTTACTTCCTTTTCTTGCTCTGTTTAACGTCCTCGTTTGTAGGACTTACACCCTCGAGGACTTATAAACGCGTGCCTGAGGTCAGAGAGGAGCAGACACTTTGAATCAGATAGAATATCCAGGATGGGTGATCAGCCCGATGCTGGTATGAGAGCGAGAAAGCATAGATGATATGAAAGTATTGTGAAATGGATGAAAGGAGAGGTGATAATTGAGCAGTTGGTGAATGAATGGGGGGGGAAGCGGAGAAAACCCCCTGACGTCGCTTTGTCCACCACAAATCTCACATGCGGATGTATTTATTTTTGTTTACACAAAATTATATTTGCATTAGACAGACAAACTTTGAAATTAAATAGCTCTGTGCTACTATAATACTGAATCAGAAATAAGGGGATAAAAATGACCTAGAAAATTAAATGTCTTGCGCCGTGGTGCAGCGAATGGGAACGAGATGCTCCATGTGAACGGAATGCGCATGGGTTCGAGTACACCCCATGTATAGGACCAGTTTCTCATCAGCATCTTGAGAAATATGAGGAGCTATACGATTCGTAGCAATCTGTGGGTCACGGAAACCAACATTCCGGTTGGAGGACACGTGATGCTGACTATATCCCCTTCTTAATCTCCCACGAAGGGCCTAGACCTGCCAACCCTACCGCCGGCCTCACGCCCATGTACGCACGGCAGAGGTGGGCGATCATCCAATAGATACGGATAGCTGATGTGGCCAGCATCACACATTCCCCATCCAGAACTTTGGCCTCCGTGACCGGGATCGTTACCTATCGCAGCTGCTCACTTTCCTCACTATGCTGAGTGGGCACCGGCAATGGGTGGGATCGAACCCGGGTGCATTTTGTGGAACCAGAGCTCCACACCCTAGTTCAGAGCACCAATGCGTAGGGCTTTATTATTATTATTATTATTATTATTATTATTATTATTATTATTATTTGAGAGTGTTGCTGCTCCACTGTTGGAGAGCCAAACTTGAAGTTGTTGTAGTCCCACGTATGGAAGATATGTTTCTTGGAGTGTTCGCCCCACGTACGATACAAACTTTCCGGTGGCCTTCGTCCCCACATTTAAAAATCATCTTTGTATTTTAATGTTTATTTTAATATTGTATATGTACGCCTCGGCTGCGTCAGTATTTTTTTAGAACACGCATCTCTTAGCAGGGGTAGTGTGGCTAAAGAGCAAGGCTTACAAAAATTATAATTGTATTGTACTTTGTTGATTAATCCTTCACACGATTAAATAACACTTCACTGATATATCCTATTGTAGGGCTGTGAGATTTTTGTTAATTGTATTTTTTTTAACACTTAAACTTTATATTATTCTCACCGCAAGGAAGTTTTATGCCTCACATTGAACCTGTATCGTACTGATCGGGTACGCAATCTTGTAGCGTCTGCTTGGGAACGCTGTCTTGTAGCGTCTGCCGCTTGAATTTGTAAATTTCCTCTATTTCACGTCTCTGATTGGCTAATCCTACTCCAATAGAATGCTTTTATTTCACTTAAGCTTTTTCTAGTTGTTGATTGGCTATTTATAAACTGTTTTAAATATTACATTATTGTTCCAAGAATTATTAGTAGCATTTTAAAAGGTTGTAATTTATTGTTGTCTCAAGGTTACCGCATTGTTACCTCATTGTTAGCAACTTTCGGTTCTATTCTCACAGCTCCTACATTGTTAAATTACGTAATACATTCACATAACATTATTACACACGTATATAAAAATATAAACATACTACAATGACTGTTACATTCATTTTATATATTATATTATACACATATTGCTTAAATTGCGGGCTATTATTATATTTTATATTATATAATTAGACTGCTATTATTTAAGTGTTAAAAATACTACCTATTATTATTATTATTATTATTATTATTATTATTATTATTATTGAATGTTTTCGAACAACAGCAAAACGTAAATCCGAAGACTTATGCTAAACCGAACAAATCGATTTTAAAAAATCTGGTGTGTTACTCTCACATGACTTTCTGTACTCTTGTACAAACTAGTTTTATAAATTTTTCAGCCGTTTTATTCTACCTTTATAATAATAATAATAATAATAATAATAATAATAATAATGATAATAATAATATGAGGCAGTAGTAGGATATATAGGAGAGAGCTGGGCCACTTTTTTGCGTTTATATGGGAAAGGATAGGGAAAACGAGGCTAGATGGGACGGTTCAAGGAGGAAAATGCGTTTATATGGGAGAGATAGGGAATACGAGGACTTACGCTAGGCTAGAGAGGGTTGAAGGAGGGAAATACGTTTATATGGAAGAAATAGTAGAGAGGTGCTAGGCTAGACGGAGGCTGAGGAGTAGAGTATGGTTTATATGAAAGGTATAGGAAAACGAGGAGGGGTGTTAGGCTAGACAGAGTTGAAGGGTAGAGTATGTCTTTTATATGAGAAGTATAGGAAAACGATGAGAGGTGTTAGACTAGACAGGGCTTGAAACGTAGTGCAGGGTTTATATGAGAGATATAGGAACAGGAGGAGGGGTGTTAGGCTAGACAGAGGTTGAGGAGTAGAGTATGGTTTTAGATGAGAGATATAGGAAAACGAGGAGAGGTGTTAGGCTAGGAGGGTTTAAGTATGCGTTTATAAGGAGAGACGAGAAAACGGAGAGAGATCCTATGTTAGTATACACAGGTGTTTAAAGCTAGAATGTGTTTTATATAGGCTAGATAGGAAACCAAAGAGATACTCTGCTAGACAGGGGACAGGAGAGGAATGCGCTTTATGAGAGGTAGGGATACGGGGAATGGTGTTAGGCTAGACAGAGGTTGAGAGTAGAGTATGCGTTTATATGTATGAGAAGTATAGGAACAGGAAGAGGGGTGCTAGGCTAGACAGAGGTTGAGGAGTAGAGTATAGTTTATATGAGAGGTATAGGAAAACGAGGGAAGGTGTTAGGCTAGACAGAGGTTGAAAATAGAGTATGGGTTATATGAGTGGTATAGGAAAACGAGGAGAGGAGTTAGACTAGACAGAGGTCGAGGAGCAGAGTATGGTTTATGTGAGAGTCATAGGTAAACGAGAGAGGCGTTAGGCTAGAAAGAGCTAGAGGAGTAGAGTATGGTTTATATGAGAGGTATAGGAACAGGAGGAGAGGTGTTAGGCTAGACAGGTAGTGTAGCAGTAGGAATATGGACTTATATACAGGAGAGATAGGGAATATGAGGTGCTAGACTTGAAAGCAACTTTAGACGTGAACTTAGTGGAAAACTGTTTCATGTCAATGTTAGAACGCTAATTCTAGACATGCCCATCACGTAACCTATTCAGGGAAAAGGTGACTCGTTCAGGGGTAAAAGGTGACTGCTCAGGGAAAAAGGAGGTCCACAAAGGGAAAAAGTTGACTAGCAACGGGAAAAAGGCGACCAGTAAAGGGAAAAATGTCACCAGCAAAGGGAAAAAGGCGACCACCAAAGGGAAAAAGGTGAGCCATAAAGGGAAAAAGGCGACCTGCAACGGGAAAAGCTAACCCACTAACACTAACAGGTAAGTAATTCAGCTAGTATTGCAAGAGACTGACTGGATCATAGCAGTGTATGATTTCATAGGTAATTCAGCTAGTATCGTATGTATTTAGGCTAATTCATCTAGTATCACTGGAGGATAGATTCCAGAGGCTAACTGCATCATGGCTCTGCATGATTTCACAGGTAATTCAGCTAGTATCGTAGGTATTTAGGCTAATTCAGCTAGTATCACAAGAGGATAGATTTTAGGGTTGGGTATAGCTTAGTGTCGTATTTCACAGGCAATTCAGAGGGTATCGTAAGTATTTAGGATAATTCAAGTAACATAGGTGTTTAGAGTAATTAAGCAAGCATTACAGGAGGGTAGGTTCCAGGGGTTGGTTATAGCCTAGTTTCGTATTTTACAGATAGTTCAGGTAATATCGTAAGTATTTGGGTAATCAGCATAGTTTCACAGATGCTCGTGATAATTTTTATCAGAGATTTGTATCACAGCTATTTAAGGTAAGTGCAGGTGATTCAGGTTGTATCAATGGTATTTGTGTCATTTTAACAGGTAATTCAGATAGTGTCTAGGTATTTGGGCGATTCAAGCATCATAGGTGTTTAGAGTAACTCAGCTAGCATCACAGGAGGCTAGATTCAATGATCAGGGTTTCGTATCAGAGCTATTTAATGTAATTTCACTTGATTCGAGTAGTATCACAAGTATTTAAGTCATTTTAACGGGCAATTCAACTAGTATCACAGGTACTCATGGTAATATAGAGAGTAATTAAATTATAAAACATTTCTCATCCAACGTTACAACAATTTATATACTTTTTTTCTAAATCTTACAAACTTATTATATGTTAAACAGTTATTGTACGATGCGGAGAGGGATAAACTGCATATTGGTTCACAAATTGAAAAGCTTTACGTCAACATACCTTTATTTTAGTTAGGTGTAGATGTCTCTCCCCTTTTATCTAGGCTTGAGACTAGCACTAGGATTGCTCCTAATGGCAGGGTTACCACCTTCCCTTCCATCTTCTTCTTTCTTCATCAGGCGTCAGCTATCTACATATACAGCACACAGATAACCTTCTTTTTTAAGATTGTAGACTCACGATAAAATCTTTATCTTTAACTTACATTCTTTTAAGCACTGTTTGTAATGGCGTAATGTCCATACGCATATGTTGTTATCCCGTCCTCAGCAATAATTCTTTTATCATCAAACGGAGTCAATGCAATTTTATTCACTTGCACTGTAGCAAGAGCATGCTTTCGTGATAGGATCAGATTCATAGGTGTTCTGATGATTTCACAGGTTTTAAGACAGTCTGTATAGCTGTCAAACGAAATGTACTGCTTAATAGCGCTACGTTTTATACCTTTAATCTTTTTTATCATTGACCCTTGAATATCTAAGGCATACATCTTAGGACGTAGTCCAACAAAGCGTAGGATGATTTTGCTATTAGCCTCATCTTTAAATTTTCCCAATACCTTCTTGTTCTGAGTAGAGTAACATATATGGTTGGCAGGGTAATCAGCTGTATCGAGATGCTCAAGAAAACGTAGCTTGTCCTGGTACACATCTTCAGTTGTTACACGATGAATGAACGAATCAGTGTCCATATACATAAGCTTCAGGTTTTCAGCTCCATAATAAGGCAACAAAACGTCGTAATGATAGTTATACATTAATGTCTTGGAGATGTCCAACACACTCATACCAATGTATATAGGCTTGTTGAATACAATCTGACGAGAGGCCATATGTACAGCAGCTAGATTATCAGCATATATCGTCCTGTCGATAAACGTAGGCTTGGCGATCAGCTTCTCTAGAGTTTTTTCATTGGTCACCAGTCGTGTATCCATGCGGTTACGCAGGTTCTCCATAGTTTTTCCAAACATAGCGTTGTTAAAGAGCTTGTAGAGATCCTTCTCGAAATCATTCGCAGCTTGTTGTCGTAGCCTGTTGTTAAATTCCACATAAGGTTTCAACCACTGAGACTGTCGGAATTGTAGCACACGATGGATTTTTGTTAGTCGTAGTCCATGACTAAGAGCTTGCTTCAAAGCCATGTAATGCACTACATACTTCTTTTGAGGTCCAAGATGAGGTATCAGTTTCTTTGTAGATGATTCCAATGGTTTCATACACTCTGGCAGGAAAGGTAGATCGTTGTGTAGATCGTGAAGTTCTGCAGGATACTCGATGTCGACTTCTAATATGTACCCACGAGGATCATCTTCTTGTAGTGTTTCTAAGTTGATTTCCTTCAGGTGACACCCACTGAAATCCACCAAAAGGAAGAGCATGACACATTGCCCACCCATATTGGTTATTTGCGTCCTCGTATGTGATAAATTGGGTTGGTCTCGTCGGATCAAACTTATCCATATAAGTGTTATTAGCCTCAGCATACCGATGGGAAACTTGGCATAAACCTCCTCTTATACCTGATTCCACCATGAGTAGTTGATCATAATCTTGTAACAGCTCTAACTTAATCCCAGTATACAGTAACATAGCGTCCCATGTTAGACCTGGAGAGGTAAAATAATGGGCGGGATCGACTTTGTGTGTTTTAAGGGTTTGCTCTCTGAACGTCTCAAAGACGTCAGCTAGAAGAAGTACATCCGAAGTTAAGTAGAGATCGCTGTACTCTCCCAGGTTTCTCACATTAAACAGCTCCCATACATTTCTAGCATGATCGTAGTCAGCATCAGTAATTTCTTCTTCATTTAATCTATTGTAGAAGGAGTCCTTAGGAGGCAAGCAGGTCTCGTTCAGGGCATCCCATGACGTAACAAAATCATATGGAAATACACCCTTACGGGTCATCAACTTCAATTTGTCTTCTCCAAAGTACTTTAGCGTTTCAGGATACGAGGTTAGATTTTTTACCAACTTATCCAAGCTTGTACTGAGGAATCGGAAGCTATCCACAAATCGAAGCTTTATATCTCCTACATACTTGGTGAATGAGATATAGCTTTCTTCAGAGTTAGGAATTACCTCCACACGTTCACTTGTGCACCCCAGCTCCTTTACAATGAAATGCGATTCATATCCGCTAAGGTTATGCATGAAGACTGGTATATATTTAGGTGTTTTACAGGCTAAATTACATTCATTATGAAGACTTCCACGATATTCACCGCTGATGTGATCATGGTCGCGTACTTTATAGTTCTCTTCTGTAAAGGGTTTTCCACACAAGTAGCATGCTGAAGAAGACTCAAAATCCTTTTGCTGTTGATCCGTAAGTTTCAGAGGCTTAGCAGATTTGTATATATTACCAATCATTTCTGCAAGAGATGTAAGGTACAGCATAAACTTCTGAGCAGCATCAGCACCACGATACACATAGGGTTGCTTAGGAAGACCAGTTTCGAGATGTTCAACACTGGATGTAGGCTTCACGTAAACACAGAAGCTCATTGGTGTGTGCTCTTGATAAGGGGTTGTATAGGAAGTTTCAGGATTGGGTATACACGTATGGCTTGGAGTGAGAATACTCTCAAAATCAGCATAGATGACATAAGGTACTTTCAGCATCCTCTCAACATTTTTAAAGTGAACAACTGATTTCTCCTTGGTAGGCATAACTACCCTCGCAACACCATGTTGAATACAGAAGGCTACATGTTCTTGCAGTTTTTCCTGTCCACTTCGTCCATATCGATCATCAAAATGTGTAAAGCATCGCTTACAAGTATAAACCCGTCCATTATGGTTAGTTTTCTGGCGTCGAACGAGTTTCTCAAAATTATTTATATACACGTAGTGATGTTTTCCACTGCTGTCATTCAATAGTAGCAGGTCGCGATGTTCAGGTAGTTCAATGTCAGCAACCTTTATTGGATACACTTCATGCTTCTCATCCAGCCCGAAAACGTTAATGGATATCTTGTTAAACTTCTCAAATTTAGGTATTTGAGAAAGTGGAGTAGGGTAGGAAACACAGCTGAAGTGTTCGAGCACACAGAGAGATGCCGACATCTGATAAAGTTCTTTTGATCTATGCCGGCAAGCTCCGCCCATATTATATCTACTGTTTAATCGCTTATATCTCCTGAATGACAAGAGATAGAACATTGGGATAAAAACTAATCAATTCTTTAGAATGCGCCGCGTCATTAGGACATTGTTGCAAGTTGACCGGGATGCCTGGGTTCGAATCCTAGGAGTGAATGCAAATTCATCTTCTAATAACTCAGAGACTAATTAAGATAAAGACGTCAAATAAACTTTATTACATTAATGTCATTAGATAGTTTCTTGTGGATGTATATTTTGGTACCTGGTGTCCTGGGTTCGATCCTTAATTTTAAAAACTCCATTATCTCGGAAACTAAGAAAGCTAGAGGAATGGACCAAAGCATGATTGATAGCTGTTATAATGGGTAATTAATACTGTATATAATTTCCAATCAGTTGTCCCTAGTTCGAATCCCGATTTTTTAATGACTTCCTTAATTTTACTCTATACTCTAGAAAATATCAGTTACATTGATGCTGTAACTACATACAGCACCTTTAAGCATACCAAACTCATATTGTAAATTATTTTGTTCTTGGTGTTCTGGGTTCGAATACTGATTCGATGGAATTTACTTATAAATTTAATAACTCCTAAACCAATTAAGATAAAGACGGCAAATAAACTTTATTGCGTTTATGTTATTAGGTAGTATCTTGTAAATGTGTAATTAGATACCTGACGTCCTGGGTTCGATCCTTAATTTTTAAATTTTCATTATCTCGGGAACTAAGTAAGGTAGAGGAGTGCAGCAAAGCATGATTGATAGCTTCTATGATGGGTGATTAATGCTGTATATAATTGTCAATCAGTTGTGCTTGGTTCGATTCCCCATCTTTTAATGACTTCCTTAATTTTCCTCTGTACACTAGAATATATCACCTAGATCGATGATGTAGCTGCATACAACTTTGTTTAACATGTCAGACTAATATTATAAATTATTTTGTTCCTGGTGTTCTGGGTTCGAATACCGATTCAATGAAATTTACTTGCAAAAATTTAATAACTCGTAATTTAATTTAGATAGACATGTCAAGGTAAACGTAAACAGAGTATCTAGTCCTTAAATATCGTTATCGTGACAAATATTACTTTAAAGTACTCAGATCGAATCCCGAAGGGTGATTTCATATATCTTCAAGCTTATGGATCATATCAGGTTCGAGTAAAGATTAAATGGTAGATGCTGATATTGGGGAGCTAAAATACATTTATTAAAAGTATTACCGGGTTCGATTTAGAAGCTTAGAATCTGTGTAACTCTGGAAAAATTGCTTTTCTCATGATTGTAGTGAAATGTAATGGTCTTTCTGTGAGAAGATGGAAAGGAAGAATTGAAAAGGGAATAAAAACATGAAATAATTAAGTAAATAAGGGGGAAAATCTTCTAGGTTTCCTTTTAAGCTTTTACTTTTAAGTATTGTGATAATACAGCTTGAATTAACCTTGGTACAATAGGTGGTGATGGTGATGGTGGGCTTGAATTTGAAATATATGTCTGAATGAGCGTGTGGGAATACTTCTCTTGCTGGTGTGACAGCATAAGCAGGTAGTTATGAGACGAGTTTAAACGTGTTTGATGCTGCCAGACATCCTGTCTCTGGGTGTGACGTCATAAACATCCTGTCTCTAGACTTGAGGTTATATGGCTGGGGGGTTAGTACACGTTGAGCGATCATATACAGGTGGTTATGGAGCGAGTTTATGATTGATCTAAAAGGTTCGTGCTCCCTCTATAAATATGGTGATCTAGGGCATTGGACTTCATTGTGCTAATTAGTCTTGAGGTGTTAACATCGTGTTCTCTCCAAGAATAATCAGCTTTCTAAAGTGGTGTAAAGGTGAAGAGGTTTACATTTCATTGATCAGTGATTAATACGTTATTACATCAAGAATAAAGATGAATAACTCAGCGTATAAGGATATTATTCCAAGCGCTACTGGATATGCATGCGGAAAATGTGGGAAGAAGTTCCTCCGAGGTTATGACAAGAGAAGACACGAGATGAGCTGCAAGAAGCTCTTCAAATGTAAACATTGTAATGTAACCTTCAAAGATTGTTATAAGGGACAGCGACACGAAGATATATGTGAAATAAGCAGCCCTCAGAAGAAAAGAAGATTGGAGCCAACTAAACATCAGTTACTGTCAACAATGGAGGACTGTGATATGAAAGAATACGAAACTTCATTCGAAGGACGATTGAAATCGTATTTTATACGATGCGAATCAGCTAAGGACCTAAATATGTATCTGCAAGAGGCAAAACAACGTATAATCCATGCTGTGCATAAAGAGCTTAGCATTCATAAGAGTGTTAAAATTAATCTGCTGGCTGAGTGTCGATTTGTTAACAGTATTGGAGAAACCTGTGACAAAACATTTAAAACACGGAATCAAGCTGTTTTCCTGGAAACTGATCTGGACTCAACGATGGAAGTGAAATTCAAGAAATTGGTGACTGAAATGGAGGAGTCTCAGCTTAAGGGTAGCAGCTGGGCTTTGCTTGCTGTGGAAGGAGTTCGACTTCGTATCAACAAGTACAACCCGTTACGAGGAAGTAGCTACATACCACTACCGTCAGCTGTTGAAGCAAGGAAAGCATGTATAAACATCCAGAACTTTAGCGACGAGAAATGTTTCATGTACTCTATACTGGCCAAATTCGTGAGCCTCAAGCCTCAACGCGTCAGCAAATACAAACAACTTCAAGATAAGTACGACTTCAGCTGTGTTTCCTACCCTACTCCACTTTCTCAAATACCTAAATTTGAGAAGTTTAACAAGATATCCATTAACGTTTTCGGGCTGGATGAGAAGCATGAAGTGTATCCAATAAAGGTTGCTGACATTGAACTACCTGAACATCGCGACCTGCTACTATTGAATGACAGCAGTGGAAAACATCACTACGTGTATATAAATAATTTTGAGAAACTCGTTCGACGCCAGAAAACTAACCATAATGGACGGGTTTATACTTGTAAGCGATGCTTTACACATTTTGATGATCGATATGGACGAAGTGGACAGGAAAAACTGCAAGAACATGTAGCCTTCTGTATTCAACATGGTGTTGCGAGGGTAGTTATGCCTACCAAGGAGAAATCAATTGTTCACTTTAAAAATGTTGAGAGGATGCTGAAAGTACCTTATGTCATCTATGCTGATTTTGAGAGTATTCTCACTCCAAGCCATACGTGTATACCCAATCCTGAAACTTCCTATACAACCCCTTATCAAGAGCACACACCAATGAGCTTCTGTGTTTACGTGAAGCCTACATCCAGTGTTGAACATCTCGAAACTGGTCTTCCTAAGCAACCCTATGTGTATCGTGGTGCTGATGCTGCTCAGAAGTTTATGCTGTACCTTACATCTCTTGCAGAAATGATTGGTAATATATACAAATCTGCTAAGCCTCTGAAACTTACGGATCAACAGCAAAAGGATTTTGAGTCTTCTTCAGCATGCTACTTGTGTGGAAAACCCTTTACAGAAGAGAACTATAAAGTACGCGACCATGATCACATCAGCGGTGAATATCGTGGAAGTCTTCATAATGAATGTAATTTAGCCTGTAAAACACCTAAATATATACCAGTCTTCATGCATAACCTTAGCGGATATGAATCGCATTTCATTGTAAAGGAGCTGGGGTGCACAAGTGAACGTGTGGAGGTAATTCCTAACTCTGAAGAAAGCTATATCTCATTCACCAAGTATGTAGGAGATATAAAGCTTCGATTTGTGGATAGCTTCCGATTCCTCAGTACAAGCTTGGATAAGTTGGTAAAAAATCTAACCTCGTATCCTGAAACGCTAAAGTACTTTGGAGAAGACAAATTGAAGTTGATGACCCGTAAGGGTGTATTTCCATATGATTTTGTTACGTCATGGGATGCCCTGAACGAGACCTGCTTGCCTCCTAAGGACTCCTTCTACAATAGATTAAATGAAGAAGAAATTACTGATGCTGACTACGATCATGCTAGAAATGTATGGGAGCTGTTTAATGTGAGAAACCTGGGAGAGTACAGCGATCTCTACTTAACTTCGGATGTACTTCTTCTAGCTGACGTCTTTGAGACGTTCAGAGAGCAAACCCTTAAAACACACAAAGTCGATCCCGCCCATTATTTTACCTCTCCAGGTCTAACATGGGACGCTATGTTACTGTATACTGGGATTAAGTTAGAGCTGTTACAAGATTATGATCAACTACTCATGGTGGAATCAGGTATAAGAGGAGGTTTATGCCAAGTTTCCCATCGGTATGCTGAGGCTAATAACACTTATATGGATAAGTTTGATCCGACGAGACCAACCCAATTTATCACATACGAGGACGCAAATAACCAATATGGGTGGGCAATGTGTCATGCTCTTCCTTTTGGTGGATTTCAGTGGGTGTCACCTGAAGGAAATCAACTTAGAAACACTACAAGAAGATGATCCTCGTGGGTACATATTAGAAGTCGACATCGAGTATCCTGCAGAACTTCACGATCTACACAACGATCTACCTTTCCTGCCAGAGTGTATGAAACCATTGGAATCATCTACAAAGAAACTGATACCTCATCTTGGACCTCAAAAGAAGTATGTAGTGCATTACATGGCTTTGAAGCAAGCTCTTAGTCATGGACTACGACTAACAAAAATCCATCGTGTGCTACAATTCCGACAGTCTCAGTGGTTGAAACCTTATGTGGAATTTAACAACAGGCTACGACAACAAGCTGCGAATGATTTCGAGAAGGATCTCTACAAGCTCTTTAACAACGCTATGTTTGGAAAAACTATGGAGAACCTGCGTAACCGCATGGATATACGACTGGTGACCAATGAAAAAACTCTAGAGAAGCTGATCGCCAAGCCTACGTTTATCGACAGGACGATATATGCTGATAATCTAGCTGCTGTACATATGGCCTCTCGTCAGATTGTATTCAACAAGCCTATATACATTGGTATGAGTGTGTTGGACATCTCCAAGACATTAATGTATAACTATCATTACGACGTTTTGTTGCCTTATTATGGAGCTGAAAACCTGAAGCTTATGTATATGGACACTGATTCGTTCATTCATCGTGTAACAACTGAAGATGTGTACCAGGACAAGCTACGTTTTCTTGAGCATCTCGATACAGCTGATTACCCTGCCAACCATATATGTTACTCTACTCAGAACAAGAAGGTATTGGGAAAATTTAAAGATGAGGCTAATAGCAAAATCATCCTACGCTTTGTTGGACTACGTCCTAAGATGTATGCCTTAGATATTCAAGGGTCAATGATAAAAAAGATTAAAGGTATAAAACGTAGCGCTATTAAGCAGTACATTTCGTTTGACAGCTATACAGACTGTCTTAAAACCTGTGAAATCATCAGAACACCTATGAATCTGATCCTATCACGAAAGCATGCTCTTGCTACAGTGCAAGTGAATAAAATTGCATTGACTCCGTTTGATGATAAAAGAATTATTGCTGAGGACGGGATAACAACATATGCGTATGGACATTACGCCATTACAAACAGTGCTTAAAAGAATGTAAGTTAAAGATAAAGATTTTATCGTGAGTCTACAATCTTAAAAAAGAAGGTTATCTGTGTGCTGTATATGTAGATAGCTGACGCCTGATGAAGAAAGAAGAAGATGGAAGGGAAGGTGGTAACCCTGCCATTAGGAGCAATCCTAGTGCTAGTCTCAAGCCTAGATAAAAGGGGAGAGACATCTACACCTAACTAAAATAAAGGTATGTTGACGTAAAGCTTTTCAATTTGTGAACCAATATGCAGTTTATCCCTCTCCGCATCGTACAATAACTGTTTAACATATAATAAGTTTGTAAGATTTAGAAAAAAAGTATATAAATTGTTGTAACGTTGGATGAGAAATGTTTTATAATTTAATTACTCTCTATATTACCATGAGTACCTGTGATACTAGTTGAATTGCCCGTTAAAATGACTTAAATACTTGTGATACTACTCGAATCAAGTGAAATTACATTAAATAGCTCTGATACGAAACCCTGATCATTGAATCTAGCCTCCTGTGATGCTAGCTGAGTTACTCTAAACACCTATGATGCTTGAATCGCCCAAATACCTAGACACTATCTGAATTACCTGTTAAAATGACACAAATACCATTGATACAACCTGAATCACCTGCACTTACCTTAAATAGCTGTGATACAAATCTCTGATAAAAATTATCACGAGCATCTGTGAAACTATGCTGATTACCCAAATACTTACGATATTACCTGAACTATCTGTAAAATACGAAACTAGGCTATAACCAACCCCTGGAACCTACCCTCCAGTAATGCTTGCTTAATTACTCTAAACACCTATGTTACTTGAATTATCCTAAATACTTACGATACCCTCTGAATTGCCTGTGAAATACGACACTAAGCTATACCCAACCCTAAAATCTATCCTCTTGTGATACTAGCTGAATTAGCCTAAATACCTACGATACTAGCTGAATTACCTGTGAAATCATGCAGAGCCATGATGCAGTTAGCCTCTGGAATCTATCCTCCAGTGATACTAGATGAATTAGCCTAAATACATACGATACTAGCTGAATTACCTATGAAATCATACACTGCTATGATCCAGTCAGTCTCTTGCAATACTAGCTGAATTACTTACCTGTTAGTGTTAGTGGGTTAGCTTTTCCCGTTGCAGGTCGCCTTTTTCCCTTTATGGCTCACCTTTTTCCCTTTGGTGGTCGCCTTTTTCCCTTTGCTGGTGACATTTTTCCCTTTACTGGTCGCCTTTTTCCCGTTGCTAGTCAACTTTTTCCCTTTGTGGACCTCCTTTTTCCCTGAGCAGTCACCTTTTACCCCTGAACGAGTCACCTTTTCCCTGAATAGGTTACGTGATGGGCATGTCTAGAATTAGCGTTCTAACATTGACATGAAACAGTTTTCCACTAAGTTCACGTCTAAAGTTGCTTTCAAGTCTAGCACCTCATATTCCCTATCTCTCCTGTATATAAGTCCATATTCCTACTGCTACACTACCTGTCTAGCCTAACACCTCTCCTCCTGTTCCTATACCTCTCATATAAACCATACTCTACTCCTCTAGCTCTTTCTAGCCTAACGCCTCTCTCGTTTACCTATGACTCTCACATAAACCATACTCTGCTCCTCGACCTCTGTCTAGTCTAACTCCTCTCCTCGTTTTCCTATACCACTCATATAACCCATACTCTATTTTCAACCTCTGTCTAGCCTAACACCTTCCCTCGTTTTCCTATACCTCTCATATAAACTATACTCTACTCCTCAACCTCTGTCTAGCCTAGCACCCCTCTTCCTGTTCCTATACTTCTCATACATATAAACGCATACTCTACTCTCAACCTCTGTCTAGCCTAACACCATTCCCCGTATCCCTACCTCTCATAAAGCGCATTCCTCTCCTGTCCCCTGTCTAGCAGAGTATCTCTTTGGTTTCCTATCTAGCCTATATAAAACACATTCTAGCTTTAAACACCTGTGTATACTAACATAGGATCTCTCTCCGTTTTCTCGTCTCTCCTTATAAACGCATACTTAAACCCTCCTAGCCTAACACCTCTCCTCGTTTTCCTATATCTCTCATCTAAAACCATACTCTACTCCTCAACCTCTGTCTAGCCTAACACCCCTCCTCCTGTTCCTATATCTCTCATATAAACCCTGCACTACGTTTCAAGCCCTGTCTAGTCTAACACCTCTCATCGTTTTCCTATACTTCTCATATAAAAGACATACTCTACCCTTCAACTCTGTCTAGCCTAACACCCCTCCTCGTTTTCCTATACCTTTCATATAAACCATACTCTACTCCTCAGCCTCCGTCTAGCCTAGCACCTCTCTACTATTTCTTCCATATAAACGTATTTCCCTCCTTCAACCCTCTCTAGCCTAGCGTAAGTCCTCGTATTCCCTATCTCTCCCATATAAACGCATTTTCCTCCTTGAACCGTCCCATCTAGCCTCGTTTTCCCTATCCTTTCCCATATAAACGCAAAAAAGTGGCCCAGCTCTCTCCTATGTATCCTACTGGCAGTATTTTTAACACTTAAATAATATCAGTCTAATTATATAATATAAAACATAATAACAGCCCGCCTTAAAACAATATGTGTATAATAATATAAAAAGTGAATGTAAAAGGATTTGACATGCTAATCGAGAAAGCTTGTAGTTTGTCCACCAGCCAATGAGGTGCTGTCTTGTCACGTGGCTTTGTTTACTTCTCCTTTCAGCTTATAGTGAAAAAGGTATAGACAAGAGTCTATGGAATGTGGCATTAATTCACCCATAGTAAACGCAGTCAAGAACCACGAATCTCCCAGTTTCCGTTCGATTGCTCTAACCACTGAGCTACCATGACAATATTTCGGTACGAGTTACTTAGAAAGTTTAATAATGCTACTTTTGTACCAGTTATACGAAAATGATTCAGAGTGAAGAAGACTTTTGGGAACATTTCCAGAAAATTCAAGATATAAATTTCATTTTCATGAAAACATCTTAAACATATATCATTTTAATCAAAATCGTAGGAACTATTTTTGAGAAAATCAAAATTTCCGAAAAATCTTTCATTAAAGGGTTTTCTGGGGTGGGGTGATTTTCTTGAAAATCTTCCGTTGCATCCTTGGGAGATACTAAACTCAAGTATCAAGTTTGGTATTTCTCCGAATTTTCGTTTTTGAGTTATGCTTTATTTAGATCAGGGTACTTCAAAACATGTATTCCGGCGAAATCTCGGTATCGAATTGTTGGGTGGAATGCAATACTTCCCCTACTTGTTATACGTAGTAGAGAAAGTAAAAGCCACCCCAGCATTCACATACCGATCCAGGAAAACCACGAAAAACCCAAGGTTGAAAGCGGGCGGTCGCTGGGGACCGAACCCGGGACCTCCCGAATTTAGGGTCACGTACGCTACCGCGGCGCCACTTCGCGCGGTGATTTACTATATTACTATCGTTAAGAGACTTTCTATAATATGAGGTTTGAAAACTCAACAAGCCCAAATGGGATGTTTTCTTGTAGGCGATTGTACAATTGCGTTATCTAAAGTGTAACTAAATATCTATAGCTAAGACTTACTAGACGGTAAAAAGAGATGAAGATCATAGTATGTGACATCATTTCAGTTTGAAATCCTTACCTTTTCTGTAATTGTCGAAAACATGTCACTTGTAGTTAGGGATGAGACTTCGATACTCCCAATACTCGGTAGTAAACTAGTCGCGGGCATCCTTTCCCCAACCGGCTTCAAAGCGAACGGAAAGCTTTGAAGCCTGACCATAAACCCATCAGTAAACGATTAGTAGGGTCTTCCCATCCCCTTAACACAACACGTGGTCCTTTCTCCAGCTCCACCAAAGCAAAGCATTGTTGCAATGTCATTTCTGCTGTTTCTTCGGTTTTTAGCAGCTGTGACTGTTCGCTCGTGCTTTTCTTCCATGTTCAGCTAAGCTTCTATATTACTTCTTCAGAGAAGTTATATAGTGTTTTACTTAGTGCAGTTTTGTAAGTTTAGCAGTGTTTAATAGTTATTAGCGTTTAATAGTTTAATTAAGATGTGGAGACCTTGGGAAACGAACCAAGTTGATGCCCCTCCGGTCGCACCAGCAAGTGACCCTCTGCCGAATATCAGTAATGCCAAGACCACGAAGAAAAGGGCTACAAAAACTGAATAAGCAAAGCCAGATTTTTATGTGTAATGTTCAAGAACATGTAGAAAAGAACCTTTTATGTGGAAAAATGTTTGTTATTGTTTTGAATTTCTCAAAAACAGCTTAACGATTTTTAGTAAAATACCGCAAGTTTAAGATATTTGCAGGAAAAATAAAATTTGTATCATGAATTTTATATTCTGGGAATAACTTGTAAAATTTTCCTCGTTCTCAACTTGTTGTATTA